>BRZM01000006.1:7747405-7856538 GCA_033238685.1 Lates japonicus | reverse complement strand
AGAATTACACCATGTCTGTTGCTGCTTTAGACTTAATGAGAGAGTGGGTGGAGGGTTGTGTATGTGAGAGGGGGCCTATGGGGCCCAGTCATTATCCTATGTAGACTAGCCATATGTGCAAGCTCACGCTGCATGTAGACTAATAAGTTTAATACTCCACAGGTGTTGTCTGCTGCTACCATGGGCCTGGAGGATGTCTGTGTGTTTCCTGACTGAGTTTGAACCTGAAAGCCTCTGCAACATCTTCAGCAAGACACATATTAGATCAGAGCCGGGTCCGCGTCCTCGGTCCTGTACTCTAAAGGAAAGGGTCGGCTGGTCCTTTTTCCCTGTTCTCCTCTGGAAAAACCCATCAATCAATGTCGTGGCGATGGTGAAGTTAGACCAGGTTGTTGGTTTTCATACTTGCAGCTCGAAAATGGTCCTATCGGCGTTTGGCATAGCTGTGAGTGAGAGAGGGCGTCTGGAACAGTGTGAGAGGGCAGATGGGGTACCTAGATCCTTAATGGCGCTGTGGTGCGCAGTAAATAGAAAAGCATACAGGGGGGTCCTAAAGTGGACCAATCACCAGAGAGAAGTTAAAGGCTGCGAATGACGGAGGAAGGGAAGGAGGTATGGGCGAGTCAGAATAAATGAATGAGATTTGGGACAGGAGCGCCCAGAGAGTCGGTGCAAGCAGCAGAAGGGTAATGAGTCAGGTAACCCATAATCTAGAGTTCGCTGGTGTGTGGCTGGTTTTAGACACTCCATTCTCCCCAAACACCATCCCACAAGTTCTCTGTCCTGTGCTGAAAGTGTTGTGGTTTTATCTACTGCAGCTTAGGATGATGTCAGGCCTTCGAGATGCTAAAATTTCACATGCTTCTATCAGGAAAAACACCTCTGCTTGTTACTGAATAACAAGACAACAGCAGTAAATGAGCAGTTGAGTATTTTAGTCTGGCAAACTGTCGATTCTGCGGTCCCCAGAACTTGTAAGCTATAGAAACAGTGTATCCTTCATGTTTTCATCTTGCTGTTTCTTCATCCAGCTGCTTCTTTCAACACACATGTCACCATCACTCTGTTGCACGTGTGTCTGATCATCCATGAGCTAAAAAAACAATAGAGCCGTGGATGACTGGAGAGCTCCAACCAAGGAGGCCTGCTGCCGTGGGTTTGGGAGATGGTTGAAGGATGAATAGTTCTGAGGGAGCATCCTCTGGCCCCTCCGGAGGAGGCTGTTGCGTGAAAGGGGAGGTGGGGTCGAAGGGCGCTTTAGTTCAGACTCCTATCCACCGCCCTACCCCCACCCACAGCACCTCCCACCACCACACCATATCAGCCAGCCTCAGGGCCACCCAGGCCCTAATCAGCAGGATACGAGGCATCTCCAGGGCAGCAGAGCCAAGTCCCAGCTGCCTGGTGACTCCCTCTGCCCCTTCTCTCTTTCTCTCTTTCTCTCTCTCTCAGTCTTAAGCGCAAACACACACGCACACACACATACAGACACACACACACTGCACTTCCCTTGGCCTTCCTACACCCCGTGCCCCGTGTCATTAATGACTCATTCTCCTTCACTGCACCTAACCCATCCAGCGCCTGCCCTCATTGTTACCACAGGACACTGGGGACTATAGCATACCTATCCTCCCAAGATTACAACACAATTTCACACAACACAACAGCAAAGACGAAGACAGTGATAGGGTAAGACACTCAGATATATGAGACATTTTGGACTCAGACTGTGCAAAAACTCCCTGAAGATACAGCACATTCTCTTCTCCATGTTTTACCCACTAGCATGTACACATAGTTGCCTAATCCTTATAGATTTATCTTTCTGCCAACTGCTATGCTTCTAGTAGTTTCCTTATGAAACCACTCAGATATCCCAATTCACTGCACATACAACATCAGAGGCATAGAAATCACTCCACTAAAAAGTAAGAGTAAAATGTTAGCAGCAGGGGAGGGTGTGATAGTGTTAAAGCAGCTGTCATCATATTTTCTCAGTGACTACTACTGCAGCTAATAATTGCTTGACATACACAGGGCTTGTATCCTCACAAAGCAATAAATTGGTGTCTGTGTAGTACCAGGCCAACAACCCATGTCATCAATCTAGTCTGGACAACACCTTGTATTGCAAAGGTAGACTGGGCGTGACTCATGACTTTTCACTCACCACCCCAAGTGGTCAAGTGGCATAAAGCTAAATCAAACCAGTCTCACCTGCACGCGGCTAATACCTACAACAGGCTGGGTCTGGAGGAGGCTCGGGGAGGCGGGTAAATGTTGATTCACCATGTTGATATAAAAGGTTTGTAAAGCGGAATATTACATATTTAGAAAACCTGCTTGGGTTGACAGGCAGTTATAACACCATGTTGGCCAACAGCTGTCGAAGTACGTTTGACATTGAACAGGCCAGGATGTGTTGACAACATCTGTTACAAAACAGCTGTGGTGCTAACAACGTCTAATGCTGAGTGTGTGACACTTAGACCCATAACCTAAGAAACTACTGGTCCAAAATGTTTTTGTCTAGGTACTGTGTGTGCTTTGGCTGTATTTTGCATGATGAACAGAATTTGGGTTGTGATAAAACCTTTCAGATCAGTCTTTAACAAGACTATACTAATGAATATCCTGTCATTATTAGACCAAATACTGTACTGCATTAAAGGCCAAGCTGACCCTCAACATAAGGACACGCATCACTAAATCCCACCTTGGTAAACTAAGATGTGTCAGCACAGTGTGATGACAGTGTATGAAGAGAAAGGAGCTCTGTGCTGTGCTGCTGGTGGGACTGTGTACTCTTTAAGTGTTAAGCCAAGTGCAATAGTGAGAGGCGCGGTGGTCCTGCTCTCTATACTAATTAGTCAGCATGCACTGCTGCTGGTCAGAAGCTGACCTTTTGCAGCAGTAGATTGTCCAACTGGGAACATTAATAACACAGCACACAAGTGCGCTGAAACATAGACTGTGGGTGTGGATATATACTCTACTGTTGCGAACAAGTTCCAAAAAGAGGCTTGGGGCTTCGAAATCAGTTAACGGACAAGTTTCAACAATAATGTTATGTCACATGAATATCATACGAACCAGTTTGTGATTTACTTTTTGGTTTTGTTCTGTTGCAAGCCATAATAAATGGAGACAAGCTACTCAAATCAGATTTTTGGTATTTCCAGTATGAGTCAAATATTATTTCTCATGAAAAAGAGCAGAACTTTGTTTTGAAAGCAAATCACATAGTTCAAAAGTCAACTCAACATAACCACTCAATATGACTTTAAGGTCATTGGCAAAAAATGAATTAAAGTAAAACATCCAGAAAAAATAATTTAAAAAAAAAAAACAGCAAGAAAATCAAAGTCAGACAAATGAAAGACATTTTCATAGCTGTATTTACTTTGCTCTGTGACTACATGCTGTCATAAACTCTGCATCAGCCAGACATCCATGTCACTAGCTTGTTTGCTGGACAGAAAAAGAGTTGTTAATCAGCAAGCCTTGTCTGCTTGTTACCACTTGTAATGACAGCAAATGATTACACAGTTTAATACTTTAAAGCTAACCTTGTCTCTAGTTAACTGAAATTTCCTCTGTAAGTCTTACAGATTTGATTCAGTAGTAGCTGCCATCTGTGCATGTTACTTTGGTGACATACCTGTACTGGGGTGTCCTCAGAGGCGCCTTCAGCCTCGACTGCCTTGGTCTCATAGTGGGCCCTGGTGGTGGGACTTTGGCTGCACCTCGATCTCACAACAGTTGTATACGGGCGGAGCAGGAATGAGCTGCCAGTCAGAGCTGAAGGCGGGCTGGAATAACATGACACATTACTTGTTGGCGATAACAATACACAAATTTCTGCTTTTTTTTTTTTTTTTGCTTGACGCTGATTGATATAATAGAGAATTGACTTTTTATCTGGTCTATGGAGATTTACACTCATGGTCTAGTTATTCTTTCCTTAAAACAGGAGTGCTGTGTTTTCAGTTTGCTAGGAGTAAAACATGACAAATGGCTGTCCGTTATGTTTTTCCTTTTCTCTATTTTATTTATTTTTACAACTGAAGTCGCATTTGATTTGCCACAGTACAGGAACTGTGAGGTTGCAGTCTTTCCATGGTTCAATCACTGCAAAGGAAGTCTAAATCAAAAAGTTCTAAACTTGCTTTAAATTGTAGCTTCAAATTAGGACCTTAGAGTGTAATCCAACTGGCTTGATCCTTCTCCATTTCATCATGGTCTATAATCCTAATCAATTGAAGTCATTAGCTGGCGTGTGTAATTCCTTGTGCCTGGGTAATAATTAGTGGCCTTTTTATGAAAAATAAATGAGAGGCGAATGTGCCCTGGTTAGAGGCCGGTGTGTTTTTTGTTATGGTGTGACAGGTGGGGAAACGAACCGCGGGGAGTTGAAAGTGACAAATGCAGAGGAAAGACCTGGGGCAGAAAAACAAATCTCACCAACTAGCAATCAGCCTGTCCTTTGATACAATTATTATCCATTCAAATTGATAACTGTAAAATTATAAAACAAGACACACTAGTACTGCAGTGAAGTTGCACAGTGGAATAAGGTCAGCAGTACACCCTTCCTTGGAGTATGATATCTCTGTCTCAGAGCTACAGCTGGCCTCCTTAACATCTCATTGTTCTCGGATGGAGAAGTCACAACTTCCCCATGTGAACATAAGTAGTGATATCTAAACCAAAACAAACGTGTGCAGACAATATTTCTCTGCGCCGGATGCTGTTAAACGCAAACCCCTGACCTGAGGTGGCTCAACTGAAACCAATCTGTCTTTGGAACTTGGGGGCTGTTGTTGACCCGAGCAATTTAGTTCCCCTGCAGGGTTTTATCTGCCCAGTCAGTGCATGACATCACGTGGCTCACAGAAGAGATGGGCTGATGGCGCGACAGGCCGGGAAGACGGCGAGCCCGCCTGATTAACCCACAGACTGCCCCTTCAGCCAGGCCTGTCACCCATTACTTCCTGTTGCTCTTTCTCTTAATCAAACACTTGATTTCCGACAGGAAAAGTGTTATTAGCTTGGAAAAAAATGCCATAGGACACAACTGAAATTGAACAAGCTTGCTTGCTCAAAAGAAAAAAATCAATGACATAGCTGAGTGCATGCTTATATATGTGTGTGTGTGTGTGCGTGTATGTTTGTGTGTAAGTTACTGTACAACAGTGGCATATATATACACACACACATGCTGTAACTCCTCCCTATGAGGAAATATGATTTATGAAATAGTTTGATCTTCGAGAACTCTTTTGGAAGTGAAAAGAGCATACAAGGTTTGGTTCTGCCTTTTGATATGGCCTTTGAGGGTAATCTTGTCCTTGCAATAAATAAATAACACTAAATGTGGAAATGAAAAGACAACAACAGAGTACGACAGTGGCGCTATTACTGTCTGGATGAAAGTAGTTTCATAGGTGGGATATAGAAACCATAAATCTGTCTAAATAAGTAAACACTTGTTTTAGCTGTTATATAAGCAATTTAGAGCAAGACTGCTGGAGTTGGTTTTACACTGTTAATCATCTTTGAAGTCAAAAGTGTTTCATCTTGTGGATTCATATAGTTCAGAATGACTCAGTTTATTTGACACAACAGAAACGACTACAGAGGTAAGGCTTGGAGTTTAGACCAGGAGTATGGATGCTGGGGGCACATCCAGGAACCCTCCACAGTAGTTCTCCTTCTTCAGGCCAGTGGGAGGGTAGTCCTCATGGCAGAGCTCCCCATCAGGACCCAGCTCCTCACCACCAGGCTCCACCTTCAGGCTCATGGAGGGTGGGTGGTCCAGCGATTGTCTTCCGTGTCTTGATTGGGATTCCCCTCCCCCATGTCTATCACTCAAGTCTGTGGTTAGGCATTGATGGCGGACAATGGCAGAGTTGGTGTACTGGTTGGTGTTGGCGGGCCAGTTCTCATCTGTGGCTGACCACCGAGGAGCCATGTGGAGGCCGGGTAGGGGAACTGATTAGGCGGGCAGTTGTCTGGTCGGGGCACCGTTGAAGCTGTACTCTCTTCCCATTCCTCACCTCGCCGTTGCCTCCGCGCCGCCTCCGCTGCCTCCGCTGCAGGAAGGAGTTAGGCCTGGAGCCACGAGGATGGGCGACAGCCTTCCTGGCGGCTCCTATCTGAGGGGAGGTGGAGGTGGCAGGTGGTGGGGAGCCTGTGGGCCGCTGGCATCTTGGGCAGGACAGAAAGTGAGGATGAGCCTCTGGGAGAAAGCAAGGAGACTGCCAGGGAGTTCTGTGGGGGATTGTCATAGTTAAGCCAGACTCATGGGAGGGGCCTCAGAGTTACAGCTGCGTGAGGAGATGCTGCTCGCAGGGCTGCGGTAGCCTGGGATCCGCAGTGGCCGTCTCGTTGGGCAGCGTCAGCGTGGCGATGGAGTTAACACCTCGTTTGATGGTCTCACTGTTGCTCTCTTCTACTCATCCTCTGGGTACTGGCTGTAGGCAGTGATCTCCAATCTGAGGGCTTTCCAGGGCTGGAGCCCCATTGGGTCTCTCAGGCCATGGGCAGGTATTAACGCCCTGGCTGTGGTATCATTTGAAGGCTGTAGCCTGTCTGGTGGCAGAAGAAACTAGGATGACTGGGCTGGACTGTAAGGTGTGGTACTGAGTGGCCAGACAGGGTTTCCCATGCCCAGTGGAAGGGACAGGCTGACATTTGAACGTTTATTAGCTGTATGCATCTGAAAAAAAAAAAAGAAGGAAATATAATTTAACTGTAAAGAGGTATAGTGCATGACTGCATGCCACTGCAGAGGTTCAAACAGTACATTTCAACAGTAATTAACTCTGATTACATTTCAGAACAATGCCACTACACAACTCTTATTATGTCTTGCAGAGACTGACTACCTCCCCTCCTTATAAACATCTGAGAAGCTTGTAATCATCTCCAAAGCAGTTACTGTATGCAATTGCTGTGTAGTCTAGGATTACTGCCACTCTGTTTGTTTGATCAGTTCATCTATGGCTCTATTTGGCACACCTGTATGTATAGATTCCTCCAGCAGAGCTGATGGATGCTTTATTTGATTGATTGCATCACTCACTGATGAATTAGAGCCCTCCTGTGGAAAACTGACAGCACTCTCGCATCCTCAGGCTTGTAGTTGAGTCAAAGGCGTTTGCTGCAGCGTTACACACACAGATGCGCCACAGCACGCACACAAACAAAAGGCACGCACAAGCAGGCACTGCAAAATCATAGGCAGACAAATTGCAATGACATACAAGCTCAGTCAGTGGAAGCACATAGAGCCTGGCAGGTATACTTCAGTTAGCCTTGTAGCAGCTGGCTGCCATTGTCAACAGTTGTAAACCTCATGTCTGCCTTTTATTGATAATGTCAATGAGGTAAAAGTGGTCTGGAATGAATACCATTCAGTCTGAAACCCAATGAGGAGCTTCCCCTTGATGCAGCATGCTATTTATTAACCACAATGCTGCGCATCATGAAATGATGAATCTGTCACACACCACATAATATGTGGGTAGGCAGTCCAAAATTAGTTTATGAGAATCTATTTTTCAGAGGTGATTATGTGATGTGCATCAGTTCAATATACTACGTTCAAAGGTCTTTTATAGGTGACAAGCACATAGTATCTAAACATATTATAGAAATCAAATGTGAGATCTGGCTTTTCCCTAGGTGTATATGTGAAACATATTATTCTAAAGAGACTTAGTTAATAGTTAGTTAATTCATTTCTGGCTGGCAGAATACTAAATGTCAAACCCTTTTACTGGCTTTTTACTACAAAACACTCATAAGTCATTTTCTTCATGGTCCAGAATATAAAAGAAGAAACCCAAAACTGCCCGATCAGTACTACCTCTCTCAGGTTCATTCTGGACACCTTGGCTGTGCTCACATACATAGCTAAATCAGCCCTTGTTGTTTATGCTGGAAACTCATGTCTGCCCCAGTGATTACTCCAAGTTTCAACATAAAAACTGCTATTCAGCTCGATCTCCTGTGATATTTCTCTCCCCTGGTTTACCCTCCTCTAGTGCTCAGATGATAATCTCCTGCCCACTCCACCCGTGGCCTCCTTGCCAGGCCTGACCCAGCTTGCTTAGAGCTGCAGCTGTTATTTTCTTTCCTGTTGAACATGTCCGCGATCAGCACACTACACCGCAACATACATCACCTCTTCTAACACCCACTCAAACACACTGGAAACTTTCACTCTTATGTGCTGCATGATGTTGAAACTTGCGGCTTTTCAGGTCACACGTCACGTCTGCTGAACTAACAAAAATTATACCAGATCATAATTTGGGGTGAAACAAATGAAAGAAAGAAAATGATTCACTCTTTGCACTCCAGGCAAAGCTTCTACAATTGTCTGCAGCGCATTTCAAAATGTGGTGTAAGCAGTTAATTTGAAAACACCGACTATCACACAGATTATAGCGTACTCTTTCTGTCCTCCACAATTTTTCTCAATTATGCTATCACGATCAAAACTCTCTCCCACAACCAAACCAGCATGACTAAAGAATGGATGGGTTTATCCATGGGGATTGTGGTCCAGGCTGGGCTCAGACTGACAGGACCTCAGGGAGAGATAGGTGGTCGCCCACAGAAGTCATCCGCAGCCTGTGGAACTAAGAACCCTGGGGCCCTTACTTGTTGCACATGGCTGACTATGGGCTATGGCAAAACACAAGTAGAGTGTGTGTCTGTGCGTGTGCCTGTGCACTAGTGTGTCTATGTGCCTGAGTTTATGTGTGATAATAAAGCAGCCCTCGGCACACTGCTGAAGCTGTGTGTGGTTGAGCATGTCTCCTTGTCAAGCAAGCTACCCGGCATCCCCGAACACACACATCACAGCTTACGCTCTCTCTCACGCACATACAAACACACACACATACACACACACACACACACACGTCTGTTACCAATTATAAGGTTTAGGACTGAGGGATGAAATGAATAATAATAATACAGCGCACCCGACCATCTGAAACCTCAAAGACAAAATAATAAAAGTCTCAAAATCCACAAAAAGCCAGTGACTTCGAAAAACTCGGCAGACTCTGTGAATTAGAGACCGAGACAGACTATCAGCCAGCTTCTGATGGACAAATCAAATTTTGCTATCATAAATGCTGAATCAAGCAAAAAAAAAAGAAAGAAAAAAAAGACTTCCTTTAAGCCAAACCCGGCTGAATCATCCTCACACTTACGTGTCTCTAAGCAAAGCATAGAATCCTTAGCAACTCCTGAGGCTGCTCTGATTGACCCCTGACCTCCTGACCTCCAGTGTGTTGGGATATCAGAACCCCCATTTTTAATATCATAAAAAGTATCTAGTTACGACTGAAAAGCTCTTATCAAGAGGAGTGCAGGGGACAGCAAAGTGTAACCCCATCTTTCATAAGCGCTGATGAGACACCTGCAAGGACAGATGGAGACACCTAATGGTGTGGATGTAAAGTGATGCATGCCACTTGATATGCTTGCGTGACTGCTCATTTGATTCCCATGTGAAACATTGAATATTAAAAAGTTTCCAAATTTATTTGGTGATATCTTTACAAAATAATATATCACATTTACATTTAAGTATTTATAGATTTTTTCGTAAATTTTCTGTCTTTAACCACGTAATAACTAGAAATCATCTAGAGATATTAGCAGGCTCATTAATTGATTTTACAGTCATTACATGTAATTAAATTACAAAACAGCAGATTATGTCGCTGTAATATCTGTTTACCAAAGTAGCGGGTCCAGACTTGACAGGAGTGCACAAGGTCCTATCAGTTTGTATTAGCTGTAGCGGCGCAATGGCAACGTCTTAAAATCAACTCAGTACAACAAATGGTACAGTAGCACAGTAAATTCACATTCAGCAGCTGTTCCGGAAATGAAATGGAGCTTAAAGAATCATATTTTACCTTCTTCTGCAGACTTCATATTAGCGGTGAGAGAGGGTGAAACCAGGTCACTCACTTACCGACTGTTGCTCCAAAGCTGAGCTTGGAATTGACGCTCAGGCGAAGGTATCCTGCATTCCAACAAACGTGCGCAACTTCTCCTCTCCAGTTGAGAGACTGTAATAAGCAACACCTTCGCCGATGGTAGTATTGCAAGAGTTGGTTCACTTCATACACCGTTAAATAAAAGCATTGCTCGCAAAAGGAAATTCGCGAAAAGCAGGTGTACAAAGTTGGAACCACGACGCGCGGTGGTTGTACGCTCCAAGTGAACAGGGATAAATGTTGTGCTAATGGATCTGGAGACCGGCGCAGGTAGGGAGCTGCTGGGGGACCACGCAGCTGAGGTGGTTGGCTCTCTTCAGCCCAGTGAAAGTTTTCAAGAGTCTCCCCAGGTCGATGACGCAGCGCGGTTTGTCAAAGGGGCTGGCTCCGGTGCTTTTAAAGCTGGAAAACACCCTCCGTCCTCCTGTCAGTGCGCCGCCCATCCAGGGATGACGCGGCCGGCTCCTGCAACCTCCTGGACCGCCTGATGATGTCTTCCACCCTGGGATCCCATCGGAGGAGGTGGGAGGTGTGCGAGATATGTGTGCGTGTGTGTGAACACGCACACACACGTATCTTGCACATAGAGCGAGAGAGAGAGAGAGAGAGAGAGAGAGAGAGATGCCCCGAACTGTTATTTTTTGTTATTTTAACCTTCCGCCACATAATTCTATTGTAAAATTACACTTAATTATCAATCAAATATTTACAAATTATCTTTTATATTCTACCTTAAGTCAACTAAGACTGTCCTTCTCTTGATATTCAGGTGCTTTACTTTTTGTGTAGAATTCTAAAATATATAATATGAAATATATTTAATAAATAGTCTCATTAAAAGTCCATTTAGCTCTGTTCTGGTTTTTGATTGTTGTTATGGACTTTTAGATCAGATTTCTGTTTGCCTTAATAACTATATTATTGACTTAAATGTTGACATTAAATTGAAGTTGATTGAATGAATTGAAATTACATGTTTAAATGTTATTCTTAACTTGTTTCACACTAGATGGTTGTCTGAATTACCGTAAACCTGACTTCCAGTATTGTGTTAGTTAGCCTGTTATATAAACTTAGCATAACTCAGTAACAGTGACTCTACAAAGGACAAAAGACAATGTTTTTGTGTAGATGTGTAGTGACCCTGATATTTGACTTTTCTTGCAGAGGAGGGGGTGGGGGCTCTTCCACAACAACAAAGTATCTGTTTACGCACATCTACTGATATAACTATAATGGCCTTCCTGGAATTACGTTGGCAATGGTGTTGTTATATGATCATTAACATTATTCAAACATCCAGCTCTTTCCCCATGATTAAAATCAGAACTCAGCTATCATATTTCATTTCCAAATATGTTTTTCCCTCGTGTTTGAAACCTGGTTTCACAGTTGCATCAAAATAACCACCTGAACCACCGACGCACAAACACACCATGTTCCTCATCTCTACTTTCCACTGCTTTGTATCAAGTCAATCCCAGTGAATCTGTGGGCACAAGGCCTAGTGCTTTGCCTATGTTAAGGAAAATACTGAGAGTTCACTTACAGCTTATTCCCTAATTACTCCTATTACCATTAATCAGAGGAATAGTTCCCATTATATGACTTTTGTTATATTTTGGGGTCGTAAACTGATACAGAAAGGTGAAAACACATGAAGGTGTTGTTATTTGAGATATAGTTAGTTATGTATGTCATAGAATTTGAATATATATTGACAGTGTGTAAAATATATATACATGCAAATATACTATACATTACTGAGAACTGAAATCCATTTATCCTTGACTGCCAACTGCAATTGATTACCTAATCGAGACACTTAAGCAATTGGTAGAATAATGGATACTATAAACACACACTGATAAATGAAGTTTTAATTAGCAGTAATCGTCCCATTATGATGCTTGTTGAAACTTTTAAATTAACGAAGTGTAATGGTGGTAGAATTTACCCACTGAATGCATATCTTTTGGCATTCACTAAGTACAAAAAGTCTCCATGTGGGTTCCAGATAGTATGGAAATGATAATGATGAGTAAAAACTCCATATATAACAAGGAGAGCAGGAATATCACTGAGTGGTGGTAGCTGCCATGAAGTGCAATTAACAATGGCTTGAACAAGCTGTGTAATTCCTTGTACTGAATGAGGAGGCCAGATTTCAAGAAAATGACTCCCATGGAGTCTGAAATGTAGCTAGCAAGCGGGATGATCACACATAATCAGAAACAGACAGCCTTTCGGGAGCAAACAGGCTGTGGGGCAAGCGTAAGCAGACTGCATGGGGGAAAGTAATGATACGCTGTGTTTTCTTTTGCCTACAGTAGCTCTCTGGGCGTCAGCTGCGGCAGCCAATGTGCACGTGCTGAGCTCAAAGTAGAAAAGGCAGCATCACATGCTTTTGGGAGATGGTGTAATTACAAACCAGCGGTAGGAAAAGTAGCTGCACAACTGATTGGCACCATCAGTAGTGCACTAGTTGATGGTTTAACTTTAAAACTCTGTGGTGGGGCATGGTTCAGTGGCAGTCTGAGAGAGAGGCTTATCTTGATGGATTCTGTGCTACTGAGAAAGTGCCATTAGCTACAGTGTCTGTCAACAAAAGTCAAGCACTTCAAACCATCTCTGCAGTGACAAACATTATAGCCACAGATGTTAAGCACTCCATAAATCATTAGAAAAGATGCTCCTAATGTGAAAACCTGATGGTATAATACTTCTCATAATGTATGTGCGTAGAATAACTATGCTTAGAGTGACTTAACCCTTCAGGCTCAGTTCATAAGTCTGGCAGTGTCTTTCTTAGCAGCGTAGTTTCAGGCTCTGGTTCAAATCCTGCTAATGTTTAACTGTACATGAGGTAAAGTTTTATGTAAAGAACATCCATACCGAGGATGTGTTGACTTGCCAAGAAAAACCCTATAGTGCTGGACAGCTCTGCTTGCAGTAAGGCAAATCATAACAACAGTTAAGATCAAATTAAATGTAAACAGCGATGAATGAAAAAACTTGACTTTGCTTCTCTCTTTTTAGTTGTTCTCTTAAGGCATTTTGTGAGCCACCTTACATACAGTTCTGCTGTTAGTGACTCATGCTCACTATTAATAATCCCTCATCGTTGGCGTCACTCCATTTCATTTATTTCCTGCTTGTGTTGTGATGTCTTTAGGTCTGACTTGTGTTGTGATGATCTTCAAAACATCAGTATAGTTTGAGCTCTCTAAACAGGTTGTATGGCTGTATGGAGAATTTCACTTCCATTTTCTCTGGAATCAGATTATAATTTATAGCTCTGCTACATCTGGCCTGTGACACTGCACATACTGAGCAGCGCAACATGTCTGCGGAGAGCATTGAGACATACTGCTTGTCTTGTGCTCCAGATTCTGAAAGCGGCCACTCCTCATCGTGTTTGCATGAAAATGATCATTCTGCGTGTCTTGTAAACAGAACATGCAGCTTTACATTAGCACAGATTGAGATGTTTATCTTGTGTTTTTTTTTGTGCTTTTTATATTTAGTCATTTGTTAAACACACATATGACTGTGTGTGCAAAAATCAAGATCAAGTGTCTGTCTATTTTCCCGAGGTTCTCTTGTTTCTGTTCTCGATACATTGCTTCACTCTGGTACATCACTGTCAAGGGGAGCTGGAAATGTTGCCAACAGTGCTGGTGATATAATAAATGACAAGTAGGCTTTTCAGTGAGTACTATACTTAATACCAGCAGCTTCTTTAATGTTTACTACCAGTGGTTTGGCCCAGGGTGAGCTACATCTTGTGGTCAGAGCCTGCTTAGAACTCTCCATAAAAGTTTACACATTAAAAAAAAAAAAACCTGACAAAACTTGACTTGGTATAAATAATCACATCTAAAACTTTCAAGCTGTGGGCTTAGTCTTGTCATATTTGTTTGTCTAGACATCAGAATGCTACCAGTTGGAAAAAAAAGGGTTGAGGCAGATATTAATATGGATATGGACACTAACAAGACATATGAAGCAGAGAGTGCAGCAAACTGTGGGGGAATCTCTACGATACATATAAATTCAAGGCTACATACTGACTCTTCCCTCAAAGCTACAGTTAATCCTCCTTTTACAACACTTATAATTCATATTTGGCTTATATCAGGGGAAAAGTGTACACTGGCATCAAGTTCTCTACTATTATTGTCTATTTTTCTAGTTGTTTTGTATGTGCTTGTAGCAGATCAGGCAGCTGTTAATAATGTAACACTCATTTGTGTGCACTCTGTCCGATACAAGTTTATTACTCAACCACGTTTAACCCTGCAGCATCAGCGGCAGCCAGTGTAACCACAGACATGGTTACTAGTCATCTCCTTTGATTGTCGTCGAATGTGAGTAGTGCTGGTGTTAAATGAAGAAGTCTTGCGGTTAATGAACACAAGTTGTGAATGGCTGCAGTCATTTCCAAAGCCCACTCCATCTGGCATGAGTGTAGTGCACATGCATGCGTTGTACACTTCCACCTTCCTCGCACCAACTTCATTTGGTAGCAGCCGTGAGTGCATGCCCAGTGCTCACAATAGAGAACTGCTCGGAGCTATCTTAGGCATGTCTGGACACTGCTGTATGTTTAGCTACTGGCTTTTTCAGAATTCCTCTTATGAACAGGAATACTTGTCCATAAGCATAAACCAAAGGAGCAGAACACATCATTGTCACACAGGTATTATTTAAAGATTGTGTACGGTAGAAAATAGGGAAAGACGGTGTGAGGCTGGTACTTTGTCACTGTTGTTTACATGATGTTCTGAAGATAGATCTTTTCATTCTGTGTCACTGATTAATCCATTGTGCAGAGTTTGGTATGATAAGTGAGATTAATACACCGCCAAAACTATAGCTACCCACTTAGTTTTTATCATCCATGCAACTATTAACTTTATCATAGAGACAATACAAGAATCAGTATAACTTTTAAAACCCTAAAGCCAATAAAAAAGAAAAAACACATTATGAAATTTAGAAACATCAAGAATCAAAACAATGACGAAAACAAAATTATGAAAATATGATAATGCTGTCCATTTGTTTTGATATTTACCTCTACCTAAAGCAAGAGCCCACAAGGAAAAATATCCGTGTTGTTTTCTTTAATGTGACCTATTACTGCACTCTGTCAGTGTTGTTTCTCACAACTGGTTTTGCTGACAGTGCGAGTTGTATTCAAGAAACTCCACCATGGGTCCTGTATCTTACATGTGTAGCCTAATTCAAAACCTGTGGCCAATAACGGTTCTATGGGTCAAAGAACATATGACCTATGGACAATTTTGTCACTTATAACACAGATAATTACTCGAGCAAGACATCTGAGGGAGGGCCATGTTGTCAGATTCGACAAAACACTATGATATAAACACTTTTTCCCCTTCCTTTTACCAAAATGTGTATCCATTCAGTTTTATTTGCAATCCAGTAATAGTTATGGGATTATGAGAAGTAGGATGGTTTCATTTTCTAGCCTGACTGTCACATCAGGTCCATTACAGTGATTTAAACCCAAGCATATATGCAAAATACATTTTACCAGGGCTCTCCAAGCAGCTGCTCTACAAAACACATTTATGGTCCAGCACAGCCAGGGTCCTGGTTATGCGAAGGGTCACTCCTGATCTGGGCTCAATCTCCCTCGTCTTAGATCATTTTGTATCGACTAAATACGGAGGTGATTTGTCACAGGCAGTCATTGTTTCCATTGCAATTTATTTAACTAGAAGATGACAGGGCAGGAGGGTTCAGTGTTATATAAGGTATTTTGTTTGAAGAAATATGCACAGCGCTCATCTAATTGCAAATACAAACCCACAATTAAAATAACAGACTGGATTACATTGGATGATGAGCATTCACTACAAACTTCGGTACATGGTGCAACAATGATTACAGGTGAGATCACATTCCCTCTGTTCCAGCTGCTTCTTCCCAATTCATAGCCCAACATCACTGGGTCATTTATTGGACAGAAATCTGGTCCCGATGACACAAAACAGTCCTAGAAACATTTAAAGGAACAATTTGCTGAGAGACTGTTGCCACTTTCATATCTGTGTGTTGATTATTGAGCCTAGAGGCATGGGAAACAGCCTAGCCCAGCTCCTATCCAACACTGGAACCTTGCGGTATCAAGACTCCGAAATCACTGTTCCTGTCCAGATTCCTGTTTTTCACTTTGGTTTTGTGGATATATATTTACCTTTGGACAGAGCCAGACTGGTTGATTCCTCTCCAGATTTTATGCTAAGCTTGGTTAACTGCTTCCCTGAACCAGTTTCCTTATACCAGAAATACATGAAGTGGTCTCAGAGGCATAAAGTGGATCTCCCAAAATGAATGATCCCTTTTAAAATGTATTTAGTATGTGTACAAAGTTACGCCACTAAAAGTTAGGGTTGAACAGTTACTCTACTAAGCAGTAAATCTCTCGTATTACAGGATAGTGTATGCAGCCAGCCTCCTCCACATTTGCACATATTATGCCTGTAGCCATCAGTGTATGCTGCATTATATTCCATATTCGCTATGGAATATTGACACTGAGTCCATCTGTCCTTTTATTTGTTTGTCCTTGACCTCAAAAGTTGAATTCTCCGGTACTGATAGCCTGATTGGCGTAAAATCTGCTGTCTTACCTCACAATTTTGATCAGGAGGACCCATTGACCTTTCTCTTACTGCCATTTTTATCAAGTCAACCTTTCAGTTTCACCACATTATCTCCTGGGCCTTTGCTCATAAAGATAATATTTGCTGTGTTTTCCTGCTCTAATAGGAGAAACCTATTGATTTGGTGACCTTTATTCTAGTGTTGCCACTGCTGTTCTGTACTACTCAACACTCTGTCATCTACACTTTATGTTTAATATGAAGTAACAGCTTACTAGCTTAGTTATACAGCTCATGTGGAAGCCTACATTCCTATTGAACTTATCTTGTTTAACTGGTTTTGATTAGTGATTTATTGGAACTCACTATAAACCACTTTCTTTGATTACGGGTAATCTTTTATTTCTTATCTTCTTATCAAATGAAACTACAAAAATAAATTCTATACCACTATAGTTCAAGTGAACATGTAGAAATATGTTACTCCTTGGAATCTAGAGAGGTGTGATGACTGAGTTAAGTTAGAGTCAGTTAATTATCAATGCAGTTGCAGTGGTATGATTTTGGGGCCTCACAGACCCAGATAAAGACTGAAGCAGGTCACTGTTACTGTGATTCTATGACCTGTCCTTGGTGGTATTGACATGTCATAAAAAGATTAAAATAGCTTGATCCTGGCTTATAGCGCTGCAACTTAGAGTCATACTCTAGTCTAAGATCTGCCGACAGTCATTCTGACTGAGGGTCAAAGAAAAATATCCCTCCTTCAACTGAAGGACCTTCATCTTCTTCCTCTTTTTTTTCTCCCTTTTCCTGTCTCTGATAAATGCCTTTGCCCCTTTTCACAGCCATGCTGATAGGATCCCCTCTTCTGTTTCCTGCTGTTTGTGCAAGTTGCTTGGAAACCATGGCGGCCTGTCCAGTTGGGAGGATTTTTCTTTTATTGGTGGCTTGGGGGTTGGAAGGTTATAAAGTCAACATATCGTTGGGATGCTTTACAGTTTTTATATTTGGCATTCTGATATACGAGCCAAAGTATTGCCCTGTTCGCTGCATTAACTGTTTCCTCCTTTGCCAGTTCCCCTCAGCTTTATGAAGCATGCTTTTACGTTCTTCCTATTCATCAACCTTGTACTTACAGCTGCAGCAGGCACCTGTTATCAGCAAGAGATCTGATAAGTCCAGTGTACTATCAATCTTTTATCTGCCCAGCACAAAATGACTTACAATGTTAGCAACTAGCCAGTAAGCACAGTGGGCCTTAGCAGCTCAAGAACCTTGGTGAAGTTAGTGAAAACAGAAAACAGAGCTAAAGGATGGGGAACATTGGACTTACATTAGTTTGGTGGCCAGAAACACAATTTAAATCAGCGCTTCAATTTTGCTAAATCACTGAATGTGTGAATAAACCTTTATGTGAACACACATTAGCCATATAAACTTACAGATCCTGACATCACACCCCTAGGCTGGCCTCACTAGCTTCTGTAAAATGATGAAATCTCAAGTAGTTCTTTCATCAGTCTTTCTGAAACAAATGAAACTTATGTTACACTGGTTTACCTTTCAGAATCTAAGATTATTCATTCATTAGCATGCAGAACTACTACACTACTGGCATGCCACAGGCTCTTACATAATCATGATTTGAATTTCATCCAATTTCATGATAACACAACTTTTTAGTTGTGATCTCTGTTAATCAAACAACCTATACAGTGTCTCTGTCCTGCTGTTATGAACTAATCATGGTCAGCTCACCTGTGGACTCCCTCCCTCTGTCAAGCTAAGTAACATTTTTATTGCAGATGGTCTGGGACTAATGAGAAATTATGTTTGTTAAAGGCAAAATATTAGATAATCTATATAGATTTAAACATTGTCATCCTTATGTAACTGATGGAATGTATCACGCTATTGAGTGAGGTCTGTTCAAGGTTGAATTTGAGAGTTATTGCACTGTTACAACATCAGTGGATTTTGGATGGGTTTTTCATCAGAAGTTTCAATTCAGCTCTATTGAAGGCATTTTAGTAAATGCAGGTTTAACCCAGAACCCTGTTTCATTTCAATATCTTGTTTACCAGTCTACTTTTATTTCTTCTTGTAACCATAATAGCCATACTCATTATCTACTCAGCAGATGTGATGCCTAAAGCTATGTAAGACAAAGTAATGATTCTTATTGTGTTTGGCAACATACTTTGCTTAACCGTGCGCTGTGACAACACATACAAGCCCTTGTTAAAAATATTTGATTCACGCTGGGTTATTGGTCAGCCATCTCCTTTGATTCACCCTCATCCTGGCTCCCGATGCGACTGGGGCGGTATGTATCACATGAGGATAAGCCGCCTGTAGTGCCAGGTTCAAGTGTTTGATAATGACTCTGCTGAGGCGAGCGACCTTAACATCCCTCGCATCACTTGTGTGCTGATGGCACTGATAGATGTCAGGTTTACACTAGGCTGTTTTCTACTGCTTTTTAAGGCCTTTGCAAAGTTTAACAGCAGCCACACACAGACTTAAGCATGTGTTAAATGTGCTGGCGAACACACAGGGCAAATTAGAATGGTGTGTCTGGATGAAAAACTCATCAGGTCAAAATGACTCACTGGTGGCTGAATTCCACATACTAACAAATTCTTACACACATCAGCTCAAGAGGAGAAACAGTTTTCCTTCTCTCTCCAGTCCATTTGTGCCATTTAAGCACTGTTGAGTTGAAACCAGACATAATAAAGTGCTGTTCCTCAGGAGAAGAAGCGTGCTACTGTAGATCCATCTGAAAGTCTTTCCTTCCACCCCTGCAGCCTTAGCGTCTCCCAGTCTCTGAAACCTGATCTGGTATTTGTGTTTTCACTTGAATCCTACAGCGGTCTTCCTGACCTCAGACAGTGATCCCAATCAGGAGGAATACCCTGATGCTGCAGTTTAGACCCTCTGTGCTGAAACCAAATAGTATAATCGTGTAATGAGAGTCCCTCTCCGGAAACGCTCAAGTGAAACTGGCACTGCTCCTGCTATTAACTCGCATAGTTTATTATAAAGCACAATTTCAGTAGTAATAGTCTCAATTTACAAATTACCATTTTGTATTCAACTGTTGGGATCTGGGATTCATTTTTTAGTTGTTTTTCTTAGTTGTGGCTTGCCAATGTTACAGTCCATGTTGCTACCATAGTGGAAATCAGCATTTTCAGTTAAAACATTGTCATATATTCTTGCAGAATGACTCAAAATGTGGTGATTCATGGGCTCCAATTCTTTTCGACAAGTAAACACTGATAGTGTCTAATCAAACCTGATGTGGACTATCCCTCTTATTTGGTTGTGTGGATGTTGTGTAATTAATAAAACATTCAGGGAAGAGTTGTGGTGACGGCGGTGCATGTTTCTGTGCATTCAGACAATAAACGGATACTGTTCTCCTGTCCTGTATGCAAGCAAAGGAGTATATCAGGATGAGCCACAATGACAGGTTTGACTTTCAGTTTCAAGGGTGATTGCCTGCCCACCTGCCTGGTGCTGGGCGTTTTATTGACCACGATGTCCGTAAGTTGTGTTCTAGTGCTGCTAACCTATGCATACTGGTGTTTCTAACAGGCATGGCTGCAGTTGAAGTCACTTGTGTATACATAAAGATCACTAATTATACAGTGTCATGCTCGTTTCATCTATCCAAAGCATTAGTTGGGATACACAGTTTATTCAAAGGAGGCAGTTTGTTTTTTTCTGCACATGTGCTATGGTGAATCAATCGCCATCTTGCGTACGGTGTCATAATTACCTGAGCATATTGTGCTATAATGCCTTACTCTATAGATACATGATGAGTTCTAGAGTTATGACACATCCCCCGGTGAAAGATATGAAGTTGTGAAAGCCTGCATGCATGGTTGTTAGCTTGTCAGCTCTGGCAGCAGGAGGCAGTGTTACTCCAGCAGCCCATGTGTCACAACCTCGCCACTATCTACGCAGCTACTGCTGGCTGGGAAACTGTCTAGGCCCATAATCATCCTCAGTAAAGAATATCAGGAGCTGCCACGTTGCCAAAAATGTCAAGCATGCGAAATGCACACATGTGCACAATCATAGTAGAAAGCTACGTATGCTACACATGACAGGTTTGTTGCCAAATATAATAGCTCTCTCTACTCTTGTGGCTGTACGTGTAAATACATCCTGGACAATATAATTTCACACCTCGTCACCTCACCCTGCCTGTCCCAAATAAAGCAGGTCTTGTCAGAGGAATCCTACTACCCCAGCTGAGAATACACACGCCATACTGGCCCCCTCGACATAATTCTCTTCAGCAGTCTGAAACCACCCCTGACCCATCGTCTAGAGTGACTCAATGCTTGACCCGCACTTCCCAGAAAGCCATGCCCAGACCATGGTGGGGAGATCTCAGATGAATAGAGATTTCCCACTTTTTGCATCGGTGGGCTCCTGGTCGGTCTCCCAGCCAGACACATTACTACTGTGTCTGTGTGTGTGTGTGTGTCTCTGTGTGTCCATGTGTTCTTCTGAGCTCAAGATCCTTAAGGGGAAAATTAGCCTTGAAAGTATTTACATATCACCACATGAACCAGGTCTGTCCCAGCTTCATTAGGTACAGAACAAACTAGCTGCCATGGTGGCTAAAGAAAAACACCAGACAGTTATGAAACTCAGAGCAAATAGGTTGTTATTTGTGTATGGGTCCCTCATAGTACAGTGGAATATTAACCAACAATAGAATTTTCTATCACACACATTATTTTACTGTTCAAAGTCTTCAAGCGTCAACATGGTCATGTGACAAAAGATTGCAGTTGTATAGTTTCAGTCATTCTTAATTATGAGTCACACTTGATTGCATACACAAATGACTATCTTTAAGACTGTGTTTCACATTACAGTTTATTGGTTTTCTGCTGATGATGTGTGATTCACACATATTTAAAGGCAAACTGTGAATCTGTGGATTTTTTATATACTGTGCTATGCGTGCTGAAGGTAGAGCAAGGAAGCGATTTTATAGAATTGTTGTAGAGACTACTTTACTTGTCAACTTTGAGGAAGGTCTCTGTCAGGAATTAGGTTCTAAAAAAAAAAAGAAAAAAAAGGGTGCAATACTCGCATCACAAAAAGTTTGCAAAGCTTCTTTTATTCCTTTTCCATAACAGAAACTCATTTAATTGATTCCTGTTCTAATTTGAGTTTATGGGAGGCAGCACTCAACGAAAAAGAAAAAAAAAAACATGTTTGATTTAATCATGATGTTGATAGCTCTTGAACTTCTAAACTTGAACTTCTCAGAATCTCCCAAATGGCAAATAACTTCTGGTACTGCTGCCAGGCAACAAAGAGAGAAAATCTCCTGGAACCATCGCACCATTTCCTTCATTTGTTTCAACTTTTCTGTCTCTAGAAATAACAAACATATTGTACATAAAAGCCCAGTAAAATAAGCTGCACAACGAACTGGTTCACTTCACCCAGGTGATGGTCTTAACTGACTGGATAATCGGACATTTGGTCTCTGGCTCATATTTGGTCACATTTTAAACAATTCTGTAAACTGATTGAGTGTCACTAGCGACCAATCTTGAGACAGGGGATTAGTCAGAGAATAAATGTTTAAAATCACCAAGCAAGACTTGTAGTAGTCTTAGTCTTAGACATAACACTGGAACACTTTCTTTAGAATTATGGTGGGTACACTTAGTAAACTTACGGTGTCCAGTAGCCTAGACCTCAACATTTGTGATTCCCATCATACACAACAGTTTAGTCACTATGACTGTCCTGCTTGTGCACACAGAATCACATATAAAGACAATAAAAGACAGCACATTAGTACATTGGTAACAAATGGTCTTCTCTTTGGCATCTCTTTGACTCAGGAATCCTTCACTTTTAACACTTCTGTGAGTATTTTTCTCCTATTGCAGCATTAAAAATACTTGGACATGTAATGAGTGAACTGTTCATTTCTTCATGAAATTTCATCTGCTGTGAATCTTTCAAAATCTTAAACTGGTCACTAGTCACTTAAAGGGTTATACACAAAATCCTGTGATAAGACTATTTCAGTATATTGAGTGTTTTTTCAATTAAAATGCTAGATTTGCTTTCATAAGTTCCTTTCATCACAATCTTACCACTGTTGAGTGTTGTGGCATATTAATAAAGGAGCTGTTACTGCAGATTGTGTAGCCTTGCTAATAACTGACAGAGCTGAACTCTGAAGTCAAATCAAAATACTGACTAATAAGTTGTTAGTCAGGTTAATTGGAGAAATGTTGGTCAGATGTGCACCTTGGTCTTTACATTATAGAGGAGTATCAGTAACTGGCTGTGGTACCTGCAATGCATTTTCCCCACTGAAAATATTGATAGCAATAGTGATGCTGATTCATGTGTTGCTGCCATCTGCTGGGTTACAGATATTGCGCCATTACATTTACTCTACACTGAAAGGTAATTTATGCATGATAAAACAGGTGACATAAAAACGAAATTACAATTAAAAGTAAATAAGTAAGTATATTAAATTAAAAAAATAGCCTTCTTTTGTTTACACTTTTATAGAACTTTAATGTTAGTAAACTAAATTGTTTATATACTATATGATACATCACAGAGCATATATCACATTCCACTAAGAGACATGCTGAATTGGAGAAATATTACAATAAGTTAAAATACCATCAAATGTGATGATGAAAATAACCATGCATACTGGAAATTAAATTCTCACAGCCTATATGAGTATTAAAAGATATATTGTGTGTTTTTAATAAAAAAAAAAGAAAGAACATGACTTTTATATGTTTTATATGTTTATATGTTGTAAAGAACACTTGAGACACAGGGGACACCACGATTTGTGGGAAAGCCTTGCACCATCTGGTGGAGAGAGATCAGTCATTATTATCTGCCACTTTAATTTTACCAGTTAGCAAATTTACTTTGATAAGAGATAAGCGAATAAGAAAACCTTATTTTTCCTTGGGCTAACTATTTTCATTTTCAACTCTCCGCGTCACATTTCTCACGTTACCCCTGCGTGTCTATGGCTAGATCAAACACTGTAGAGGCCCTGGTGGCATCAAATGGAAACATCACCATCACAGCATGCTGAGGCCGCTTATATAAAGGCTGCTGCTATAGACAGACTGTGCTGCATTTCTTCGGTCTACAGATGAAGTCTTACAGCCCTCTCCTTTCTCTGCTCCCTGGTCTAGTGACTGAGTCCACCAGGTAGATGTGCAGCAGTATGGCACATTCCACAGATGCAGGTGTGTGAAATAAGGAAATCGATGGTGATTTGAAATTCAAATATTTTGCTCATATTTCCCGTGCACCATTTTGTGTCTTTTAATTAAAAGCAGACATGGTGATGTCATGCATGGAAGAGTAAGAAGGGGGGGCAGGTCTGCCTCACAGGCCTGCATATCATAGTAGCACAATTGCCAAAATATCAGATATCTCAATAAAGAAAAAAAAAAAGGATACATAGTACTTATGCAGATGGAGTAACCTAACCTACTGAGAAAATACCTGGAGAAGGTAAAGAAAGGACAGGGACATTATTATTAGTCAAAACTCTCGTAGAACATTCTGCAGCACAATATACCCCCTATTATGTTGCATGCACACTAATCTGATCAGGAACATTTTCCTTTCAGTGTGCTGCCTTTCATTCGATTCAATATAATGCAACATTTCGAAATTCAACTTATGCCTCTATCAGGCCTGTTTGCTCCTGGTGTGACCCTCACAGGCACAGATTGGTCTCTTCTGAGCAACACTAACTGGTAATGAGCATCTGGCCTTCCATCAGCAGCTGATCTGATACATGACAGCAAACATGCAGCAGGCTACGATGGGGCTATTTAAAAGGCCCAGAAATGGGCGTTGGAACAGAGAGGGTCTTTTTCTTGTCTGGTGTCCAGTCTGTGTCAGCCCAGCGTCGGCAGCGTTCATTAGCATGGGTCAGATCAGCGCTGTCAAACGTGTGATGGCATGCATTATTGCATTACATCCAGACACACACACACACCCCCACATGGACACACAGAATGTATGTGAACACATGCAAATGCACACGTCTATTACTTTGCTGCCACCACGTGGAAAAAGCATGGTACATCTGCCTCTGTATGAGACATTGATGGTCCATATCCAACTACACATATAACACAGGGAATTTAAGAAGCTACATTTATAATGGCATATGTAACAATTATTGTAAAAGTGGAAATTCTATGATCAGAGCTTTATTTGTTTAAATTCCTACACAAGAGATTTACTGTTTGTATACAGAATAAAGAGGAGTAACTGAAAAGAATATTTGGTTACTGGCGATAATTACCTCAGCTTGTACATTATAAACATTATTTCTGGTCAGACATCAGAAGGTTCCTCTTGTTATCATGCCATGTAATTTTCAGGTATCCCTACATTTTTGCACATAGAAATTAGAGCATGAAATAATAAAGACAGAGAAAGATCAGTGGAGGGTGGTGCACTCAGAATCTTCTCTATAGTGAAAGTACAAATATCATGATGTAAAAATACTCTGTTACATGTAAAAGTCCTGCAGTCAAACTTCTACTTGAGTAAAGTATAGATGTATTGTCAGGTGGAATGTATTTAAAGTCTCAAAAGTAAAAGTAGTCATTGTGCAAAATGGCCCATTTCAGGGGCTTATAATTTATTACTCTCCTTTGTGCATGATGACCTCATGTACATGACAGCAGACCTCTGCACTGCTTCAGTCTGAAAACAGGTCAAATCAGTCATGGTAACTGAAAACACTGTTGGGGATGTGCAGGACTTTTAATCTATATTAATGCACCATAATGTAATAAGTGTACTGTATGTTTTATATGTAAATCAAAATGTATGTAGTGGACTAAACTTAGACTTAATATGCTTCTTAATATACTTCTCTCTAAAATGGAGTTGAGTAGAGGAATAAAGTTTAATATAGTAAAGTAAAATACATTAAAGTAGTGAGCAGTTACTTTGATTAATCAGTTGTAATATCCTTATGTTGGATATCAACAGCACTACCAGCATGATATAACCCTAAAGGCTTGTCTTTGTACCAAGTATAGTTACATATGACGAAAAAGTAAACTGTGATCATCTCTTAGCGGCAACTGAAAAGGTGAAATTTCAGTTGAGGCCCAAACACTATGAAAGAAGAAAGGTCAAGAGGAAATTGTTCTTGAATATAATCAGCACATTTAACATTTAAATTGTAAATTGCAGTCTTGAGGGTGTCATTTATCACTATGGTTATTTGTATTATTTCTTTATTTTAATACAAACACATTTATATGTAAATTATGTCTAAATAACATTCCCAAATTAATTATTTTGTGTTGTGTTTAGGTGCTAGGTTTGGGGTGTAATCCTTAATTTAAAAGAAAGACAACGCAAACATTAACCTTGTTCATTTATTTATTTACTTATTTGAAGAAAATGACTAAATGTCAAGTTTGCTTTGATTGGGATAGTTCATTAAGTCTGTGAGCATAACAAACAGAGAAAATTATGTCATTTTTTGTTCCCAGCATGCTTTCAGGAGATATGAATATAGGAGGTCCAGGGTGTCATTTATTTAAGCATACCTGTGTTTACTGTCACATATGGCGTAACAAATCAACACTGATTTTCTATTCATTTTTTAATAGTACAGAGAGAAAAAAGTTCAGATTGGTTAAAAGTGTTTTCTCTAATCCAATATTCAGAACACCCTGCAGTCATTTGTCATTTTCTCTTTACAGTTTGTCAAAACCGAATAAAATCAACACTGCAGGCACAGCATGAATACACATCATCACACAATAATTTACCAGGATGATTAGCAGTGACAAACCACAAAGGGATATTACTTTGACCTGCTCATCATTTGCACCATTGTTATGATTATGACATATAGTCTGTACTTACTCCAGGGAAAGCAGTGTAATCAGGCTACTAGTGTAATTAAATCAACCTGCCCTGGGCTCTTATTGACTCGCTAATATGGCCGATACAATATGACTGTTATGACCTGCTGCTCTCAAGACATCCATCCATACATGTTAGCTAGGCAATAATTGCCTCAGTTGAATTAGACCATAATGTATGGAGCAGCCTGATAATGATGAAGCAAGGGCTGGAAGGGAGTTATGCACACACATACACACATGTTGTCATACATACAGTAATTAAATGGATTAAAGGGAAACACTGTGACTGCACCACCTGTATTTAGCATCAGAAAGAGGATGAAGTACATATTTTTGCATAATAATAATTTCAATAAGGATCTCAATGTTAATGATGTTGAGAAACTTATAATCCTTGTAGCTTATTAACATACACATGCTGGAGGTGTACCACTGCGAAAGAACACAGAGGCATGGCAGTGTTGGTGGCCTCATAGGAAAAATATTTCAGCTCATATTTGCTCATTTTAAATGAGTTTCATTGTAAACAATGGCGCAAATACAGCACAGATAAGGGAAAAATTGCATGTTAGTGTACAGGACAAGAGCAGAGACACAGAACCCACATTACACATGTACTTTACTACACTGCCACTGGTGACTGCTATAGCCACTCATTAAGGCTAAGTAACACTGAGGCTCTTATTTCACACAAACACACTGTATGCTATTACGGATATGTGCTGGACAAGACAATAGTGTTGTATTCTGTGTGTCTCTCAGTGGATGTAGAGTGAGGGGATGATTGTCTGTGGAGTTCAACAGCTGCTCTGTGGCCTCATGCTGCAGTGACAACTACCTCGGACAGAATCAGTTGTATTTTCAGAAGAGCTCCTTCCTCTCTCACAGTTCATCAGCTGCAAACCGCGATGTGTGACTTAAAACACATTTACTCATCTTGATCATAGTTATCCATAAAGATTTACTGTAATTCAGCTGTCTATCTAATATAACTGGGTAAAGGATAAGATGGGGGGCTTAAAAACCCTTTACAAAATTCAGTTCCACCCATTTAAGCTTTGCTTTTATACAATTGTTTGGTAGTATTATATAAATAATGATTAATATAATATTTTATATTGTTAAGTCTGTTTTTACTCTTTTAGGCATGTTTACACTCCATTTAATCAACTATTTGCCTTTAATATTACATTATTTGACACTGTCAAGAGGGTATTAATTAATAACACTGAGTCATAGTTAGTGGTACTGCACTATATTCAGATGTGTTTCTAACAATCTGCCCCCTCTCATGTATGTAACTAGGGAGGACAAAAATTAGAAACACCTCTCAATATAATGCAGTCCAGTACAATACCACCTTTAACTCTGACCATAGCAATAAACATACCATTGAATTCACACATTTCTTACCATGGCAGTTATACACACTTCATATACGTATAATTTATTGCAGAACTGTCGTATTGACTTGCAATAGATTGTGCAGATGTAACTAATTAAATGGCTACTGAGAGAATTTAGTTCAGCATGAATAAATGATGATTTTGCACAACTTCAGTTTTGCTCAAGTGTCTAAATTTGAGGCAATTGTATAAAAAGCCTTTTTCCCTCTCCCTCTTGATCATCAGGACAGTTTACAGCATTTGAACGGAGAAACCTGCACTCAGCAGATTTTATTTAATTACCTCATTTGAAAGCAAACAGTTTTGGCCAATCAAGGTCCACTATTGCAAAGACCTTATCTGAAATGAATAGCTTTGAAATAAAATAACGTTATATGTAAAACATAATGAGATACATCCGGCTTATCTTGAGCAATAGTAGTTTTTAACAAATTAATGGTGAAAAAAAATAAAATAATAGGACCTTTAACATTCATGCCAAAAGATACTAAATATACCTCCATGTGCTTACACATAGAGAATAAAGTATAGAGAACACACGCATGCACACACAGACAAGCCAGGATGATCCTTAGCTGGGATGATACTTCTAAGGAGCGTGCCATTGCTCTTGTTTTACACAATAGCCTCTCACTGCAGGCAGCCTCTGTGCAGTGAGCAGTGCGCTCTTCTCCTCTCACTGACAGAATGACTGTGCGTCTGTGTGTCTAGATGCGTGTGTGTTGCAGAGGAGAGAAAAAGGTGCTGTGCAAGACAGATGGAAAGCAAAGTGACAAAAAAGAAGAGAGTAGAGTGAACAGAGACAGACCTCCTGCTTCTTTTCCCACCTTCTCACTCCTGAATCTCCTCAACATGAGATCACCGTGCCCGTGACATACAGCACAGTGCAGCTTATTCATGTATTCAAAGCCTAATCCCCAAATGATTTCAATCTGTAACATGATTAACCGGAGCAATTTAGAAATAATCTACCAACCAGCACTCAAGTAACACTTCAGTCTTAATCATTATGGGAAAGAGAGTAGGGCTACGTTCTTGAGCCTTGACGTCGATTTTCTTCTTCTCTTCCTGTGTTTCGGACAGCATTAGACCTTTATATGACTGGACCTCTGAGGAGCCACAGCACAGGGGTCAAAGTGTCAAACTGCAATTGATGTCACAAAGGCTCATGGCTATGGCTGATGTGATTAGTTAGATATGTACATTGAATAATGCTTGTCCCCTAATCTATTAGGAGCTGCTCTACTCGCCGCCCTAGGACCCTAATGCACTCAATGTGGTATGGTCCAATAATTAAAAGGAAAAGCATTAAAACCAGTCTCTACTTAACAGATCTTAACTAATAGAGATTAGGATAATGAATAGAGGCCACTTTATAAAAGCAGACAGTACAGTAGCCATTTCGCTGACAACTGCTGAATATGACAAGGTTAGCATCATAAGCCTTTTTCTTGCAAATGGGGTTTGGGCATGGATTAATGCCCCAGGAACGATGAAAAGGCCAGCCTATTCGTATAAATGCATTAATCCAGGAGGAAAAATACACTGGACCTTGACTCATTTGTTTTTAGTTCCTTAATTCTGTAAATGAGTGGCATTTTGTTTTAAACAAACAGAATCATCTGGAAATGTAACTCATACCTTATAGTCATGTGTAAAAAGCATGATTTATGATCACGGGGCACAAAACAGACTTTAAAAAAATAAAATAAAATGTGAAAACAAAACTGACCACAGAACTCAAAGACACTGTGCATTTTCTGCTCTCAATTAACTTTGTCTCACTCCTATTTTCTTGGCACAGTGGGTCTTGAAGAGGTGAGACAAATGAGAGAAGAACCTCTGAGTCATAAATATTATTATCTGACTTCATCACCATCGATTTCCCCCCTTTTCCCCTAGAGCTTTTTTTGCTTGCAATGTCCAAAAAGCCTGCCATGCATGTCACGACATCAGCTGTGAATAATTCAGTACCACAAAGGTTAATTTCAATTTGCACAAAGGAAGGTTACCATTACATTTTGACCTGCAAATTGTATCTCCCCATAATACCCTATCATTTCATTTGGGGTCCCTTTGTAGTCTGAACTGGGGCTGGCTATATTTGAAATGATGGCCATCTGTTTATTATTTAGCTGGCGCTTGGATGTGTAGCCTGACTGCATTTAGGAGGCGAGAGAGGGTGGCAGGAGAAGCAGCACTACCTGGCCCTGGTAGGGTCTTTACCAATCTCCCGGACCATTAAAATCCTGTTAACTTCCAGTAATCCCCAGCAAGAACTTGGCCTCTGTGGACCACACTGAGCAGGAGGAATACTTTAAAAAGTGCCACTGTTTAAGAGGTCTAACATCTTGTAAAACTGTGTGTGGCTGTTGCTCAGGGTTATAATGATACCTGAGAGAAGAGACAAAGGCAAGTTGTCAAGAACAAATATGATTTAATGTGCTTTTTCCAGCAGGGACTTTCTCCTTCCTAGATAACCTTTGGTTTTGAGTCAGTTGAGTTTCAAGCTGGGTAACATTTTCTTTTTCATTCACCGATCGTGTGACTCTTCCACCTCTCATGGTCATTTATGTAAATAAATTAATTGTCCTTTCACTCTTCTATCATATGATGATACTCTACCTTTTCCATTGCCCTGTTTTTGTGGTGTCTCCAAAGTAGAAGTCAAAACAAGAGGAAGTGTTAAGGTTGATAGCGTGGACAAAGTCTTGTGTCATGCTTTGGTAGTGCTGGCGCTGTTGGTTGCCAACATCAGAGAAAGGATACCAAATCTACCTGATCCCAGTGAAGCTGGACAAGTGTCACTAGTTTCCTGCATTGTTGACTCACTTGGCTACGTGGTTGAAACGAGACCTGGCATCCTCTGCCTTGCCAACCGAACACATCTCACTGCTTGGTTTGGTTTCAGTTTCAGGATTTCTTGCAATATTTGGAGCATGCCCAAATTCAAGTTGTCTCCCTCATCTCCTCTCTGTTCTTTCTACCCTGATGTTTGCCCTCTAACAGACTTATAATAGGTTGACTATGACAATCAGCAACCGATCAATAGGACAAATGACAACCTATGACATTAACACTTGCTGACCACTTCATAAAAAATACAGCAAAGGAAGCAAGCAAAACTACAGGAAAATACATTGGTTTCTTGTTCAAATGTTTCCTGACAAGCGACCTTTTATTATCAAATAATGACTGTCCACTCACAGAAGCAAAATACTTGCAAAAACCTCTCCATGTATCTTCTGACAGATTTCAAGCAAATTTTCTCTCTGGCATTACTTGTGCAAATTTAGCAGGCACTGGGTGTTCATTTGATTCGTCGTCCCAAATTGTAATGTGCCAACAGATGTTCCTCTTGTCGCTGTATGTTCATGGAGAAGAAGTCACATTTCAAGTCTGTAGGGAGCAGGGTTGTGTGTACAAAGTGTCTGATTCCTGACACAGTTTGACTGTTGTTCATATCATATCTCCTACCAACAATTAATTCCCCAACCTTACTGAAGTAGTTTTTTTACTATTATCACCTCAAATAAGTATCTTTAGTTGCCTAAACATAGCCAAACTTCAACTATGTAGAGATAAAAGTAGCAGATTAGAACGCTCCTATGACATTTATTCCAATGACCATGTTGGTCAACCATTGAAGTTCATTCCTGACATTAGAGACAGTAGTTTGCCAACTCAAGGCTGTCATGTAGATAATGTCATGTCACAGAATATCTTAGGTGACAGCAAGTCCACATTTGGGTCATGTGATGACACTGAGCTGAGCTATCCCCATGACAACCAAACTCCATTAACTGATAGAGCTGTGAGCTTCTGTAGAGTACTTTGCTGGGTATGTTGTCAGTGGGTTGCTAGATCAGAAAATGCTCATACAGGTCATTTTGGAGGCAAATGATCCCGTGTTTCAGAAATTAAACCATATGATAGTGATTATGACAGAATGTCAATGCCTTCACCAGATTTAATAAAGATGTTTATATTGGCATATGGCTTCCATTATAATAATTTCTGAACCACTTCAATTCTCGGTGAGAGTAAGTCAGGTTGGTTAAGCAGACAGCAAAGCAGACAACTGTCGCGGATGCTGAGGGTACTAACAGGTGTTGTGAGGCTCAGCATTAACACAACACCTGGCACAAACTTAGAGACCATGCACAACACTATTAGTCGCTATGGATCACAGAATGAACAGAGCTAAAACTGGCTGCTGCCACTTCAGAGAAAGTGAAGACCTATGAATAGCTCTCTCTCTCTTTTTGCTCTCCTGATAACATTTTATCACTTGCTTTCAAAGAAGTCTTTAGGTGGATATTTCCGGCGAGCCAGACGTTCTGAGACAGAAACAACTGCGAAACCGAGGCCCTATACGCTGTGTGAAAATTGGAATTCCTCGCCACTCAATGGGAAGCAGAGGTTGAAACGAGCCAGAAACCACCAGCATGTGCGGAGAAATTCCACCTCTGGTGCTTGCGATTACCAAGAGAACTAGGGAAGGGGGCATAATGGTCGCGGTGGCACTGCCCTCTATCTAGAGTGAGTCTCCATGGCCTGCAGTCCAAAACTATCAGCTCCTTTCATGATCATCTACTGTACTACAGCACTGATAATGCAAGCAAAATGAGGATGCCTACGTCTTTTTTCTTAAGTAACTTCGAGAATGTGTCAATCCACAGAGAAACCATTTAACATTCCTCTAGCAAAATGGCATCGGAAAGGAAAAAATACCTTCTTTTCCACAACGTGTTTATCGCTGATGGCTAAAAGCAAGCTGAGACCGATTTGTATCAAAACATTTAAAGCAATTTAACATAAAAGCGTAGATTTTGGTCAAATCTTTCCGGTATTCTTAACTTCTGTATAATAAAAACAAGAAAAAGTAAGAGAAAAGGCGCTCAGTTTGTCAGCATTAAATCAAATGTATGGGTTAATTAAAAGAGGGCTCTGGGGTCCAAGACAATGATGGCTTATGTCATTGATGACGGTCACTGCATTTGCAAATACATTGACAAAAGACATGATTAGTTGAACCTGAGTAACAGTTGTCCCAACGCTTTATTGGCGAATGAGCCTCAATTTTTCATTTTCAAACCACAGCAAGTGTCAGCATCTTCCTAAGACTGCCTGGACACCCAACATACACAATGACAATATGGACAGTCTAGCCTTTATTTCTGCCTCTTTTCCATTGTGCTCTTCCACTGCTTATAACATTAAGCTAGACCTCAGTATTCAAAGTGAAAAATAGTCCGTGATTAGACTGCTCAGTCATTAAAGGGCATATTCAAGCACTGGGCAATGACTATATGGTCAAAAGGTCAACAAAGAGCCCTGTTCAGTGCAAGTTCTTCCTGCGAGGCACAGCAACTTTCTTTATGATCCTTCATTACATTAGAGGTTAACCTCAGCCTTTTTTTCTATCACAGGGAAGAACAGGCACTTCTGTTCATCATGGAGAAACAGTGGTTAACAGAGTAACAGGAGGAAGGTGTGAAAGAGAAGATGTGGGGAGATGGAGGAATGGGATGAGACAAGAGATGAGGGGAGGATGAGAAAAGGGAGCGGATGAGAGAATGAAGCTGGTATGTGGAGGAAGATTTCCTGAGTGTCACTGCAGCCCTGATTCCTCCCCACTCCTTCTCCCAGAAAATTAAATATTGATCAATCTCACAGGCCTACTAACAATGAAGGAGATAAAGAAGAGTATTAAAGAAAATAAATAAATATACACTTGTATCACCTGTCCAAGCTGGGGAGAGGGGGTAGGTTGAGAAAGGTGCAGCGAGGACCGGGGGGTGTGTGTGTGTTTATGGGGAAGGGGGGTGATCCCCAAGCTCAGGAAATGCAGGCCCATCCATCAGGCACACCCTGAACATGGGAAAGGTTTGGCTGAGGAAAGTCTTCAAGCTGGTATACACAAGGCTGGGGTCTTCTTTATCGGGTTTCTTTTGCAAACAACCCCTCATCTCCGATCAGCTTTATCACTAAAGCTTCTGAGCCTGCTCAGCCTTTTAAATAATTAACAAGGCGTACATTTCTATAGCTCTGCTGATGAGGGATCTGCATCTCAGAGCTGTCCTTTCTCTCTCAGGAGCAGGGGCACAAACAACAGGCTTTAATAAGTGTGCAGCTTCAGCTACGTCTGACATTACTTCTGCACCGGAACATCACACAAAACAAATACACTGTAAGTTACACAGGCTGATTCCCTAAATAAAAAAGGATAATTTAGAAGTAAGAGGATTGCATCTGATACTAGTAAAACCATACGAAGGAGAAAATTTACAATCATCTTGAAATTACAAATGACAGAAAGAAAGCCAAACTGATAGATATATTTTTCTATTTTCCATTTCTTAGCAGTGTGCAACACAGAGTGTAAGTGAAATTTCTCCATTGTGGGACTAATAAAGGATTATCTTATCTTATCTTATCTTAAGTGTTAGAAGTATCAATGTACTGTATTCATTATATACCTACCTGCCCACAGAAGTGTATCATAGCTATAGTATTAAACACAGTCTGCAAACAACATTATAGTCTGTTACCTTTTGATATGTATCTAATTCTAAATGATCAAACTCAGAGATGCATCGTTTTCAGTGGAAAGCAGCAATATATGTATTATCATTGTATGTGTTCATGTACTGCATGTGTATGCTATACTGTGAAAGCTGTGTGACGAATTCATCATTTGAGTGGCTCTGTGAGCACTCAGGTACCTCCTGTGCCAGTTTCATCACTACTTTGTTTTAATAAACTGGTCATAGATGAAAATCATAGTGATGACAATCCCTGGCCCCCAGTCAGTGATCATCATAAACTTAACAATTAACATCAACAAGCCATGCCTTCAGTCTGAATTTAAACCTTTTTGGATTTAAATTTGCCAATTTACCAATTGCTTTTTTTTTCTTTTTTACAACAAACTACTAGTTTATGGGGTTTATCTGCTCCAGCTGATTTTCACTATATTTAATGAGATAAACATTACCAATCATCACAAATGCAGTGCTTCCCAGTAAGGTTTTTTAATTCGGTTGATATGGCAGTGTCACTGGGAGCTCTTACGGCTGTGACTGATCTAAACAAAAGCCCATTTTACTTCACTGAATAATGAACTGTTTGCATTTAAACCCCCACTCACGACCAATCCCCCAAACAGCTCTTGGATGCAGGTCCTTAAACAAATTATGACAGGGGATCTTCCTCACCGATCGACCTTTGCTGACCTCTTATATTGCAGATATTTATTACTGTCCTTTCTCAAGATAACATTGTGCCTGCATTGCGAGTTGAGTGTATGTTTGAGTGTGTGTGTTGTGTGTGGGGGGGGGTGTTAGTAAATCCTGGAGTGGAAGCAACCAGACATCTGGTCATAAATGCCACTGCTATAGGATTTCCACATAAAGAAAAGAGGTGCAACAGCCTCTCTATCCTCTCCCACCTCCCCCGTTGCTACAGTCCCTCCTCCCCCTCATTCTTCCTCTACCATGAACCCCCTTCTCTACTCCTCCCCCCTGCTGCCGTTCCACTCATGATCCGGAGAGATGTTATCGCTCCATTTAAGAAAGGAACAAACAAGATTATACTGTAAGTTATCCTCGATTATGTCCACAAATCTGGTGCTGCAGCGAGGGCAGCAGGGGGAGGCTGCGGTGTGGGAGGGTGGGAGAGTGAAAGATGATAAAGTAAACTGAGTTGCTTTTCTTTTCCTCTCAGTCCCATCTCCTTTATCCATACACAAACGATTCTGGGATAAAGAAGAAGAGCCTTTGTGGACAGTATATCTTTCAAAAACAGTCAGGCTTTCTGGGAGGAGGAGAAAAAAAAGTGACAATGACATATGTCTTCAACAGCTTGCACCTTTTTCTGTCTTATTGTGTGCGTGTGCATGTGTGTGTGTCTGACTATTGACATAATCCCTCACTCAGAGTCAACACTATGGTGAGCATTTCTGAAACACACACACAACCTGACTGAAAGGGGGAAAAAAAATAATGAATAAAAATGTCAACCTTTCAGATTGTAAATTGAAAGGCTGTTGTAAAGGCGGTCTGGCGGTTGAGTTGCACTGTGCTCCCACGTCTTGGGCGACACACACTTTACATCTGCGCCGCCTGGCTTCTGACTTGCGGCTCATCACAAAAACGACAGAGCAGAAAAAAAAAACGACACCTAGAAGTCTATTCATGTCATACAGTAGAGCGAGGGGGCTTTTTCCCCGTCTCCTCTGCCTTCAACCATCAATTTAGCTCTGTGGTGGCCAGTCAGCCCCTCTCTGTCAACTGTGTTTGTACTGTTATCTGCTCTGGTAAAACCAGATCGTTTTGATTATTAACCTCACCAAAAAAGAAAAAGCTCCCCGAAGGTTAAGGCTAAAATGACAACCTCACGATTCCCACCGGGCAATCAAACACTCGACTGTTACAGCTGCAGAGCCACTCCATCAAATCTTCCTTTCAAAGCACACACATGCACACAAGCACACACACACATACTCGAGCCTCACTCCATCCCTCAATATGTTTTTCACTCAGCCTTTTCAACCTTTTTCACCCCCTTTTTTTTCCGTCTGACTCCCTCTCCAATCTCCATTGCTTTCTTGCTATCTTTTCATCTGTCTCTCAATCTAATCTTTGTCTTCCTCTCTCCCTTCTCTCTCTCTCTCTCTCTCCCCTTCCTCTCCTCCTCTATGCATCTCTTGCTCAGCTCTCTCAGTCCATGTGTGTACCCTGCTGTTAAATTTACAGTCCTCTCTCTAATAAAGGTTGAACTTTTCTTTACCCACTCATGTGGATGAAGAATCTGCCAGTTCCTGCTGTTCCAAATTCCTGCCTCAGAATAGTGAGCGCACCGCATACCTCTCTCTCTCTCACACACACACACACACATTGCACGCACACACATGCACACTCACACACAGAACTAAGAACAGTAGAGACCCTGCTATGCCTCATCGTTAACATTTATCTCTCTCTCACTTAAAGTGTACACATACTCACTTACACACAGACACATGCACACACACACACATGCCATGCATACGCTGCTGATGTGTTTGTCAGCCTTTTTCCCGCTGTTTCAAACCTGTCCCCTGACGTCTTCATTCACACACACACCCCGGTGCCATTACGCCTGCCCATCAATAAATTAAGCCAATTTACTCTTCTGAATTATGTTATGTTTATTGATGCTCGTATAATTTAATTTCACTGGAATTCCATTAAGTTATGCTCTGTCTGGCGCTTCAGGAGAGGGAATCTAATCGGTTATAATGGATCTGAGACATGCATTACAGTTGGGACACACACAACGAATTGCACTGCACACAATTGTCATCTTAATAATGCAGAGTCAAGCAAACAGATCAATGCTCGCTGTGATGATGCTGTCAAACTTCACTAAGTGACAGGAAGCTTTCAAACGCACTATCAAAGGAAGTCATCTCGCAGACATTATACTGTCTTCTAGCCCTGCAAATAAAATATCACCTCAGTTACAGCTGTGTCTAATATTGACACAGGAATACACTCTAAAATACTACAAGACCCTAGGATATCACATACTCTGTTTGACCACCTAGAAGTGGGTCCAAATATTTGATTTGTAGCTAATATTCTTGACATTCCATTACTGTTGCCCTCTTTGCCCATGGTAGTTCACTCTGTATGAGAAATCATTTGAGAGTTCTACTAATAATCAAATTATGAACCAAATTGTCCAATGCCTTACAAATACCTTGGTATCAACACTGATGACAATCGTGAAATCACAGACAGTTTTGAACTTTCAGCAGTTACAGGTTGACTGTAATGCTGAGTAATGTTATTCACCAGTACTAGTAAAATTTCAGTTTGGTGTCCTGAAATGAGTAACAGGTTGTGCGTCAGGTGGTGTTCTGGCGTTCATTCGCGAAATAAAACTTTGAGGGCGCAGGATCAAATTGGATTATTTCCAAATATATAACACTCTTTCTCTCTCTGACTCTCCCAGTCATCTAGATTTATTGCTTGTCATATGTTGTAAGTTAACCATTAAATCGTAAAAGAGACGATGTCATCAATGTTCTATAAGCCTGAGGGAGACTAACTGATCCAGTACAAGATGAAATAAACAAAATAATTTCAAAAGAGCTACTTAAAATCCCAGATGATTTTGGAGAAGTTCATTGCATTATAACCAAGCTGTAATAACAGATAAAAATCTCACTGGCTCACTTGGTACAGTGTAGAATTTGATACTATACTGACATACAATAACAAAAACAAGCAACAACAACAACAACAAAAAAAAAGAAATAAGAAAAGAAAAAAAAGGCAGATCCTCTCTGCAGAGACATACTGAAGGTGGATCAGGTTTTGTTCTGGATTAGAAATGTTCAGACTGTTCAGGTGTTCGCTTTGTGAAAAGAGGCAGACTTATTATTTTGAGATCCTATATTTGTTGCATGTTGATAGTTGACTGAAGCGTTGGAAGCTCCTTCTTGTGTCTACCAAATTTAACAACTGTCAAACAATAGTGTAATGTGTTTTACACATTTTGAAATGTCTCATTACAAAGGTTGATGGAAATAGTTGTTTCTGGTGTCAGCTTGCCTGACTGAAAAAATATTCCTGAAGCCCTCGTTCATTTTTCGATGTAAATGGCCAAAGTAACTGCTTTCATTTACCCTCTTCTTGTATTCCTCTTTCTCTCTTAGTTCTTCTTCATTTTGGTGGTAGGTGGTAATCCAGCTGTTTTCAGTTTGCAACCTCTACTTCTTCTCTTAATATAACCATGTAATGTAGCCAATACTGCCACCTTCTGACAACTACAAAACCTAGTTTAGTAGCTCCAAACCAGTGATGGAAACCGTGCCCAACGTATGCATTCTCTTGACAATTATATGGAAACATGACTAATAGGAAAAACATGTTGGCTGAGCCTTTAAATGTAGGATGAAATGTCATTTTAATGGCTTAGTATGACCAAAAATGACAGTATACAGTTACATTTTACAAATTTACAAGACTGGTTGTGATGATAATGTTTCTTGAAGAAGTTGCTGCTTTGAATATTCTTCACTGCAATAATATCTTTTCTATTTTAAATTAATGTATCCATATCTTTTATACAATGCGTAAATCAATGAGATGATGATTCTAAAATGTTGTTTTGTTGTAAGATAAAATGTGGGTTACTCATCCTTATTAGAGAACTTGTTCTGATCCCCAATACATTACCTTCAATTAAAACGCTGAATAATAACTGCAATTAGGAGCCTGTTGACAGTTCTGACGTCCTGGAGCTTCGTCAACCACTCCTGGTCATTGCTCCCAAACCATAATCTTCCACAACACTTCATGGTTTGCCTCTTTTGTCATGACAGTGAGTAAGAGCTTAGTCACGCGAGAACAAAACAAATAACGAGGATTTACATTTTGTATTATTTAGAGCTAAGTGGAAATAATTGAAACCCATTAAATTTTTGGCATCAGTGATGCCTTCTTCTTTTCTTCTTGCCTTTTTTCTTGTTTAGCTGGCAATATATAGCAAATTTGGTGTAATCTACAATTTAGGCAAAGTTCTCCTTCTTCTCTCTCTCTCTCTCTCTCTCTCTCTCTCTATATATATATATATATATATATATGTATACAGTTTTGGAAGATAGTATATGACTACCAGTATGTTAGGGACTGTGTAACCATTTCTTTATATAGTGACAGCCTTAACAGAATAGTTTCTCCACACCTCCCAATAAGCCATTGTAAGGCTTGAGGTGGGTTATCAAGGGCCTGTAATAGGGTATGTAGCCTAGGTCCACTGTGGCTTTTGTCTTCATTTACCTGCCTGTACATGTATTTGTATTCCAGGATTAATTTGCTGCTGATGTAGTAAAAGAGGCAGAAGTTTCCAGTGGCATGCTCCCAAGGTGGGCGCCTTTAAAGGAGCTTTTCTTCATTCCAGCACTTAGGTTTATACAGATCTAGACTGTCCAATTTTAAGAAATATACCTCAAAATAGCAGGATAATTGTTTTACTTTTTCAGGCGATTCCTGCAAGAAATCTGCGTGGCAACCGACTAGATTTTATGAAACCTGAGCAGTGGTGATCCTTGACAGGAAGAGAGAATGAAGTTCTTTTAGTTAACAAATGAGGTCCCATTTTAGAACACTTTAAATTGTGGCATTTAATGACACAGTATCACCTCATGCCTCTCATCTTCTAACTCTGCAGGAGCATTCCCAGTTTTCCTGTCTGTGTGGCCCATCATGAAAGGCAGTATTTGCAATTATTGCCTGTCATTATAACTGCAATAACAGGCGTAGGATGACTAAACAAGCAACAATCCAAACATTCACTTATCTGTGTGCATCTCTTGCAAAAAGTTTACACAATTTCAAAACAAAAACAAGGGCAGAAACATCCATAGAAAAACCAGATGTGATGACACATCAAACGTACACCAAACAGAGCTGTGCATCATACACTTCTGTTGTTTTATTTGTTCAGTTCTGTGTTTATAAGATACGAACCTAAAGTGAGAGGTTCGTAGCACTCCAGACAATATGTGGATAACCTGGACTACAAAAAACATGAGTGACTGGTTTGTCTGTGTCTTCTCAGGCCGTAAATAGTAAGTGACACATCATTAACAAAGGAATCCATGTTTTATACTTCCATCTCATGCTCACGTATTAATCTTGCTAGAAACAGTGAGGTGTCCCTAACCCCCGGGCTGTAAAGTGAAACATTCCCAATTGTAACGCATCTCCCTGTCTGCTACTTCCCAGAGAACTGACAATTGTGAAAGCTGATTTCTCAACTTTAATGCTTCTGTGACGCATATTCAACGAAACACATACTTGAACACCGTGTTTTTGCTGATATTTGACATCAACAGTGGTCTTTGAAAAAAAAAAATCACATATCGACTGGACAGATGTTGTGTAGAGGATTATATTTATTAGACAGCTGTAAAATCCATGCTCGAGTCCTCTGTCACAGCCATATAGTGTCTACATTCTGTGATATGTTCAGTGCAAGGGTTACATCTTGATGTATTATAATTTACTTTGATGACCCCACTTTTCCTCACCCTGCTGTATTGTATATTTACGTTCAGCTGTAGGTTTCATGTGTGGGTGCAACTGTTGTAATATGTTGATAGTGGAGCAACGAAGTTTTCCTGTCAACAACAAAGTCCTGTCACTGCACAAAATGTACAGTACTGACTGCATTTGCATCCCTGGTCTACTAGAGCTACTGTCGTGAAAGACTTGTAGTAGTATCTTTGACTTTTCTAACAGCTGGGTTTGTCTCTGCATGATTGTCCTAAACAGTCTTTGCCTGTTCCTTAGGAACTTGCAGATGTTTTCTATTGCTGGCATACATTTTCTGTTGTAAACTGTACTTGTGGTTAAGGTTGTGTCTACACTGTCCCATAGAGCAAAAAGAATACAACTTCAATCCTATGAGCTACCGAACACAGAAAAGGTAAGGCACCAAAATAAATCCTGTTACAGTGTATTGAGGTTAGGTCTATGAGAGTGAGCATGTTCAGTGATGTATTTTAGTATCTCATTATGGTTTGAATGTTTTACCTCTCCTGAAAAGAAATAATGGATAAAAAGTATTTCTTTTCTTTTTTTTAATGCAAACATTTACACCTGAAAAGATGGTAAGTTTGATTCAATCACAGCTTTACATGAGCATAGTTTTTCAACTTTATTTGCCTCACTTTTACAGTTTTAGTTTGGTTGCTGACCAGAATCTGTCTAAGCTGTGTCCCTCTCACTGTCCAGCTCTTAAAATTCTGATGAGAAAATTGATCAAAATGTTGATCATCTCATTTGGGAATGTATGCTATTGCCCTCACGGTAGTAAGCCTCCCGAACATCAATGAGTTTTGCCTGGGGTTCAATATAGACAAAATAAAATTTACCCTGTCTTCTTGGTGGAGGTTGTGCTGTACTGCAGCTCTGGATGAAGGCGGTGAAACCAAGATTCAGGGCTCAAAATGTTCTTCCACTTTCTCATGGATTAAAAAGAATCTGTGTTGTGTTGCAATTAATATTCTCCTAGAAGCATTATGACTAGATTCAAAGGGTGTTATTTTGAACAGAAATAGTACACTTGAAATACAATATTTAGATTAAAACTAATTTGTTACTTGCTAAGCTGACACATTATGAATCTCTTATATTTGTGTCTCTTCTCAAACCAAACCACAGCTGTTCAGTTTTTCAGTCTAAAAATATTGCTATAAATCTATATTTCATCATTCAGTCCCACGGACACTGGCCCTCAGGAAAGGTTAAACAAACAACAAACACGAACCTTTATTGCTGCCCGTAGTTTACCAGCAGAAACACAAGGTGAAACACAATACATAATCTTTCCAACAGGTCATCTATAACTGCTACACATCTGCATTAGGCACCAGTAATTCATCTATCACAGCAGGTCCAGTGTCAATCGCCCTGGCATACTCCTGGTCAACATTAGATGTTATGTGTTGTCCTGCGTATCACGTGCCTCTCTTTATGCTACGCACTGGTGAAGAGCAGATGCGGCGTCGCTGTCGGCGCTTCGTTCATCACTGCAAATCTCACGGAAGCGTGTCTAAACCGTAGCAACCACCACCACCACCACCATCCCAATCAAAACTAGTATACCTTGCTTTTCTTGTCCAACAATAAGGAAGTTGCTGGGGGTGGGTGAGAGGAGAGAGATTTAATGTAATTCAACGAGACCTTCTTTCTCTGCTCGCTGTGGCAAGAGTGAGATCGCCGTGATAGACGCTGCTTGTCAAATGCCTATTGATGAAGCGCAAAAACCCAATTTGCAGTCATAAAGGCAACTGCCCAATTATATTTGGTGCCAGAGCATTCCTCAAGCCCAACAACTCAATCCTTCTCTCTTTTCTGGTGGCTGGACCATTGCCCTTGGCAGACAGGTACCAAATGGGCTGCTCTCTGCCATGCTGCCTTTTAATGTTTTATTGATTTGTAGCATACGGCGATTCAACTCACACACTCCAACACTAACCCCTTTGTGCTCACAGCCATGCCCCACACATGAAAATTCGTTATTGAAATATGTTAAATGTATCACCTCTCCATGAGAAAATATCTCACCTAGTGATGGATCTTTCGGGGCTAGCAGATTGGTAATATTAGGTCCCCGCAACAATGACTTCTATTCTACGATTCCATCACCCCTCAGCAATCAATCATATGAACTAGGTAACATATCAAAAGCCATGAATAAAAATCAGAAGAGTTAAGAGATACTTTCCCATTTCATGTCAGATACAAAAGAAATATGAAAGTGTATGGACGGGGAACTCAGGAGATAAATCTGCCGCCGTGGAGGAAGAGAAATAAAAACAAACATTTGTGAAAGAGTTGTGAAATTAATGAGCAAAGGAAATGTCAGCCATACAACAAAAGAACACTCTGAGTCTTCAATTTCTCATCCCTTAATAAAGAGAGCTTAATCATCATTCAGTTGACTGCAAGGGGGATCAATTACCTCCAACCTAAAAGATGGTATCAGCGAGCAACAAGCGCTAAATAAATGTTCTTTCTAAATGAAATCCCATTATAAGCAAGAACAATGATTAAATCTAACGTCTTCGTGACCTGTGAGCGAGAGATGCACAATGAATGAGACTTTGCACCGTTCAGGTGAAAATGCTTGCATGGATGGGAAAATGCATGTGCGTGTGTGTGTGTGTGTGCCTGTGTGCATCCATGCTCACATGTTAATGATGAATATTGTCTGTAGCATGTCCTCAGACTCCCCAAGCAGAGGAAGGCCCTCAGACAGAATACACAACAGGGACAGACACAATATTCCCAGACAATGTCAATAGCTCAAAGGTAAAATCATTTATCACCATGAAATCCCTCTAAATGTATACATTTATTATTGTCGGCGCTTTTAATTGATAGCAGAAGCGCCAGAAGGCACAAGGGTCGTAATACTTTCGACTATCATTACAAATCACACTTAGCAAAGCTTCAAGGACATGTGGTGCTCCTCTAAGAGAAGAGGAAAGAAATATCTGTCCTGCTTCTCTGAGTATAGTCAAATTACATTAATCTGGCTGTCCTATGTTGAAGAAGAAAGCTACATTGAAGATTAATAAAGTACAACAACTATATCTGTAATGCTACATATTTGTTTCATTTACATTTTGAGATAAATGAATTCAGATGTCTGTTAAATGAAAATATCAATGTAGCATCTGAGAAAGATCTTAGTTTATTATAATTGTATTAAATATGTTCACAGTACATTTGCACCATGTTTAGTTTACCTTCCTTACACCATATTAACTATTTAAATAAACAGGAGCCTCTTCTTATGGAAATGTTCCATACGAGATATGTTTAATTGAATACATTTCATGTATACTCAAGTTAGTTTCCTGTGATTCATAAGGCTCTTTCAGTGACGTGAAGCTGCAGGTCTATAGTTCAGATGGTAAAACTGGCCTGATTGTGGGATGCGACTAAGTGAAGGAACTTATCATATGTGATATGTTTTCTAGAGTTCTGCACCTGCTTAGTAAAGACAAATATAAAGCTGGGTGTGTGAAAGTTTCTGATTTGCAAGTTTCTCCTAGTATGAGAGACAACATAGTATGTTTCATTCACTTGTTTTCCGGATACTTACTATCTACGTAAAAAAAAAAAAAAGTCTGAGTGGAGAAATCCTCAAAAATAATAAATAAAAAAGTAGCGACACGAAAATGTTTTTGTGGTTGAGATGAAAAAAAGTGGCATAGTAAAAAAGAAAAAAATGTGATAAAGGCTGGTGGTGACAGATATTTCAAATAAACTTTGATGTTGTTGTACCTGCTTCTGCTTCTTTTACAGTAGGTGCACTGTTACTCCTCAACAGAGCCGGAAAAATAAAAACAAAAAGTCAAGAACAAGTCGAGGTTGGGGCCATGTCCACCTCCTCTATAGCAATTACAGTGGCTACAGAAATTGGGGCCGGAAATAAAATGCCACGATGTATCAGACTGTGATACTTGATTAGTGTACAAACTTGTCACATGCTCTTATTTCCTAAAACTTTTGCTTTAAAATTGAGCAACAGTGTAACAGAAACATATTGAGTGATCTGAAGATATTATAATAAAAACTATTTTACACACATAATGGCTTTAAAAACTTTGTTGTGCATGTTTGTGTACAAAAATAATGAATATTTTGAAAATTTTACCCATTAATAAACATGTTGAATATAGTGTTCAGAAAAATTGATTAACATCATTCTATTATATTTGTCCTAATAATAACATAGTCAGAGTACGTATATTATGCTAAAACCATGTTTCCTGAAGAGATGAAAACATATCACAACCCAATACCTAATCACTTGGTTTTGCTGTCATACCATCCCTGGTTTCTCCACAATCATCAGCATAACTTCCTGCCCAGGAAGGGCCCCCATTGTAAGCTTCATCAATCACCAGCGCTGCGAAGTTGCTACTCTAATTTTATACTATCAGACAGCTGCACTGTTTTGCTGTTACTATATCTGTCCACATAGGAAGCTATCAATTGTAAAAAGAGCCGACACGCTCGCCCACCAATACAAGCACATATAGACATACACATACACGAACACAGACACACACACACACATATACAAACCATGCAGTCTATTCTCAATGGGACCACCCAGGTACAAGGGCAATTGCTTCAACAACTTTGGGTTACATCCTCTCTTAACCCCCCAGCGATACATCATCTCTATAGCTTGGCTTATTAAAGCCTGGTTCATATGGTAACCTCCAGCAAATTATATTTCACCCACTTTTCTAAGTCCTGATTTATGACTGAGGCTGTGTCATATGCCAGCAGTACTCAGCAGCTAACTTATCCATGTATTTGGAGTCATTCAGCTTGGGTTGTTTTCCTCTCTTGCATTCCAGAAATTGTCATATCTAAGCATCGCTGCAATTATCTCTCCCATTTGACTGCGCTGGTAATGTCTGTATAAAGCAATAATGTGTCTGACATACAATGTATACCAAACATCAATTGCAAGCCATAGCGTCCCCTCCGATGTTCACGCTCCTATTGATCATTTCAATTGATTCTTTATGAGTCATTTCAAAGCTAATGGCTTGTGAGCAGCACAGTGAAGAGGATAACTGAGAGAAGGTACCCAGACTGACAGAGGGTTCAAGAGATGAGTGTCTGCTGGCAGAAACCAAGGGGTGAAGGCGAACAAGTAATCAACAATCTGCTGAAATTTGTGCATAAAAAGACCACAATCTAGCTCTCATCCATGATTATATTCTAAAGTGCCAATTATACCGCGTCGAAAACTGGCGAGAGGTTGACACTCTACAATAAAACAAATAATTTCCAGTTGGAGGAACAGAAAAACGTTAATATGAGGGGGTGGAAGATGGGGTGAGGGATCTCAGTTAAAGGTAGCTAATAAAAGGTTTAATGGTGCGTATCAAGGAAGCCACAGTATGCAGAAACACAGCTAGCTTCATTTGCAAACTATTTGATATACACATCTATCCGCTCACAATTATCAGCTGCTCTCAGGACATAAGGACGGTTAGGAACTCAATCAGGGACATTTTCTCACTCTTCAGTTGTCGAGGAAAAACCATTAATATAATATCGGTGGACTGGTCAGGGTTGTGCCCAGTTATTTCCAGACACTCGTGTTTGAAGCAATGGGGTTCTCAAATGTTAGTCAACTAGGGGAAGACTCAGGCTATCTGAGGGCAGGGGAGAAAATAAAGAGGCACTTATTTACATTCAATGAGCCCCATCGGAAAATAATAATGTGTTTCGTGAAAATGCTAAGCTAATTACGATTAACATATTATAATGAATCAGAATATAAGCAAATCAACACTTCTGTATTAAAAGGATTGACTTTTTAACTATAGAAATGACTTACATTTTAAATGTCAATTTCTCAAACACTTCTGCAGTAAAAAAAAAAAAAAATGGAACTATGAAAATTTGGGCAGCTTTTGTCAAACAAGATTGGTGAAATCAAAGGGAAAATCCTCCTTTTGTTTGTAAATGTTAATGACCAGTGGTGATTTGGTTTGTCCTCTGATGGACAACAGCATGAGATCTGAGAGCCCTCCTGCTCCCATCTGTGTCTAAGTGTTTGTCATAATAGTTTGGATAATTTAGATTGTAATGAAATAAATGCAACAACTATATATTTTATTTGGTATTATATTTCATTTATATTTTAAGGGCCTGAAGGATACATTGTTTACCATACTTGATAATGGTCACTTTCCTTATTCCTATTATAGCGTCTTCTAGGGCACACGTCTTATAAGACACTTCACCATATTTTTCATGACAGGACACCCTCCTTGGCATCATGTTTTCTCACATGGGCACTGATGCATAATTATGTTTTTCCATTGAAGGCACCAAAATCGACATTTCAGTATGTTTAGACACAGGGGCTGGAGCCTATCCCAGCTGACATTGGGCGAGACAGGGGCACATCTGTACAGATGTGGTCCAACACATAAAGAACCATTTTATTTTATTTCAGTCAGGCAAAAACGTTAACGTCTTTATTGTGGTTAAACTGTGTACTGGTGAATACACAGTGAGAAATATTATCAAAACAAGAGACATGCCAAATGATCAAGTGACTCTTTTCCTTTGCAAAATTACTAAATAACAATGTTTTGTGAGCATTACAGACAATCAAGGCTCTAACTTATTTACACTTTTTTTCCTAACAGTCTGCATGTGTATTTAAAACATAAAACATAATTGCTTTGTTTCAAACTTCTGAACCTTTGTGTTTTTAGTGGTTGAGTGCTCCAACTTCCTCACAAAGGGTCAAATAATTGTCAGTGTCACCGGCAGTTAGAGACTGAAACACCAGATAAACCACTGGAGGGGACAAAGCCATATTCTCTGGCTGGTAGGATTTACTGTACTGCACTAAGCCCATCATTAAATCATTATGATTGCAACCTTGACTCCTGATTTTTTTTCCTCTTTTCTTTTTTTTAACCCACCACAGCGTGTGAAAAGAAGTATCCTGAACTAAAAATTGGATGTTGTCTAACAAGCCACTTGCATTTGATGGGCCTAATTTAAACTATTATGTTCTTGTGGTTTCCTGATCCCTGTTATAAAATACTGAGGAAATCATCATTTCAGATACTGTATATCAGCACAGATGGATTTCCTGTGCAAGCAAAGGTCAGTGATTTAGATGTATAAACATGCAGTGGAAACCCTCTGTTCTTGACCAAAGTCTGGCTGTATTAAACAGGAGATGTGGCAATATTAGTATAGCAGTGAATCTTATTGGAATATGGTTAGTCTGGACTCCTGATGCAGGTGCTCTTGGAGGTTTATGAAAAAGAGCACATCATACTGCAATTAAGCCTGTGTGTTGCCTTGAGACTCTCCTTTCTCTTTCCTACCAGCTCTCTCACAGCTCTGAAGAAGCCTAAACAAGCGTTGCGTGCCATGGCTCGCCACTATAGTAGCAAAGTCTCCTTTTGCTTGTAATGTGCGGTAGTAATTATCAGCAGATGACAGTGGCAGTCTAGTATGGACAGATGGCGATACAAAGGGTCCTGCATACCCAGCCGTGGGGGGAGGGTTGGGCGAAACAGGATAGAAAAAGAACCAGGCAAGGTGGAAGAAAAGGAGAAAGTAAAGACACATTGAGGGGACAAAAGCATATCCCTGTTTAAAATTTGGGGGGGTGGGGTGTACGGGATGGGAGCCTCATTTGAAATGAGGTATAAAGAGGAGAAACACAGGTGATGCTCGGGCAGCATGATGCAGATCACTGGCTGCTCTGTGAGGTTGCTGTTGTAAAATTGCCAGCTTCCTGTGCATCCTGCGCACCAGCCGAGACATGTGCCCCTGCATGCCACGTTAGCTCTCAAAGCCCTGTGCACACAGTGTTAAGCGCTATTCTGGGGTTAAATGCTTGCGCTGTGCACATGCAAAGCACTGCAGGCGACAGTCACGGCCACTCAGGCAGATGTGATCAAAACCACAAGAAAGAAGTGGTGTTCACTGTTTGAAGTCAGTGGGGGTTGTAAAGCTGTGGGTAGAAATTAACAGTTGCTGATTTTATACTGAAGTCACAGATAACAGGATGTGGGTTTGATTCTTTCCTTTCTGTATGTGTTTATATCGTTGCTCTTGTACAGTGCTTCCTCTACAGTCAGGTTGACTCTAAATTTCCATAAATATGAACTTAACGTTTGAATATGTTTGTTGGCCTTGTGACAGACAGACAGGGCGTCTCACTGTGCTTCACCTAAAACATGCGGGATTGGCCTTAAAGCCAACAGGATTCACATGGTTAAAAAACCAATAAATAAAAAATGAAGATTCTTTTTTTTGGAATACTCTTGTCATTTTGGAAGACAAACCTTGGTCTTTGTTTGCCGATTGATCTTAAGCACCTGAGATGAGTGATGGAATGAGAAAAAAGACAAACGTAAATGTGCATCATGCCAGTCTACACTTGAAGGACCATTTACAGTTAGCAATATCTACTCAGCTGAAACTGGAATCACAACAACGATGTCTAGGCCCACAGTACTTGTAGCCAAGAGGTTTTTCACTGTAAAACTGCTCCAGACCTCACAGCGAGACAGCAATGATCAAGATAATGAAGTTGCATAATTCTCTTCCGTAAGGAAGCCGGATTAAACATAATAAAGGATTAAATAAGATAATATGAAACTGTTACAATAACAAGGCCGTGACTGTAAATACCTCACAAAACTACGTGCCTACTGTGGCCATACATGGAACTGTATACCAAATAAAAAAATGTGATATGACCCGTTCTTTCCATGGGATCGGAATTGATGCTTGTTAAATGCCACTCAACCCCATTGGTTCAGCTTTCCCTCTTGGTTAATTAACATCTGCTCCTGACCTTTCCAATGAATAGGTGCAACTTTATCTTGAAAGTCAAAGGTTCAAAACTATGTATCAAAGCAGATTGATTACTGATCACTGGACTGAAGGAGAGAGGCTTGGCTAACTGCTCCAACTCAGTGACCCAGGTGGGGTCAGTGGAATATAAATAATGAATGAAAGAAAGATGCAAGATGAGTGTATTTGTTTTCCAATGGATAGTGGACATGGGTAGATGGAAATATCTGAGACCTTATTTTTATATTTTATTATATTTTGCACCAACATTTGACCATAATCTGAACGATTTCAATGTTTACTTGTAAGCAACCAAAATGAGAACATGAATGTATACCTTTTCATATAAGACAGTTTTCATACCATTAATCAATTAGCTTCTAATTTCTGCAAGTACCATATTGGAATCCATTTGGAGTATGAGCCACAGTATGTAAGGGCATTATAATCACAGGAAAATGGTAACCTCATGAAGGAACACTAGTTGTACCTAGGGTGCTCTTGGTACTATAGAATGGACTTGTACTTCTCTACCATTATACAGCCATTATGATGCAGACGAGCACTCATCAGTCTAATAATTTACCAATGATCATTAGATTACATATCCCTTCTATATAAAACAATTAGAGACAGAAAATCAAGTTTTTTTGTGGCCCAGTACATGGCAGAGACAAACAATAAGCAACAGTTGGTTGCTTAATGGGGCACTCCTGATTAAAGCCATAAAGATCAGTTTTATTTTCACAAGAAGTACTAATGTCATATTGTCCTCTATGGCTTGATAAGGCTTTATCGTCATGTCTTGAGTTTACCTTGGATGGGGCTTGAGACTTACATTTGGTCTTAATTTAAGCCCCCCATTAGCCTTGTTATCACATAATTTAAATAGTGTACATTTCAGACCCGTTCATTTCAGTGATCACATTCAAACAAATTTAATATATAACACCTTTAAATTAGCTCAATGGATTCTTACTAGTGTTAATATTTATTTGATACAGCCTGCCAGCAATGGTGACACAACCAGTTTGTTGACACTTCCTGTAGTTCTTTTTTCACCATGTGGGGCCTTTAGGCTAACATGAATGTTTTCGAACTCAGTTGCTCAAGTTACAGTATAAACAACACGCTGAAAGATGTAATCAAGTTGCGGTATAGAAGTAGGATGTTTTAAAATTCAATCCTTTATCATGGTCTTGTGTGTGTGAGCTGTAAGGCACATTTCCTCATAAGGCATCACAGCTTTTACCTCTCTCTGTGACCTAGAATAATCTCCCTCCACCACACGTTCAACGAGAATAAACAGTGATGTATGAAGCACGCGTGTCTCCATCATCCGTACAAGTTGCTTTAAAACCGGACTCCTGATCCCTATTCATTCACGTCAAATTAGTGGAAGAGCACGTTTCTATTACCACCAGATGTCAAATCGTGTTGTTTCAAACACTTTGTGTAGCCTTCCGAGATCCCGTTTATTTATAGGGAGCTCTGGCGGCGGAAGTCCTGACTAATTGTGGTAGCTAGCCATATGAGATGTCAGTAAGAGGCACGCACACATTCATAATCCAGCCTGAAATGGAACAGCAGCAACGTCCGCTGACGCTACTGAATTCTAAATTATTGGTGTGGCCTAATTTTTTGTTTATGAAAGACTAAACCGCTCAACATGATTAGCACCCACAATGGTGTATTTCCTCAGAGAGGTGGTGGGGTGGGGTGGGGGCAAACTGCACCATTCAGAGGATGCTCAATGTAGATTGAAAAGTGCAGTACTCAAACGGTGGGTGATGGTCATTAGATGTGATGGAGGCTTCAACGGGTGGTTAAATAAAAACTGAATCATTTTAATCATTGAATTATTTTAGGTATTTCTTGGGCTTAAAATCAAGAAATCATATGTCCATTATTGAACCAGAAAGCAATTACTTAATAATTAAAAATAATAAATACAAACAAAAAGAAAAACATTGTATTTGATTGGTAATTCAACCTCATGTGTAAAATTATAATAAGATATATCCAAAGCTGGTAATGTCCCTTGCAGGAGAGAATAGAATAACTTTGACTACCTTGGTTCCTCCTAGAATTCCAGCTGTTTTAGAGAACAAACCTGAAAGAAATAGAATGATGAAATATAGACAAATAATGTCACAATAACCTTCCAATTCATTTAATACTGTTTACATGAGCATTGGCAGAGTATATAGATTGCCCTTTTGTCCTTATCTCCTTGTTTGATATTTAGTTGTCCAGTGCATGTCAGGACTCCAAAATGTTTTCATAATCTGGTTTTATTATAGCAACACTGTGTGTTGAAAATGAAGTCAAAAAAAAAGACAACAATCACGGCCACCGCGGCCATCCGCTCGGCGAACCCGGACGATGGACCACGGTGTTTCAGTAAGCTTTGCATAAAGATATTAGAATACAAGCAAACTGCAAACAAGCCCCCCCTCCTGCTATAAGTGCACTGCAATGCGTCGTTTGATTTTATCTAAACAACACACGTCATTGCAATAAGCGTGATTGCAGCTTCTTTTTGAATATGGTTTTGTTGTTATGCGTGGACAAAGAAGAACACAAACTTTGGTTGCAGGACGTCAGGAGATTCCACATCCTGTATTTTCAAAGGGTGTTGTGAGTGTGGTCTGTGTTTGTATGTGAGAGAATGGAAAAAGAGACACTAAAACAGAGACAAAGGTTTCAATTTCATATTATAAATGTTGAGAGGCCTATTTAAAAACATTTTGGCAGCTTAGTAAATACTCTGAAAAATGTGGTGAGATTTCTCTGATGCTTCAGTCTTGAATTCATGAGAATTTCATTTTTGGTGTTGTACATATTCTGGTACTGAAATCACCTCACTTTTACTGATCACATAAGATATCTACGTCTTTCTGTTTATGCCAAAGGTTTTATGCAGCCAGACATACAGGGTTATTTTGAGAGGGCCTTCTCCATTTTTCATGGAAGGCATATGCAATTATCATCTCTACTTGACATCCTGATCTCAAATCAGCCCCCTCATTACGGGCGCTTGGCTCACGAACACAGCATCAATATTAGATGACAATGATGGGAAAGAGGTGGAGGGCCACTCTTACAGATTCCCATGCTCCTGACAGGCGCATTGTTCACGAGGGCCAAGACATCCGCATAACATGAGGGTATGAATCATGACGGGTGACCTGTACATTCATGGCATGACAAGAACCTGAATTAATATTTTATTCTTACAGCATTTTATAATATGGAGATGTCTCTGTTTCTCCTTCCCTCCACAGTTCATTATTTTTATTATAACTAGAATCATTTATATTGAATGTATTTGCAAAACATCCACACTGTCTGATTATATTTGTTTCCTGCCTACTCCTGGCAACTAACTTGTGGCTGTGTATTTGTGGTACTTTGTTAAGTTAGGGAAAGATTTGTGGTCTTAGTTGACACTGAACAACTCAACACTGAACAAGGCATCAGATGGGATGTGTGAAATTATTTGCTATCCTTAACTTGGTATTTAAGAAATTGGCCAAAGTCTAATGACATATATGACATAGGACCCACACACCAGGTCAAACAAGTTCTGTACTATGTAGAATACAATGAACAATACAATACAATGATAGACCCTGACCTTCTCCCTATGATGTCTCTGTACTGTAAGCATGTCCACTCCCCGAAACTGGGAAAATATATATTGGTTCTTCCATTTTCTTTTCCATGTTGTTTGGAATCGTCAGAAAAAGCAGTTGCTACTTAAAGACTAGTGTAGCCATCATAGCTGATAAAAGAGCAGAAATGAGCAGAAATCAAATACTTAACCGATGATGATGGTTAAAGGTGTCCGCAATACAAGTCATCAAGAGGCAATCCATTCAACAGTTGTCATGATATCTCACTCAAAACCATCTGTGAACCTGATGGTGGCACTAGATAAAAAGTCAGTGTCGCAGAAGCCATTAGCCTTTGTTCTCCACACCTTGAATATCTGCACCAATTTCCATGGCAATCATTTCCATACATTTTCATGCCATTCAGTTGATGATTGTTGAGATCTTTCCGGTCTGGAGCGAGGTGGTGACCTGACTGGCACCGGCAGACTAGAGAGAAGATGTTACAATGCTGCAAGCGTGATTGACAGGAGGTGTGGGAATACCCAGGGCAATGAGCCTTGAACCTAACGGCTAAGCACAACACTAATATTCTCTGAGATGGGTTAAACAAACCGGACTTTTACTTGTGTCGCTATAGAGACTATAGACTGGTATTATAAGTAACTGATTAATGCTCTCTGTGTTCACAACATTCATTTAGGGTTGTTCATCACGTAGGTCAAAGGGCCAGGTTTTTGTTTCATCACTTACACACCACCAGTTGCAGTATACAGTGGGAGGGATGATCTTCAGCATGACTTTGGTGATATTGTCCCTCTTCTCTCTCTACTTTCATCAGAGTGTCACTGTGTCTGTGTGCTCCAAATTGCAACTGCAGTGCCTCTGCTGGGATACCGAAAGAGACAGATCAGGTCAGGCCAGGGTTGCAGGGCAGTCGGACAGTACTGTGGTGTGTGTGTGTGTGTGTGTTGGGCTGGGGAGGTAGATGGTGAGTGGGACACCTCAGGACCCTGACGGCTCCAGGATTTGCCTGAGCCATGACCACTTGGGGGGGTGGAGGAGGAGCTGGCCGCAGATCGATTGTTGCAGAGCTTGGTCTCTGCGATGAGGCGATTGGATGCAGCGCGCTGGGACTGAATGACATAAGCCCAGACGACTCAGTGTCCCATTAGCAAGCCGCCCATGTCCTGGTGCTCCCCTCTCCCCCCTTCGCCGATGCTGGCATCATGGAAAACGGCTCAGGTGTTCCCCTCAATTGCTCGAGGACAACTGCAACACAGAGGACACCAACTGACACTGGGACATCCACAACTCTCTGCATGTGGCACTTCTGATCCTCCATATGTAACCAAAGCAATTATATCTTTATGGCCTTCATAAATCAGCTGAAGAAGCCGCAACCCAGAGTGCATGTGCGTATGTGTGTGTGTTTACATATATGTGTATCTTCGTATTTGCACGTTTACATATGTTTACAGCTAGACAGAGCAAGGGGCACCACGTGTGCTCTTTCTCCACACTCAACTCACACGACGACACGCTGCGGTCAGAATGTTGCCAACGATTCCTAAACACATAAGAAATGATGACAAAACAAGGGGGCCACACACGGAGAGGCTGCTGTGACACACTGCCTGCTGGGCCCAAACACACAGGCAGAGCCAAGCTTAACTAGGCTCTGGTGAAGGAAGGACCCGCATGTTTTATTACCCTTCCACCCTCTGCAAATGAGCATATTTACATGTCTTCAAAATGAGCTTTGGGGCTGGTGTATCCTGCCCGCAGTGTCCATCAAATTCTTTGGCATCCCCTGATTATAACATAGTCACCGACATTGCGTCAAGCAGGGGATTTGTAACTAGTTATATACTCTGTCAAAAACATAAAAAGCTGTCGATCTTCATGAAAACAGAGGATATTTAGCTGAAGTGCCCATCAAACTGAGTCTAAATAATACTTTTTAAATGGAAAAAAGTGAAATCCAGGTGGGCAGACAGCTGCCACGATACTGTCCAGGTGTTTTGATGTGATTAACTCAATGTTCGAAGCTTTTAGGTCTTAGGATCGAACTTTTTTAGGATGTCAAAATGCTTAATTCCAACTTGAATATCTATATACTTGAATATATATATATATATATATGTATATATATATATATATATATATACATACATACATACATATATATATATATCTCTTTGAACTTTGTATTATTGTGTATTTGGGGGTATTTTTCATAGCTTTTGTTTTCAATTTAATCTTTTTCTTAAAACTCCAAAAGTGCAAGACTCAATATGTATATGTATATACATGTATATACAATACATGATGATGGTGATGATGGCCTAAGACATTCCACACCTACCATATTCAGTGCACTGTCACCTTTAGCCACTGTGTTTCTAGTGCTATAGAAAATTTGAGGCACTTAAATAAATTAAATTTCTTAAATATTCAGGCAGCTAGACATTTTAAAACTCTGAGTACAAAACAAAACAAAAAAAAAAGGCATTAAGTGTCACTGTGTCTTTTAGGGCCCCTAGGGATGTGGGGTCCCAGGGCGGCTGGCTGCTTTACACAGTTACCAAGGTGCGCTGATCAGTCTTGATGATTATTATTGTTGTCTATCCGTTAGTAACTGTCTCCCTCTCCTTTATATTCATGCAATATGTTACTGGTGATTCATACAGTAACTGGTAAGATCAAAAAGGATACCACACTAATCTTGCAACATGAGAATGTCAGTGAAAAATAATGCATGCATGCAGCCACGGATGTATTTGATTCCTTTTGTTAACAGAGATGTGAGTTACACAATGACGGAGTGCAGAATGAATCAGTACAGGAAATGCTCTCTTGCTAAGCCTTGCGTGTGGCCAAGAGAGACGGCCATAAACAAAGCTCCTCTTTGTGACTCCTCTTCACTCTCTAGTGCTCTCTCCCCCCCCCCTCTCAACTAATACCCAACTGTTGGTCTGGTGTTAAGAAGTCTCTCACTTATCCTAAGTCCTATCTACAACATATAACTCGCTGCATTTAAATCACTATTAACGTAAGTCACTTACAACAGTCTAGTGGCATCAGTGAAAGGGATTCACGAGCCTGGACAGAAATGTGGGACATTTGAGGAAGCAAAGTGAAAATAAATACGTCTTCATCTGAATTATGTAAATAATAAATACGCCACGGAGCATGAACTCCAAACCTCTGAGCAACTGCAAACACCAAAATAGTCTCAGAGAGCTCTGATCTTGGGAGCAGATGTTCAGGAAGTTACTCTTTTTGTCTTTTGGAGGCCCACAGATGACTGTGAAGATGAAAACATTTTGGAAGGTTGCCATGCATGCATACAGTAGGTTTGTGCTCACTGTATGAAAAGACATATCCCTGTATTTTAATGTAAAATGAGCTATGAGTGCTGACATAGTTCTCCTTCACATACTAGCAGGGTAGCATGATCTATAATATTGCATCATCATTACTAGTTGTGTGTAGCTGAATGAAATGTTTAATATTTGCCTCCAGTTGTGTTTAAGTACAGTACAGTACTACTTTGCATCACCATCCAATTGTCCAGCAAAACTAACACAGCAAAGTTTCTACTTACAGTTAAAATCACCTTTTTTGAATGTTATAAAAATGCATGTGTGAGAAGTGAAAGTATTAGTTTTAAACAATATTTCTGGGAGGCTTTGTTGGACTGATATTCATTATTTGTTAGAGGATCTTTTATTGTAACATATTGCATAAAAAAAGATTTTTTAAAAAGCAAAGAAAAGAAGCTATGGAATGAGTGCTGGGTTGATGTTGGTGCTTCTTAAAATCAAACACAGGAGAAAGACAGCAATAGGCACAGAGGCAAAGAGATAACGTTGCCTCGATCCTCTTCCCACAGCGCTGGCTCTCACTCACTGTAATTGCAATGCAATGATGTCAGCATGACAGGTGAGACTGAACGCGAGACAGCGTTGAATAAGCTGCCGCCACAGTATCAAGAGCACAAAAACGTATCTGAGACACTCTATGGGGTGTCGATTTAATCATGCTTAAACCAGGTATCACCTTCCTCCATGATTCCACCATTGACAAAGAATCCTGCATACTGCGTTGCACTGAGCGGAGCTACGGCCTCCTGCTTGATAAGGTATCTGTGACTGACACACTCACTGACACGCACACATACACAACACTTCCCAGCAAGCAAGTGACGATGAACAGTGACGTTGAGGATGTGGCCAAGCTCTACGTCAGCCCGGCAAGCAAATGTGAAGACGGCATAATAATTCATGAAAGAAAGAATCTAGAAATAACAAGAATGATACAATAAGAGGGAAAAAAAAATCAAAGAATTCAATGCAAAGTATAAAGTAACCTTTATGACTCACTCTAGGATGTGCTTTGTACTCCACCCACTCTACCTGTAGAGTCAAACTGAGTCATAGCAATGACACCCCCACCCCCTTCCACCCATCACTGGCCCCCAGCCCTCATAGACAGTCTGCAGGCAAACAAGAAATAATTCATACGGCTTCCCACACAGGAGTGGGTGTCCTGTATCGGCCTGTCCGCTCCACTGCCTGTCTGTTATCACCTGCAATTGAGGTAATCCACAGGACTATTATACTGCAGCTTATTGTAAAGGAGAATATAGCTGCGCCACCACCACCTCATCAACCCCCGCCTCCTCCGTCACAGCCGAATCATACCTCTAGAAAGCTGACACCTACTAGAGCAAGACACTCTCATCACACATTTGCACATATACTGTATATGTGCATGGTTAACCAGATATCTCATCTGTACACTGTATGTACAGTATAACTGAACATAGCTTATGTTTCATTTCTTATGTTTCAACTTTGTATGACATGGCAATGACTAAAAAGGCATGGAGAGCTTTTATTTAAGTAAAAGTAGTGATTCCACACTCTACAATCTTCCACTACAAGTAAAAGTCCTCTATTAATAAGAAGTAACAGCAGCATTGCTGGACTATTGTTATTACTGACACATAAGTGTGAAGGCAGCATTTTTATGTTTTAACTGGTTGAGGTGGAGCTAATTTTCAACTTCTTTAAACTGTGTACTGCCAAATAGTTTAACATATTATAATTAATTCATTTTGTGATGATATGTTTTGTACAGTATAATACTTCTCTAAAAATACAGTGAAGCATAAAGCAGCATATAGAGTCTGCCAATCAATCATGGCGATGATGCATGCACATACATGCTGTGATATGGAAGCCTGGTGCATGTGTACTGAGGTAATTTTAACAAAATCTAAATTTATTGTCACAATAAATACATACATCACACCATCAGCAACATATATGTTCTTTAAAAATATAAAGTTCAAGTAGAAATACTTCACTGATAGTCTATCACAAGTAGAAGTGTTGTTTTCATAATGTACAAAAGCAAAATCTACTTAAAGTATCAAAAGGCAGTAGTTTGTCTTGTGCTATATTATTTGCTTATTACTGTAACCAACAGTGGTTAAACCACTCTACCAAGTGGTTTAGAAAACCATTACAAGTTAATCTTGTTGCTGAACATATGTACTGATGAGTAGTTTAATTGACAACAATATATCATATGATATGATACTAGAACTCAGAACTCAGAAGAAAAAAAAAAGATCTGTCAATTTCTTTGGTGCTTGGAGACAGAAAAAAGTGACATGCTCTCGTTCTGCAATAAAACAGCATTTGAAGGGTTTAATAATTCAACATACTAAGTTGCAAACTCACACAAATATCCATGCTCCCACAGCCTCTCATGTTGCCACGGGGCCAGAGAGTGCATTGTACAGGGAATTGTCAACATTCCCATGATGAGCCTGCAGGCCCTGTGGTCCAGGGAGGTGTCGAGATGAGGTGGGGGCCAAAATTGATTGTAAATGCTGAATTATTCAACCAAGCCCTCCGCCATTTGAGTGAGTTTCTTCGGTTACGTTCAGAAGAGCTTTCATAGCAAAACAGGAGAAGATTATCTTCCACAGGCCCCCGTGGAGGCCCTGAACGCTTCTCATTAATGAGACAAAGCATCTACAGCCCAGACACACAGATACAGACACACTGACACAAATTTACACACACAGGCACACACAGACACACACACATGTAGACATGCATCGCCAAAAGTGCTGCTGACAGTGATATCTCATATCTGTACACATACATTGGCCAACTTCCAATGCATACAGACCCAGTGCACAGGATTACAAAGACGGGGGAAAAAATAAATGAGCGTGAAACTGCTAAATTATCCAATTTTTGATTTGTTTTTGAGCACAACAAGTCTCCCAACACTAATCCCCTGAAACACATAAAAAGCTCTTCAAAGTGTAACTAGTTTGATATGCTCCATTCATTCAAGTGTAACTGAGAAGACCTTCGCTCACTTGAACAGCAGATACATTTTCAAGGAACAAAAAAAAGAAGAAAAAAAAAGAAGAAAAAATCGAGTGAGAGATGCCAGCTAATCCTTGGCCTTAAGCTGTTAAAATATCCTCAAAGATGTGAAGTCTGTATTTACATATTTACTAGATTCCCAGGGCGCTCTCACCATCCCTGTTAATAAAAAGACATAAAAGAGATACGATGAACCCAACCTGCCAGTTCAAGGGCAACATTTGTACTTCTTATTTAAATATCATTATAATCTCTGCTCAATCACAGCATGTGCTTCATTACAAATAAAATGAGCAGGGGCTCAATAAAAGTAATTAAATGTAAATGCTTCTACTTTACAGTGTTGCAGACCTGTTAATACAATTCAGCCTGACTCCAGTTACAGAAAATCCCAATGACCTCATGGCCCATAATAAATCTATCTGATCACATTAAATAGGGAGCGAGTGAGGCATTCAGGAGGGCAGTAATGTACTCAGCATGAAACAAAATGAGAGGGCTCAGGATGCCAGAGATATGACTGCAGAACCGCAGGAAACTCTAGCTCTGTGTTGCAGGCCCTTTGGCCCAGGCTATCATTAAATGACTCGCTGAAATTTTAATTCTCTGATCACATTAAGTGCTTTGGGAAGACAACAAACTCTGCGGCGCAGATCTTGGCGGTGTCATCGCCTCGTGAAGAGGGATATAAAGGTCCTTTGGTAGAAGGATGCTCCTTCTTTTTTCAGTGCTGGTGTCTTATGAAGGCTTAGGTTACACCTTTGCATAAGATGATGGGTGTGTGTGACAGCTCGTTTCACCACCCGGACATCCTCACTGTCCTGCACGTCTCTTCACAGCATGAAATCAAACAGGTGACAGGTCACCACAAGGAGATACACACAGGAGTGTATCACCATACTTCTGAGGATATGCATTCCCTAATCAGAACCTTCAATCAAATCCTCAAAACTACAAGCCTTAATGATTACCCTAAACTTGAGATCACATTAAACCCAAGTCTTTACCTGTATCAATTACTCTGACCTGAAGTCAGATCTCCAGAGTGCTGTAAGTGATCAAGGTGTCTCCTCTGTTCCTGTAAAAAAAATGATGTTTAATGTTGCTTTTCTGTTGAATTTCAGGTCTGTTTTAGCAATTCCCAGAAATCAGAAATCTCTCAGTTGATTGAGACAGAAATGAAGCTAGAATGAGAGTGAATATTGGACTCTCTGCTGAGTGTGTAATAGGTAACTGTTTGTTAAAACATTAATCAGGTCAGACAACTTAGATAAAATAATGATGAAATAAATGTACTAAAATTAGTCCCTATTGCAGCCTTAAAATGACATTAAAGTTAGCAAAAATAACTCTTTGACAACGTTTCAAACATAGAAATATTCCTAGTTTGAAGGTGTTTCTTCATCTTTCTATCCCTGTCCATTTGGTCCTGCTAAACAGAGCCATTCACGAACACATACATACACACACACATGCTGAGAACATGTGGAGAATGAATAAAAAGATAATAACCTGTGCAGTAGCAGTAAGCACAGTTGGAGGGAATCAAGGACATACTTCAGGAGCAATATCTTACACAGCCTCACAACAGCCTTTCACTTACACATTTGTGATTATGGAACTTAGTTAAAAAAAAAAAACACCTCTTTTTATTCACACTCTCATTTACTTGTCCAGGTCATGCAGATACACAGGCCTTTTAACAACCACTCTGACCTCATCAGCATGTCCAGGTCATGCATTATGGAAAATGGTTTTGTGTATGCTTGACAGGGTCAATTTTATGTCATTTTTTATGTTTTATCATTGAAGGTCTTTCCTTTCTGTAGTTCTCCCTACTTCCCTTAAGATACTCACATAGGAAGTTGCACTCACTTCTAGTTTAAATAAAAAGGGAAGGTAAAGTCCTCGTTGTCCTCATATTCTGCTGACAACAAATGATGCTTGGCAACGGCTGCCAAATCAAACATAAACAAAGGAGAGACCTCTTTACCCTCTGGCAACCCGATGAAAGCGAGACCCACTGAGGTCTGAAGTTTTGGATACATCATTTGTAGGAAGAGTTTTTTTTCATGGCCTAATTGATACTAGTTTTATCCTGTTTCAACCCTCTGGGAAGCCAAAGGTGATGTTTTCATAAGAGGATCGTGTAAATAAAGGCTACATGAGGAGAGGACCCCTACCAGCAGAGCATCATGGGAAGGGGCTACAGGCAGAGCCCACACAAGATGCTGATCATGACACCAAAAGGTTAAACATGGACATCATGCTTGTGCTAGATGTCTCTCTGACCCTCTGACTGCAGTTTGATTATAGAAAGTATGCTTTGGAAATGTGCTCTGCTGGTTCCTTAAAATAACACGTCAAGGGCTTTTTAGGGGATGAAATGAGTGAAGTAGTCATATCTGGAACACAGATAAAAGAAAAAAGAAAAAAAAAGAAAAACTACTGAACAAAATATTGAATACAATAAAGCTTACTGATATCTATTACAGTGCATGGTGTACAAGATTTTTTTGTCTTTATACAGGACTCTACTGTCACTGCACTATCAGTTATCTTTTTTGTATCTCTTTTTTCTGTTCATTATAGGATTGTTGATCAAACTGATTGCATACACTGAGATAAACTGATTACAGATGCATTGAAAAGAGCATTACTGCTGCTTTCTAACAAGACTAACACCTTGTCTACACAGCATGAGCAGCATATTAGCAGAGCAGCAGCAGCAGTGCTCCATGTGTGTCTACACAGTAGGTGTTCAGGAAAAGTATTATGTTGTAGGTCACCTGTGTTTTGGCTGCACTCTGAGCCCAACACTGTAGTTACATACATAAAGTGGAAGAAAATAGACTTTGAGTGTAAAGTGCTTTGGGTTGTGTTTATGAGCATTTGGCGCGAGTACAACGTGAGTTGTATTTGCTCCATCTGATGTGACCGACACTGAAAAATGCGGCTGAAAAGTTTCTGTGTAGACACACTACAAGAGTACACAGCCACGCTAGTGGCTTTGTAACAGTGTACTTGCACACAAAGGAGCTTTGAGCTAAATGCATGCTAACATGCTAATGTTTAGCAGGTAATCTTTACTATGATCATCCTAGGTTAGCATGGCTGTATGCTAACATTTACTATTTAGCACTCAATACACAGTACAACTCTGGCTAATTTTCATTAGTTTTTCACATATTTGGTCATAAAGAATTAGACAAATTGCAATGTTGACCTGACGAGTTTACGGATCGACCAACTGACCAAAAGACTGTCATTGCTATCAGTCTATGTATGAAAAAAAAAAATGCATGTCCAAAAGTTGATTCACATAATGAATCATGCAATAATCTTGTAGTAAATGTACAATTAAAATCTATTTTCAAAGTTACTGAGAAGTTTTCAAAGTTCTATTATTTGTACCCACAGTGGGGTACAAGTACTTTTTGAAATGGGTCTTTTGGTTGTTTTTGTAAAAGGTGACAGAAATCTGAAGCTAAAGCTTGCAGTGCTTTTGACCTCTCAGTGGTATTATCTGATTACACTGCTGGCAGCCAAACAATACTACACCACAGAGGAGCCAGGACAGGAGCTAGACATACTGTACACACATTCACTAAGCTCAGCTGGTGAATGCCTCTCTGCTCAGTGAAAGGCATCGTGGTCAGTGGAATGCACTACTGAAAAAGCCTGTCCTGTGTAGAAATGGGTCCAGAAATATACACAAACTGTATATTTACAAGGCTGCAAATGGAAACAGTACATAGTTCATTCATTATTTTTTAATGGTCTAGAATAGTCCTTTGAGCCAAGGTAAGACAGAGAGAAGGTAGAGGCAAATCCACCTGAGATGCTACTATATTTGAATAAAATATTAGGCTACTCATCATTTAAATCAGGCTAGCATTAGGGACTGTACTGTATTGTAATATTTATTTAGAGCAGGGAAGGGTCTTTTTTTAATTTCCCCATATTCAGACTTAAATTCAGCCCTCTCTTGTGATTTAGTGATTTAATTAGATTTATTTCAAAAAAGACATGAAAAAGACACTCAAATTCTGTTTTCTGGACAGTCCCTAAATTATACTTGTCTACTATAATAATTAGTAGTCTCAAATTTTCTTCCTTAACTCTGATATTTTAAAGAAAAACAGAACACGCATTTTTGCTTCTCCTAAAATATACTTATTTAATAATTCATAAAAGTCTATGGTTGTTTTTTGCCTATTATGATTAAAAGGAGTTTTAACCACAGTGTAATACTCCACTGTAATGCCTGTCATAGCTGTAATAAAGGTATTGTATGCCCCTATAGGGAAAAATGCAGCTTCTGTCTTGCATATCGAGAATGAGCTAATCGTCACAGAGTTGGCAGCTGAATAGAGCCAGTGAGTTTCATCTGACCACAGTGACATGTTTGATTGGTCAGAGCTGGGGTTGGTACGGAGGGTGGGGGCGGAGGGGGCCCTCTCCTGTGGCAGTGGAGAACAAACATAAATCTTCTTCAACAATCTATTTTCCATCATACTTATTCACAGGGGACATCTCAAAGTGGTCTTTACCCTTTCTGTCAATGGCTGCCCTCATCCATCAATTTCATAGAGAATTATACCCCAGATCGATGTAGTTCACGACCGCTGAGCATTTGTCGAGGGGTGGTGGAGGTGGTTGGGTGGAGGGGGTGAGGGTCGGGTGTATGCGTCGCTGCTTGTTCTCAGCAGTCTGATAGCTACTTCTAGTTGGCCACCCGCTCATGCCCAGATAATTCACACCATGTAGTGCAAACAAAACAGTGTTTTTCCTCACCATTAAGCTCTTTTTTCCTGCAATTTAGAATGAGAAGCAATGCTAAGAGATCAAACAAACATCGAAAGACTCATGGAAATGGAAATGACTGAATTAATGAATGGAGCCATTCTCACAAAAAAAAATGTTTTAACTTTGCTCTGATCCCATGTGTGCAGGAATTTTTAATTAGATTAAAAACACTTTGGTTGCCATTATTCCACTATGAGCAAATTAAAACACTATGTGAAATGGATCACTGAAATTATGCATACTCACAACAGCCCATACACCAACAGAAAGAGGCCACATCAAACAAGGGTTTTAAATTTTTTTTTTTTTTTTTTAAGATTTTTTTTTTTCCAAATGGCATATTTGTTCTTAACACGAAACAAAAGATAAAAAAATCCCACATGTCAAATCCGTGAACAGTGTAGCTCTGCATGGTCTCTTAAACTTCGTGTCCTTGTTATCTGCTGTTGTCAAAAGCTATTATTCAAAAAAAAAAAAAAAAGAAGTTCAATTTGGGGAGAAGGACACACTAATAATGGGTGTGAGAGACAAGGCCCCGTCTAGCCATTATGGAATATTTAGCAATACCATTACACACCCTCTGACAAAGATATTCAGCCTGGATAATGGAGCTATGAAGAGCTGTAGCACAATGCATAATTGCTCCTTCTGAAACATTGATGAATTAAATTAGGGGGTGGGTGGGATCAAATTCATAAATCAAATTACAGTACCTTTGCATCTGCATGCTTAAACAGTTGAGGACTCTAGAAGTCCCTTTTAAATTGAATGAGGCTAAAGTAAATGAAGTAGGCATAATTATGTGTATCTTCTCACTCCAGCATTGTCTTCAATGAATTTTTTACAAAGGCAACCATTAGCTACAAACTAATACCAGTTAAGCCTCAGCAAAACTGAATTATTAAATCTGTCAGCCAATATCCTATTACAGCCTACTTATGAATAGTTGATTTTATTTTGTATAATTGACAAGGCTTATCGTACAGTGAGGCCTTCCGTGGCAGCTTGGGTTTTGAGATGCAGCAATATGTGTAGGCCCTCTGTACAAAAGGCCAGCTCATGTCAGGTTCATTTAATATGGCTGGTTGCTTTCCTTGCAGGTGGGATCTTATGACCTGTCATAACTGCCTTATGTATGGAGAAGTGGAATGTCAGGCTGTATGTGGGTGTAAGTGTACTTAGATGCTTACTGACAAACGTTGAATACATCAAAGAGCATTTTCTCATGATCTGCATACAGCAAAAGGAAAATTAAAGACACTGCATGACTGAAGCAGAACTTGAATGTTAAAAATAGTTAAGTTCAGTCTTGTTTTGTAGACTCACAAACTTTATTTTGTCAGAAAATCAGCTATAAAGTTTTTTAAAAAGTAAGTAAAAATATGTTGCCTTATTTTTCTGCCTAACATTCTTTCCTAATATGCAAATCCCTCTCCTACACACACACACCCACATACACACACTTAAGACATTAAGTCCTCAACGTGGACTGGGCTTGTGAGGGATATTGGCATGTACACGAGATTGATGAAAATTACTTCCAGAGCATTTATTTCTTCTAATACCACTGAAAGAAGAGTGTGCACTCAGGAGATATTTGATCTGAATTAGGGAAACTGATGAAGCAATTGATTAATTGGAATTTAAGCCATCAGTCACCGGAGCCATCAGCAGCATCATTTACATTCCAAACAATCAGCTGATAGCCCAATAGGACACTGAGTATTAATACGCAGGAGTCAATGTGATACTGCCACGTTGCCACCAACCCTTATTGACAAGCACAATGACACTTTTAATCCCTGCTTGATCAAATTGCATATATTTTGGGATTTCCACACCAATTCAATATAGCTTATGAATTTTTAATCTGGTAGAGGGAGCAGAGGGTTTAAGCAATAGAATCTTTCTCATAGTGATGAAACACATTGATGACAGGAGGGAAAGACGAAATCCATTCATTACTATCCCCCATCTTTTGTTTTGTTGTTGTCAGATAAATTGCATCATTAATTGTTTTTATTCAGATGTTCTATGTCATACCATGCCATTTGGTTTATTAAATACACTGCCCTGCCAGATGAACTTATGTACCCCTTCACTGACACCACCCATCATGTTCCAAATATGCTAAACCGAAATGATGTTTAAGTGACTTATTTAACAGTATTATTTTGTAGATTGTACTACCACTACCACTCAGAGTGGCAGAAGCTGGAAATTCAAATCAAGTTATCTTTTAATATTTTAGCTAATTATTTCAACATTTTGATATTTGTAGCTAACTGCTAACATTTAGCTATTTCAGCTACTTATCAGTTACTTTTAGCTACTATTTCAACTGTTTCACCATTAACTTAGCTAGATATTTCAATGATATATGATCCATTTAGCTATTAAATCATTTAGCCATTACTTTTAGCTTCTATTTTAACTGTATATCCACAAACAAAAATATAGCTAGCTATTTCACTTAATCACTCATTCATCTGTCACTTTAAGCTATATCTTCTGTCTATCTGTGTAATGCTGATTTTAGCAACGGTCGGCTAATGGTTTAGACCTCTCTGCATATGCTAACTAGCTAGTGTACAATCTTTCCCCATGGGGGATACTTCCCCCTGAGCATGCTACTGAATTATCTCATAAACAAAACATGAATTTCACTGAATACACGTAGTGCTGAAATATGTCATTCATTTCATGCTTGACACACACACACACAAGAAGTCAAAAAGGAAATGTAGTAGGCTATACTCAATGTAAGATCTACTTTGGCTTACAGCCTGGTGATGTGTGGACTGTGATATCATCAGTACACATTTGATGCACTGGCAGTGACTTACAGTACAGGTGGGAGCTAGTTTTAACATCCACCCCAACAAGTTCAAAATGTTCCCAATATAACATTATGATACTGTAAATACAAATAAACAGCTTTGGAAACTGATACTTCCCATGGTGGGCCTGGAGCAAAATTTCTGACAAGAAAACAACAAAGTCATGTAACAGGAAATTCTTTGCATAAAAATAGAGACAAAGTGAAACAACAGCACCAAAAAATGTCAAGATCTACTATGAGTCAGACTATGAGCCATGATGCTACAACTCATAAAAAGACAGGCATAACCTTTAGCTTAGTTTCTACAGACTACAAATAGTTTTTGTTCTCATGCTCTGGCACAAATTCACAGACGCAAACATGAATTACATGCCGGGCTATATGATTCACAGAAGGCACTGATTGTTCTTTCAAAGTGCCCATTACAGAGGCCTATCATTGCAACATCAAGCCCTCCTTCCCATTGACAGTGCTGACGTTTTCCCACTTGGCCTGAACCCCCTACTGACAGCAACGCCAGTAATGCTCCCTCCCTCCTTGCCCCCCCCTCTCTCTGCTGCTGCTCTCACAATGTTAGATTTTGCTGAAGAAGTTAGTCATTAGTTGAAACAGCAGAGTGTTGTAATGAAATCTGCCGGCCACATCAATAGTGTTTACTGTTGCCAGTTTGCTTTGCTCCATGCTTTTTTAATTTATTTGTTTGGTGTGCAGCAGTACAGCATCACGGTAATGATGTTTGCCCCCACTGACGTGTAAGGGCAAATGACTCAGCCCCATGTAATATCTGCCTGCACGTGGATCACATATCTGTAACATTTAATAAGCTGCTTATCATGTACCCCGTAGGTTAATCATTTATCAGCACCTCATCAGATCACACTGATGGATTATTCTCAATAAAAGCACCTTCCTCTGGTTGGTTAGCCACATGGCTGGCTGACTGGGAGAAGTGCTCTCCTCTGACTGGATTCGTTTTCCCCAACTTAAAGCTCTAATTAAGTAGCCAGGGCGCTAAGTTACAGAGAAACAGCCAGCGGGAACCACAGTAGACAGGCCACACTGCCACAGCAGCAGCAGCAGTAGGCCCACTCACTGCGATCGTTTCTTCAGACGGGTGTCAAAACACCCCCGGTCTGCCTCCCATCAAGTCCCCTGTGCAGAAATAGGAAGTGAGCCTCTGAAAGGAAAGATTAAAGTTTTCTGGAAGTACTGTTGGCAGCTGCACATGCCCTAAAGATAAACTTTATCCGGCCGCATGTGCAAAACTTTGCTGGAGCCATTTGTCATCTTCGAAAGTAATACATTTCCAAGTGGCTTGGAAGAACATGAGACTGGCCACCGCAATGTGGTCTGCTAGTGGTCCACTGTTTTGATGCAGAGGAAAGAAATCTAAATTATTCCAAACTTCTGCAAGGAAAGAAATTTGCTATGTGTCCCTCAATTTTACTATTTTACCTGTAGCTCAAAAGTTCTCAGTGGGCCTCATGCAAAAACAACCCCAAACCTTCCTCTGCAAGATTTGTCCGTACAAGTTTTCAAGGTTGGATTAACCAAACTCTTAAAACTGCACAAACTTGTCATTAATTGCTTGTGTCTACTTGATGGAGGCCACCTGCTTATGAGCAAGTGCATGTTTGTGAGATTGTGAACACGATCAAAACCTCTAAATCACTTTGTGTCCCTCTGTTTTGAGCAAATTTCATCAACCTAAATGTTATCTAAGAGCAAAATGAAAAACCTCATGCCAAAGGGCTTCAAGTCTTGTTGTCAGAAAAAAAAGAACAGAAGAAAACAAATTAAGCAGCATCAGTAACTGTTTTACAGGACCCCAAATAATTAGCTGGAAAATGTGAATACAGCTGTCAATGATGTGTTTAGAGCAGCGCCATGCCATGACAGAAATATAGACAATGTAGTTTGACATAAAGTTAGAAATATTATAAAATCATGTGTGTTCTGTGAAAGCAGTGCGATCCATGACTTACATGGGATGCGACCATAATAGGGATGAGTGAGAAAATACTAGTACCTTATAGTGAATTAAAATTGCCATGATGGTGTATAAAATAATACATTTATTAATTTTAAAATTGATTGATATAATTTTATGTAATGTAGGCTTTTATCCTTATTTTAATTGATCACAGTGTCAGATTAAGGCATCATGATTTTTAGTTCAAACAGGAGTTATTTTACCTCCTGTGGAGACAGCACACTTGTGAATTTTGGCAGAAGCCAAAATATCTGAAGCCAGGGAAAGCTGATAAATGTGACAAAATCTCATAAATCACTTGCATGTGCCACTAAAGAACCACTCTGTATAAACAAGTTGTCCTTGCACAAGGCCCATTGTCTCTGAGTGTTTATGTGTGGAGTCTCAACATATGTATCCAAATGAGTACTCACAATAAATTGCTATTCCTAGCCACTTAACCTCCCCCAGAACACAAGCACAGACAGACAGACTCACACACTCACAAGCGAATATACATATACACACCCCACCAATTCAAGCCCTTGTGCCAGCTAGCCATCTGGTCAGAACACAATCATCATATGCAATCTGCCCACCCGGGTTGGCACTGATTCACCAGACCAACACTCCAATTACCCTCATCATGCCAACAGTACAGCAGAAAACCAAACAGCACACACACCACAATGGGACCCACCTGTGCAGGGGTGGAGCGGCTGCCAGGCAGACTTGCAAAGAGAGGTCAGTGTGTCATAGAAATTGAAATACTCATCTCCACAATTAGATGCATTTACAAACATAGTACATGACTCGATTAGGCTTTATATTGAGAAGTGGAAAATTTAGATTGTATGTTGCACTGCTGGATTTGTCTCACTCCAAATCATCTGTCAACATCATCACAATGGATTGGAGCTATAAGGTCGTGACCTTTGAATGATCAATCAGTAAACAATAGTCAGTGCCCACCCAGGATGCATGAGTGGTTGCTGATGCAAACATAAATGAAGAGAGAGAACATTAATTTGAACATGAATTAAGTATCTAAGGAAGCTTTTGGTAAAGTTTGGTGTGACATTAAGAGCAGAAGTTTCTAAATGACGGATTTCGCTCTATCATTGAAGACTGACCACTTCTCCTCTGGCCCCTATCAGTTGATAAGCCCACTGGCTCAGCATTGATCCATCCCTCAGCCTGTCTCCCTTTTCTTAATTTTAATTTTCCCATTCCTAACCCATGCTAATTCATCCCCTCTGCTGTATGATCCATGGACCACAGGCCTCAGCAGCACAGAGTGCCAGGAAGGGTCACTGTCAATTATATCCATTTAATACCCACTTATGTCTGCAACGACATCTTCCTCCTGGGGTCACGCAGACTTCACCCTGCACTTTATCCAATAATCTCACAGAATATAGGCTTGGATATTCCAAAAGATCAATGTCATTAACAAGGAGACACAGAACGCATTTGATTATGGATGTAATTAGTACAGGCTTGAGGGGACTTGCTCCTATGCACAAAGAGGCAAAATCCATTTAGTATCAAAATTGCCTTAAAAATGGACACCACTTTGAGATCATTTTTGCAACTGATGACCACCATAATGCAATTAGTATCACTAATGACAGAGAATTAGGGCTGATATACATAATACTTATGTCTAACTTTGACAGATAGAAGAGAGCATTAAGTGTGGCTGAAAGCAAGTCATGCTCCAAGTTGTGGTGAGAGGGTTCAATTTACCATCACCACTCACACACGATAATGTTGGACTGGGTGCTCGTCTACTCTATGCCAATTTACCTGTGGAAAAAAAAAAAAAAAGGCAGTCCTATTGGGCAAGTGTCTCTAAGGACCTGTGAAAGGTGACACTGTGGATGCTGCATTAAGAGGATGAGCTTTTAATAATTCTGTCACAGGGCCGGGGAATATCGGGCTGGGATCACTTTACAGCCCAGCTAAACAGAACATCTCGCCATCTCTCCAATGAGAGGCCAGCCTCATTAAAACTCTGTCCCTTGCTGACTTTATCTCTGCGTCATCAGATCGCTCTTCCCTCCTCCATTTCTTTCTTTTTTTTGTCTCCAGCATGGTCTCGATCAGCTTTTTGACATCACAGACACACCTAGAGGCGTTGCTGTCCATCAGCGATGCACTGGTGTCAAGCAACTAGGTCAGCCACATCTCGAGTGAACAATAACTTAGTCGTAATATACAATTTAGAAACCTCCCAATTTAGTTTGAGTTGCCTATTATACATTGGTGAGCCTTTAAAATACCTGCTCTGGATGTCAAGTTAAAGATTTAAGTTACTTTCAGTCACAATAAGCTTTGCGGTTTTCTGCTAATGTAGGTAGAGCAGCAACACATACCTCTTCACTGAGAACAATCTTGGCCTCCAGTGGAAACCTGTTGCGAGGGATGTGAAAGGGAACAGACAAAATGACAGGACTGAGGAGAGTTTCTGTGGCTTGTATTGGATTGCATTGCCCTGAAACTCAAGCCTGTGTGGTAACAGGGTACAGCCACTTAAGATGGCAAGATAGCCACGATGATGGACAGTTTAATTTTTTATATAATATCATCAACGGGTCATACTTTGCAACAGGGAGAGAGGGGAGACAGAGTTTAAGTTTCCAAGTGTAAAACATTCCATGAAATTGTTTAATGGAAAATACTACTTGGTCAGGATAATATTAGATTTTTTTTCCTAGTTTAATTTAATGCCAGTGGCTAAGGTAACTAATAATCTCTCACCTACACACATAGTTCAGATGTCTGATCTTGTAGTGTAGAAATTTATGGGCATCAGCCACTGATTATATGCAGCAAGTGTACATGTGTACTTTGCATGTTAACAGAACCTCCCATACTTCATCAAACATCTCATGATACTCAATTATAGGTCTGTATATGTCTTGTAGATTAGAGGACCTTAGCAAATGATGGAAAAAGGAGGGGGAAGTCTGCTGCATAATGTCTAGCTGATTTTACTTTATAGTAGTCTACTAAACCACCGTAAATGCACACATGCTAAAATCCTTCTCTGTTTTCCATCAAGCTGCTGTGTAGTGGGTATGTTAAATGTAGGTGGTAAGCTCATATATCTAATTATACAATAGCCAAACATTTTTTGTTAATGAAATGGAAGGAGTGTAATTGAAAACTTCAGCATAATTATTGCTTGGCGAGTGGCTGGCTTTGGAAAATTGCACGTGTAGGAAGAGGTCTCAGCAGGGGTACCCATGACTTATGAATCAAGCCATTTCAAAAATCCTTACAGCGCAGCACATGTACACTCACATGCACACACCCTCACACATTATTATCATTATTATCATTGTAAAATAGGCATCCAAAAACAGCAACATTACTCACAGCATGAGAGAGCAAAGAGATTATGCAAAACTTGTGCTTTTCTCTTCTGGTTAAACTGTTAACTCACTTTCTTCAAAAGGCAAAACACATTCTCATGATTGTATTTAAAATCATCCTTAAAGCTGTTTTTTTTTTTTTTTTCAATATGCAGAGTATGTAATGGGTTAAAAAGGTAAGGATATGGATAACTTGATAACATCACCTCATAGGTCTGTGCACAGAGAAACCAGAGCAGCCAAGACACATAAAGCCAGGTCAGAATGGCTTGGCAGCCGCGCTAACGATGTTTGTCACAACTGCCCTCTTTCCATCCCGAGCTAAAATCAGAGAAGTCAGAGAAATATGGGATTACCATGAGTTATTTATGATGCTGAAACCCAAGAGCCCTCTTTATGAAATCATCTCTGTTGATTGGGGTGTTCTTTCGTCGTGCAGCATCTGATATGATTTCAAATGGGTTAACATCAAAGTCGCTTGTGTAAAGTATGAGTAGTTTTGCACACATTCAATCAAAATACAGATCTTTATCTACATCATGCTGATTGACATGAGCGGACTGTTGTGAAACAGATACTGCGGCTGTCATAGTCATTATGGATTTTTCTGTTTAAAGATACAGCTAGGGGGGAAAAAAGCATGTGGCCTTACACTGAAAGGTTCTTTAGCCAGCCAACCTGGCTCAAACTGACTTGAGGAAAAAGGCCAATCTTTGAACTATTATCTTTAATTCTTTTGTGTTTAATTCTTTTAATGATACAACATGTATTTTAAGTGCATTTTACCCACATTTACATCATGTGACAAGAGTAAAACACATGCTCATTTCTATAGCTGTTCGGTCTTGTTGCAGCAGTTGTACATACTCAATAACCTGGGTAGAAAACCTACACCAAGCTGAGAAATACACAAGGATACAATCAATGGTAGTCCATACTTAATGAACTTTCTGACCTTTAGGAAAATGTATGCTGCTTAAACAGATTCCGAGTATTTAATAATTCAGTTAGAGAGTAAGAGGGCTGAATAGAGGAGCATCTCTCACCCAATATAGTCAAGAATATCATTTTGTCCAGAGACAACAGCTGACATTTTATTGCTCCAGCCAACAGAAGAAAAAACTCATTATGGAGACATCCATTTGTGTGGGTTTTAATAAAAAAGACAGAATGAATCTTAGGCACTGGACTAATGGCAAAATCTATGAGGAAAACTAAAGTCTCAAATGAGGGTCCTGGACATTTGAAGTCATTAGTGTGGAGATTGTGGTCAGTAAAGTGAATTTACATGTATGGACGCCAGTTTAAAGAAAGTATGTGGAAGACGTGGAGGTGGAGAGAGAAGAGGAGATACTACAGTAGCTTGATCTGGCATTGAGATCTTCTGAATGGGAGATCATAGGTGCATTATTGATGAGTCTCAGTTTGAGTTTCAGCTCCAGAGGAAATGATAAGGTGTAATGCAATGGTCTACTGTGATCATGGACAGCTTTGTCCTACATACTGTATTGCAGGCTGCTAAGGTGGCAACCTGCTGCCACACCATATCTTTTCTATCTATCTTTTATAGGGTATTTATTAAAACTATGGCTCAAATAATCATTACATGGCTGGTTATGCTGTTGAATAGCTATAGTCATTTCCAGACCCTCAACCTGTCGCATGTAGATCATTCCTAAAGAGAAGTTAGGAGATTAGTTTTTTCTAAGCTGACTTAAATGACTAATCTGGAATGAATGAAAAGAACATTAACTGTTGTATCTATTGTAACTATTGTATATCTACTAAGTATATATTTTTATGTTTCATTGCAAATGTAAAATATTTTTCATATTTAGGAAATCTTTGATTTGGACTATTTATTTTTTTTAACTGGTGTTGTGTTTTTCAACCAATAAAAAGCTGTTGTACCTCTACATCACTGTTTTGTCTTCCTAATGTTAATACTACAAGTTTCTTACATTTACATAATTGTTGGACACATAGACACACAGGGTTCTTTGACAGAACCTCTCAAACTGCACAAAGTAACCAACTGACTCCAGTTGTTTAAATGAAAACCTCTCAAAGTGCTGTGTGTTTCAAATGAAGAGAATGAGTATTGCCAAAGAGGAAAGGAGAAAAAACATCAGCCTCCTTAGCCAACTTGATTGTTATTGCACAGTGCTTACGGTGTTTTCTGGGCCTGCACATGTAATCAATACCCCCAGGCAATTTTAAGCGTGATCAGTTTGGATGGATTATTGCTTGGCAGGAAGGCTTTTACATTGATCCTCTCATCATGTCAATCACTGACAGTGACAACTCTGAACTCTTCAAATTCCATACATCAGCAAGTACCGAAACTGGCTGCATCAAAAACAGTATGAGTCAAGAGGGTGTTGCAGGATCTGCTGAGGCTGGGTTTCTTATATTTTAATGTACACTGTAATGTACATCAAGGCCCACTGCTATTTCAGTGCTCTGCACCATTCACTCTTCTCTATCACTTTTAGAAGCCACAATAGGAGGCAATATTTTTTGGATGTATATAACAAACTTTACTTACCTATATAACAGTATTAGTCTACATTAAAACCATCATGTATTTCTTTAGTTTACCTCTACCATACTATTACATCCGAAGATGGTCAATCATACTGTGATCTGCATCAAAACAGTGAAAAATGATTAAGTCAGCATGTGGTTATGGGCTCTGTAAAGATCTGAAATCTCAGATTAGCATTAAATTGAGTCGTTAAAATAATAACAGCTGTATGCTAAGCTGCAAAATGTTCGTATTTCATTTCAGCAGGAACAGAACAAGAGGCCACCCTGCCATATTTGTCAAGAGCTACTGCTGGATTAGTTTTGCAAGCCTTGCCTTTATTCATTCCTGCAGCTACTAGCGGGGCTGAAATCTCATCTAATGAGCAGCAGATAGCAGAGACTGGTTCAAATCAGTGTTGGGAAACTGGGGCTGGCTGGTGAAACACAGAGTGAGTTGTAATATCCTCAATTTCTCCCAGCTGGAGCAGGCTAGAAGCATGTAACTGATAGTGTCCGCATGCATATTTTACACTACAGCCCAGGTGTACAGTTTCAGCACTTGCAAGGAACTGAACAGATTTGACAAAGACCGTGAAGTGTATGAAATGAGCCTATACACTAAAACAGAAACCTGGTTATGGCCAAAGCCCGTCTAATATGCACATTCATAGGTATGGAACAGTTAGCATATTTACCAGTTATTCTGCTAATTGCCATTTACAAAACATTTAACCTTTCTCAAATTTTGGAAATGATCAATTCAGGCAATGAACAGCACTTTTTTGCAAGAGGGGCTCTCAGTTGTGCACCTTTCCGTCATTTTCCATATGGAAGAAGTTAAAGGAAATTTTGAACAAGCCACTACATATACATATAAACACAGACTATATCAGGTTTGCTCAAGACACAATGTCTTTTTACATCAAAGTTAAAAGCGTGTGATATATGGCTTTACATAAGAAGGACGGTTGAAAAAAAATCAAGAGCGGATCATGATGCAGATAACAACACTGCAATTACTGGCAACTCTATAGGCCCATATACCAATAACACAGTTAAACCAGCCAATTAAAGCCGAAATAAGTCAATATTTATCATTGCATAACTCAATTGCAAAACTCCATTTTCTCATAATGGCCTCTGATAATGAGGAAGTTCTCTGTGGTCATGTGACTGAAATAGAGTCTAATCATTGGACTGTTACAGTAAGTCATGACAGTTTATTGGCATGGAATTCCATAATGGCACAGATCAATAGCAACCCAGGAGGCTTTCCTCTCAGCCGGATTTGACACATTTGAATAAGTGCCGCTGAGGGGGAGCAGACTTGTGTTGAGAGGATTCAATCCCTCAGCGAGCAAACAACATGTTAACCAGAGTGATATTCATCTGCCGAGGAAAAATTCCAAGATGAAACAAACTGCAACAGCAGGCACGAGACCCAGCAAGTAAGAACTCTCAAAACTTTCCCTGCTTGAGGACAAGGCTGATCATCAAAAGCCATGAAAAAAAGTCAGAACAAAATAATGCCCACACGTTCTGAGAATAAAAGATACAATCAGGCTCATGCCCTTCTCACCCCTCCTCCTCCTTTGAGATCTCTGTGTTGGGAATAATATAAGGCTTGAGGGAGCGGGTTGTGAGATAAAAGGCCACATCACAATGATGATCTCTATCGATCGGCAACCTTGGGCACACAGAGGAGGTCCGGCATTTGTCACGTCGAAGCTGAACCCAATAGCTGATCCACGCCACACTCTGATGAATTGGCCCTGTTCGCCAAGTTTGTTTAATTGATGACGTGTTCGCTTTCAGGTGGACCACCACTATGTTCCACGCATTCATTGATTTTCCAAAACACCCCCACCTTTCCCCTGAGCTTCTTATTCCCGCTTTCTTTAAGCACCTAACTGCACAAGATAAACCTACCCCCACCTTGAATAGACCTCGACAACATGGCAAGAGGAGTGTCCTTCAACCTGCTTCTGACCAGCCAGTTAGACTTTCAGAGACTGGTATACAGTGGCTCTTTGTTACGATAGAGGCCTAGTGGGTGTATCAACTTAAAAGTATTATGAGAAGTGAGCAAAAGTCAAAGGAGTTTTCTCTGCTTACATTCTTTAAAGACAAGATGGAGCAGTTAGTAGAAATTTGGACTGAAATACACACATTTACACACACACACAAAGGTGCACAGAAGAGTTTTTTTCCACTCCAGATGTACATGAATGTCAAAAAATCTCATTAGAATTCAGGTGCCCCTAACCTTCTGAATCCTCCACACTCTCTTTGCACCCTGTGGTAAGTGCCGTTAAATGTAGGTTTTGATAACCACCGACTACTGTTGGATGCATGCAGTGAGGTCCATTAAAATGAATTTTGATGTGAGGTAGTAACCACAGGCATCTCCCTTGGTGAGCAACGCTGTCGATCCCTCGCTGTACCAAACTGTTAATGTTTCAAAACGCTCACCAGGCTAAAGTGCACCACGCTTCAGCAACTCTCAACAATCCATACAGGAAAGAATTTGAATTCGTAAACCACACAGTTCTATTCCAAGGGATCTGGAGTGCGTAACTTTGTCATCTTGAGAGCCTGCATGAAAACTAACACTTGCTGGAGCAGCCAAGCAACCAGTCAAGCGCTAGGTAGGCAGCGTTTGGCCATCAAAGGGAAATTCCAGCCTAATGGGGTTTCAGAGTTTCCAGTGTGTCCCTCTACCATCCAGAGAGAACACCGATTACCTGAGGAGCGTTATCGCACACACGCAAGTGCACACACCTTTCACACTCTCTTAACTTTGGAGCGAGGAGAGTGTGGATGCACATGCTTTAGACAAGGGAGCGTGGGAGTGAATTTGACAGTGGAATGAGCAAGATGCTGAAATTGCGACATCATTGCGGGACTTTGGATTTAAACAAATATAAAGAATAGCTAGCAAAGGCGCCTCAGCAAGCTATGGATTGCCTCTAGAGCTGAGACATGGAAGTAAAAAACAAGAGACGCAGCATCAACAAAGGCAGAGAAATTGTGCAAAAAGGCACACTTTTGGATTTAAAGCACCTATCTCAGATCCCAGAGCCTTGAGAATGGGATTGGATTACTGTCGGTTAGATTTACTCCTGTGGCTCTTCGCCACTACATCATCGTAGGGCCCCCTGCCTCTGGATCAATGGGGATATTTACTGCGCCTGTTTCAGGGAGACTTTCACAGTAGGCAGGGCATTAAACAAACAGCCGACAGCCCCGTCCCAATGATGGCCTGTCTGTTCACACTGTGCCATGCCCAAATGTCACACATATTCACTTCAAACAGGTAGCGCACAAACACAAGTGAAGTGCAGATAAAACAAAACAAAAAAAAAGGCCAGGCAATTTGCTCTGTGTGCTGAACAAAGAGGAAAGCTGCCACATTTCAGGAAAAGAAAAAAAAATATCCAGGAGAGATGGAGAGGCATGTTATGTTTACTTTTAGATAATTAGCCTTGTAACCCACTCTAAAATTATACTTGTTAAAATCCTCTTAAATGGACACACCTCAAATAATTCCTTGTCTGCATTCCCCTGGTTGCTCATAAATGTTCTGTTTTTAACAGTAAAATAAAATTGCACTTCACATGTTGGACATTCCATTGTATTGTATTGCTTAATGGAAAAAATAACAAAAAATCTGGGTAACATGGTGAAGTTTTGTTATGGAAATAACAATCCTACACTGTCATAGTTTATAACCTGAGTTAACCCCATGTTGAGCTGGAAAGGCATCATAATTGAAATCACTTGAGGTGAAACAGCCCTTCTTCACAGAGTATATCTATGAAGCTGCCTATTGAATTATATTATAAAATTTGGCAAGAATTGCCATCTAGAGTCTCAAACAACAGTCTTTACATGCATGTATACTGGCTGTCTGCAGAATCATTTGCTAAATGTGAGCGCATGAGTCGAAGAATGGGTGGAATGTATTTAGTTTCCACTCAAATATGAGCAAAATAAGTGCCTTCATAGAGAAAAACAGTCAGTATGAAATTTCTTCATTACTTGACAATTCCACTGACTAAGCCTGCGCGATCAGCTGACAGTGCAGTGTCAAACAATGGGCTTTCAAACAGCAGCACGCATTACCGAATCAGTCTGAAGAGCTCCCGAGGGAAGGCTTAACTCAGATTCATCACCATGGAAAGTAATATGTGTGTGAAAGTCAAAGGAAAAATAACACAAAAATAAACACTTATGGCTTGTTGATGAAAGCTGATGTAAGCTGGACTTTGACAGGCCAATCATCACTTCAGTGGATAATGTGCTGATTGGCTTACAGGTTTTACAGCAGGAGTTATTCACTATTTTAATGCACTGCAAATGCACCTTGCTAATATATATTATTATCAAAGTTTTGCTTCTTTGAAGGTTTCCAGAGTGCCTCACATAATTATGATGTCTGATGAGTTTAAGGTTGTGATAATCTTTGACTCTATATGGTGAGGAATTTAGGATCAAGGCTATAGTCACATCTGCCAGCCCAGTTGCCGCAGATAAGCACTAAAAAACTCTTTTGTTCTCAGTGATTAAAGTTAGCGTTAACTTTCATCTTGCACCTGATGTAGCTGCACATTGTTCACAGCAGGGATGTATTTTTCCTCCATGTCTTAAGAATTTGTGCTGTGATTCTGTTTTGCCTTTTTTTATACTGGAGAAAGTGAGAACATGGGTATTTGTGTGGGAACGTGCGATTGTGTGTGTGTTTGCACACATGTGGACCATGTGTCAAGTGTACTGCACCAGGAGGGCTGAATGCTGGGAGGATGCCACCATTGCTTTACACACACACACACACACATGCACACACATACACACACATTTGATGACTTCACTGAATCCCACACGACAAACGGCCTTACCCCGACTGCTCTGCCACAGCAGCACAGGAAGTCTTATATAAAGTGTGTGTATTGGCACACTGCTGCAGACACATTGTTCCACACATTAGAATGTGATTTCTTGATTTATCGTTATATTACAGCACTATTGCACATTTAAGATTATTATGATTATTTCATGTTTCATCATGGTTGTTCACACTAATTATTGTTAGTATTATGACAAGAAAATCATAATCACGCTTACAAAACATTATAAGGAAGTTAGTTTTAGTTTTGTGGTTGTTACAGATTTAATAAAGAAACCTAGTGTGATAACAGCTTTAATCCCTCATCTGTGGTTTCAAGGGAGACAATTATTGTTCATGATTTCCATGATTCAACATTTTGTGTGTTCACATATTGTTATAAATCAATACTGCAATAATTTTATGTCTGAGTGATGAATATGTTCTCATGGCTCGAGGCTTCTTCAGTTACATCTAAAGATCAGTGGCCAACAAACCCATCAGTCAAATTAGGTGATTTTTTTTTTTTTAATGTATGAAGTGATCTATACAGGAGAACACACAAACACACACACATCCCCATACAAACATACATACTCTGGTGCAGAAATAATGCAAAAATAATGAGTCATTATCTTTTTTCACAAATTAAAATAAATAAAACAATAATAATAATAATCCAAAGCAACAACAATAAAAAAAGATTTAACACAAACAGAAATGAAAATTTTGATAGGCCTTTTTAGGGAATTTCAAATATCTTGAAACTGTCTAAAATAAAAGTGTGTCCCAAAAGAGAAGGTATATTTCTTCTCTGAAAATATATGGTAAGTATCACTAATTACTAATACCATCATTCACTGTGATTAACAGTGAAATGTCAAATTCAAAAGTTAAATGTTAGTAGTAGGAATGTTTTAAAAATAATGAACATAAAAATACTAATTTCACTTTAGATTTCCAAATCAGTTACACATTTTGATGGTCAGTCAGGTTTACAACACAAAGCAATGTGCTGTATGTCTCTGATCTTTCTTCTGTTTTAATCTTCAGATTCAAAAATATATTAAATGTTACATTTAATAAATAAATAAATTGTAAAAATTTGAATAACAATAGTAATGATAATATACTTACGGTCATTTATTGATCATATGTATCTGGTATTCACCTAATTTCATGGAAATAAAAGGGTGACAAAGAAAGGGGAACGTGATGCAGATAAGGAAACCATTCAACACACACCTGTTCTCTTTTTTTATTTAAGGTTTTGATTGAGGATGAGTTTGCACCTTGACGAAAAGCACAGATGCAATAACAGAGAACCGACTCTGCAAATTGTAGGAGTGCACGCTGAAAACAATGAAAACAGCACGATAGATAGCTCAGTCAAAGGTTAACGGTAACTCATGACAAAACGCCTTGTTTTTAAAAGTGCATTCCTACAAACATGACAATACTCTCTAACTCATGATGTCTATTTTATGTGATACAAAATATGCATACCCGTTTTAGATTTGTCTGTATTTACACATAGATATTTCTCTGCAAAGGATCACTTTTTTCTTTTTACAAAAGGTTAAAAGCAGGGTTGTGTTCAGGTAGCTTCGGATATCTCTAGCCTTTACTATGTAATGAGATACACATAGCCTTCAACAGAGATCAAATAAAACCTACCATTTTTCTCTGTTGTTCAACCTAAATGACATATTGTCTTTTATTGAAAGAGATTCATCAGTGAAGCCTGCAGTTTAGAAAAAAAAAATGGATCAACAAAATTAAATAATAAATATATTTCAGTATACCCAAGGACAATATCATAAATACTAAAGACACAGGACAATATTATAAGACAACAAGGAGACTAAAATGTAAAAGATTAAAATAAATTCAAACATTATTTTTTTCAAGTTTTGTTCATGAGAAAAAAAATCAGGGTTAGTACAGAAACACTGATATCAGTCTTTTCTTCAGTCTATCCATGGGCACATAAACAAGGTTCCCAGGCAAAAAGATCTTTAAACAAACTATATTTTTCTGTTTTAGTCCTGTCCAGATAAGATGCTTGCCCATCAAATGAGGCAGGATCCTGGTTTTTAATAGAAATTCATAAAGCAGTCAAACATACTCGATAGAAACCAATAAGTACCATGCAAATCTTGCAAGACTACATATTCTCAAACAGAGACGAAGTATTCTTCAGATAGGCGAAATATCAAGAGGATGACGATGAAAGGCAAAGACCTCTAATCAATACTAAATACTATATTTCAAAAACCAAAACAAAAATATTAATCTGTACATACATAATACGATGAGTTCAGACTGATCATAGTTTCCTTTTCTGTCGCCAGACTTGTGCCCTTGCCAAATGCCTACCCTGAATAATACAGAAAAGTTCTTTAATTGATCCCGATCTCTCTTTGTTCTCCTCCATAAATCTGGAGAAGGGCGTTGGCCCCTGAACTCCAGACCAGCCTTCCATACCAGTCATGGAGGCTGCCCAGGTGAACATCGGCCCATTCCTCCAGGCATGGGTTCCCAGTGAAGTGATTCCTGTGCCGGGCCGAGACTGATACAGGCAGTTGGTGACGTCTGCCTCTGGATCACAGGAGATCTCATTGTTTTCATGGCTGTGCCCATTGGTGATGGCGGCTGCATACTGAAGTTCCAAAAAGTTCGGATCGATGTTTCATGGCCCGAGCTGCCAGATCCTCTGGAACATCTCGGCTGAACTTCATGCATCCCCACAGCAGGGCCATGGGATTCTCAGATAGTCGTCACACTTCTTCCTGGTTGGAGCATTGTTCATGTGTGTTCCGTATGTGAACCTAAATTAGCAAGAAAATAAAAAGAAACATCGAAAATACTGTAAGTCACAAATACTATTCAAACAAACATTTTATGGAATGGAAGGAAACAAAACTGAATAAAACAAACAGGTATGTATTTTGGAATGGTTTAAAGGCAAAATGTAATTTTAAAATTCCCTTTGAGATTGTTAAAGTAACATAAATGTGCAGATAACAGAAATCAAAGTTTTGTAACTGCATTCATTGTCAAGACACATTTAAACCATGTAAAGAAACATTTATAAAGAAACTAAATTTTATATATATATGATTATATCTGGTACTGATGATCTAAAATTTACTAATTTTAAACTATGCTGGTGGTATAACCAAAATTCCTGCTTTATTGAGCAAACAGCAAGGAGAGACAAGAAAGTGGTGGGGGCAGTAAGTATGCACAACTCCAAAGTTGTCTTTAGCTGAATGAACCAGAGGATACAACCTCATTCACTGAAAATTTCTAACTGATGCTATATTAAACTGTCTCATACCTTTCCAGATTGCCCTTTGTAGAAAGCCCTTCCAATAAAATGGAGCAGGCGAATGGTTTTTCCCAGTGTACGCCATGGATTTGCAGAGCATCAGTTGAAGAAAAATTCTACATGAGTGGCAGTTGTGCGTTTTGGAGTGTCGAGGAGGTGGGGAGCCATGGGGTTGATGCTAAATTCATGGTGTCTGGGGTGCTGCAGCAGGAACTCCGATGCCTGTACAGGCAAGTGGGAGTTGTCAACAGAGACACTGAATTTGCCGTGTCCATTCATTTTACGATCATGTTTGATGCAGTGTTGGCCAAATTAGGAGTGTTCAGCCTGAAAAAAGGTAAGAAGAGAAATAAATTTTAGAATACAAGCAAAAGTGATTTTAAACAGGGAGACTGTAAAGTAGCTGCTTGAATTAGTCAAACTTGAAACTGTAAATTATATTTCCTTTGCTAAGCCAACAGCATTAATTAGACTGATAAACTCACATTATTAAATTGCAATAACAATGAAGCATATCTATCCTGTCATTATTTTATTCATGTATTAGTGTTAACATTATATTGGTTAGATATTGTTCTGTTGAGCACGCTATGCTGAGTACATTATTTTTTACTACTAACTACCACATTAAATCTATATATAGACATTTAAGTTTTGTTGATTTTGCACACAAACCTCGATCCCTATTTAGAAACAGTATGTTGAAGTGGCTCTCTCCTGATAAAGTGCCTGCCATGCTGGAGGGTCAGGTCAAGGGCCCCAGTGCCTCTGTGCAGCAGCACGCCGTTACATATTGCTGGAGTGGCCAGACTGACCGCTGGCTCCCAGAGTGGCTGTGGGGACAAATGCTGCATAGAGCCAGAGGACTCAGACAAAGAGACCCCAAGCTTTGACCTTCAGCATCCCCACTGCAGACAGGGAATCGGTAAAGCAATCAGTCTCTCCTCCAAAGCTGCTGTCATTTCATGTGGGCTTTCCTCTGACCAAATGTACGGGTCATGTTGGCAGGAGTCAATCATCTTCATCTGGTTCTCCATTGCAATGTTGAGATGATGGAAGTTGGTGGGGAGCTCCTAGGTGAATAAGGTTTAGATGGGTCCACCCTTCCCTCTTTCAAGTCAGCTTCACATCAATAGCCTGCTCCATTTCATCCAGAAGGTCATCATCAGAATTACCACCGTGATCTAAGCTCTTCTCGCTGCTGAGAGGTCAGTGTCCATCTCCCAGGCTTGTGGGACCGAGGTTAGATCTGCCTCCCATGGCTACGGATGTGCTGGCCACACAACGGCATTGGTGAACTTTTTTCTGACATAGGGCAGGAGCAAGGAATCTGGAAGAGGGTTTGGACCTATGGACACCAAAGTGTGTTTTCAGGTTCCCCAGTGGTGAAATGCCCCACATATCTTGCATTTGAAAGGCCTCCCCAGTGTGGATACGGTGGTGCATCTTGAGCACTCTGGCAGCTCAGCACGGCGACAGATGACGACTGGCTCAATAAATATCTTCTTGTCAATATTTTCAACAAGCTGCTGCAACTTTGATGTCTCTGAGGTTTGGTATAGAGTCTTAGTAGGCTGCTCAAAGGAAACTTACCAACTGGTCTGAGAGCATGGGAAGGACAGGTGATGGGAGACAGGAAGGAAATAGAGTTGGGGGGTGATGGGGCTGCGACCTGGCCACTGCTGGACGATGTGGTGGAGGTGACAGCAGTGGAAAGGACCAATGGAGTTACTGTAGTTGTGGTGGTGGTATTCTCTCCTGGCCTAGTGGAGCAGCTTGCAGGCAGGAGAACACCTTCAGGCTCTCAGAGGAGGAAAGGCCACCAGCTGGGGCTTTGGTGAGGGTGAAGCAGTGGTCATGCCAGAGCCAGCATTTATATTAGGACAAAGATGCACACTCGCTTGAAGGTGAGACATGCCCTGAGGGGACCTATTGAGCGGTGGAGACTGGGGGATTCACCCAAACCTCCCACTCTGCCCGGGTGCAGCGTGAGGCAAAGCTGAGCCCTACCTGAGGTGGGAACAGTGAGACAGGTTTGCTGTCCAGCCATGTGGTTACAGGCTTTGGGGCAAAGACATGCCATATGGGATGCTCTGAGCTTTGTGGGAACATTGTCCAGGTACCTGGCACAGGTATGTTCATCTGAATATGTATTTCTTTGTGCCTCTGGAATGAACTTCAGATTCCTCTTGGTGGAGAAGCGTTGCCACATATGTTGTGGTATCGTAGGGCCTTTCCAGTGTGGGAACCAGGTGGATCTGTAGGCTGTCACTGCCAAACACCTTGGCGCAGGAACCCATACACTTATGCTTGAAGAAGGGTCCTCGGAGCTGGGCTTTGTGTCAAACATTGGTGACACATTTGGGGGCTTCTATGTGCTTCAATAGGCAGAGAGGGGGTCGAGCTGCATTGGCTGTGGCTGCTATGCTGGCCAGGGGTTGGGGAAGATAACACTGCTGGACGAGGCTGTGAGGCATCAGAGACTGGAGGCAGAGCCCAGGAGGCTACTGTGGCTGGAGTGAGGGAGGGTGGTGGAGTTCCTGGAAGAGTCAGCTGCTGCTAATGCCACCACTCCTGGGTTACACTACTACTAGTGCTAATGTTGTTGTTTGTGACTGAGGATGAGCAAGGGGGAATTAGAGACACAATACTGGGCTGGGAAACGCTAATTATTTGAGGATGTTAGGGATTGAAGAGTTAGACTGCTGACTGCCACTTTGTGGTGTTTGAGAGAGAGGCCTCTATTGCTGACGCTAGTGAATGGCCTTGACTATTGAGAGTGGCTGCAACCTAACAGGCAGCTGATGGACAGGAGGGGTGATGAAATTGTGAAGCTGAAGCTGACCAGCAAACAGGGGGGGACACAGGAGGATACAGGGTCCGGTTTCCAGCAGCATTAAGGTGATGGTGACTGAGAGCAGGTTGTGTGGCAGACTGTCTGTTCATCAGAGCCACCTGATCGCGCATTGTTCTATCAGGCTGCAGCTGGTGTATTCGCTGCTGAGGCCACTGCCGATCCAGGATCATGGGAATAGCCATAGTGAGACCCCGCTGCCCGCTGCTGCCCTTACACTTGTGAAAATTGGGCAACTGCAACCCGGGTGCCATGCAGAGTCTCCAAGGTACATTGGTGCTTGGCATGTAGTAGTTTGTACCAGTGAGGGGACGACATCATTGAGTTGAGGTAGGAGCCGCCTGCTCAGGGACAGCATCTCTCTCTTCAGGATCCATAGTTTTTCAGGGAAAGCTCCAGTTCCATCTGCTCGTCCTCCTTTCTAGGACATTGACCCCATTTAAGGTTGGGTTGTCTCTGGGATGTCATCCCCTCAGCAGCAGGACTGTGGTTGCCCTCCTGGGGTCCCGCTGTCAGCCTGCCCACTGGGGCAGCTGGGTACAGGGGAGGGCTCTGTCGGATACTCCTGGAGGCTAGGTGTGTCCTCATTGTCATTCACTATGAGCAATTAGGGTTCTGGTGCAGCTCTTTAAATGTTCACAGAAGTCTGACCACTTGAAGAACTCAGCTAGTCACCCCCTCACATACATGGGTCTCCCTCACTGCCGCGGCTCTCATTTCCACTGTCGGCATCATCCAGTACACATCACCGTACAAGCAGGAGGGAGGATGGGAAAGAGGGAGAGGAGAAAAAAGAAGAATTAATGAATAAACACCAATAAAGAATCCACACATATTTGCAGAAAAGGTAAAGATTTAACCTTTGATTTTTTTCTCTCTTTAACATAACCAAAATCAATATTCTTTTTATTTTTTGCTCTGAACAAATTGCCCTAGTTCACCAATTCTCAAGACCCAGTTTGCATTCGCACCCTCCATAGAGCCAGCTAATAATTTTCTTTGTGCAATCCATCAAAATTATGAGGGCTCATCAATTGTGGATACTGCTGCTTAATGAAATTCCATACAACCTATTGATTTCCAATATTTCATACACCACAGCTGCCTTATCTGTTGGGTACAAATCAGGACTTTGATGGCCCCATTAGACCTCTGCTATCAAGCCCAGTCATTTCCACCTGAATTTCAAATGCTCAGCCTTTTCATTTAGCATTGCAAAGGGGTAATACTTTAGCCCTGGAATCAAGCAGACCCTACACTGAAAATTCTGTTATGACGTCAGGGGAAATGTGTTGTCAAAAGTAAGTGCAGATGTGCTCGATCTGCAGTCTGCTTCATGCAAAGTGAAACAAAGACCAAGTTTAAATAGTGTACAACCAATATCTGTGATTTAAAATTTTACGATCCTCTTCAAGAAATTCAGTGTTTCTCTCCCTTTCTCTCCCTCTCATGCTCTGAAATAAGACTCAACAAATTACATGCTAGAAGTTATGGCAGCAAAGTTTTGGATTAGTTGCTGGTCATGTTTAATCACAGTTGTAGGAAGCCACTTCCTTTCCACATGCAACCATCAAGAGTCAAACAAGCAGATGCAAGCTCGAACATGGACCTAATTCACACCTGGTCAAACCATGTAAAACATTCTTGTATGTTTATTTTTTGTGTTCACACAGTTATAGTCCATGTGTGTGTGTGTGTTGTTCATTATGAGTAGGAAGTGTCAATCGCATCGCCACACCATTCTGCACGATTTATTTACAGTGTCCTGTTCAGTTTACACTCAAAAAGACCTGCACATATCTAGTGATATAACTGTTTAACCACAAATCTAACAATTTTATACACACTTCACACTATAAAAATGTTGGGACACTGTATTTATTGCAAATAAAAGTGATTTATTTTATGAAGACCGCCACTCTAAAAAGTTGCTATTATATTTCTTGAGTAAAGTGAAGAAAACATTGTTTACATTATTTGCTACCACCAAACATAGAGTGTCTTGACCAACCTGAGCTCTGATTGTAAGAAATAAAACACTGGTGCAAAGCTACACTCACTTAAAATACTCCTGAAAACTTCCTCACACATTACACACTGCCTGTTTACTCACACAAGGGCTCACTGCTTGTGGCAGAGTAATCATGAGATCTACACAGTGCCCACGCTCATTTCAAAGGTTAAATGGAGCAAGCTATGTAGAAGCAGACATGAAGCATTTGTGCCATCATAGTGACTCATTAGTAAAGAAATTAATCACCTCCAAAGGGGTATGAGCTATCATAACTGGTGTCTATAACTTAATTAATTATCACCAGAGAGGCTTTGGACAGGCTCCGTGTTCTCATTCCCACTGAGGGCAAGGTTGACAGAACAAGATATTATTTTATGTCATCATGTATGTTGCCAGGATAAATGAGTGAAAACTGATTAAGCAAATAAAGGAAAATAAAATGTAAATCCAACACATTTTAATTTGGGGATATTATTAATATTTTATTTACTCTGCAATATCAGTGTCATCTCTCCCAGCTACAAATCTGTAAAATCAGTGCTTCCAGCAAAACGGTTTTTTTGTTTTTTTTTTTAATTAATCACGTGTCAAGTTTCTGTTATATACCATCACTAAAAAACTTAAATGCAAAACACAAATCGACAAGTAAAATGGAGAAAGTGACTGGAAACATCAGTGACACGTGACAGCAGGCTAGAAATCTCCTTAGCCCAGCAGCGGACAGCAGGGCTCATTTCATAATTGAGGGAGTTGAGTCAACACAAACAGTAGGTATTGTGTTGAGCTGATTAGTTATTAGAATGGTATTACTGTCAATCTCTCTTTTATTCATTCATACAATTACAAGTGGGGCCTTTGTATGCCTCTGACCACACACACATACATGCACACACACACTGACACGCTTTCACAGACATGTAGGCAGACAAAGAACATACACAGCTCCTGATGCTTTCTCTGGAGATAAAAACTAAAACTAGTAAATGCTACATATGCACACTTATTGTTGTTGTTGCTTGCAGGTACATATGTGTGTGTGTTTTCAGAAGCTCACCTTGTTAAATTTATCATGTGAGGTTATATTTTTCTGGCTTAAAAAAATATGTTAATTACGATTTTGTGTAATTCTTGTTTTTTTTTTTTTTGTTAATTTAAAAATTCCTGATTTTGTTTGGAAAACACCCTTCCATCTGATATTTTCAGTTTTGTTGCAACATTCATTGTAGGTACAGTCTAAAAATATCATGATTTTTTCAAATGTATTCGTTTTTACAGGTCAGATAACAGAGACACTGATTCAAAAATGTTCACCCACTATTTCAAAAGCTTTAACTAAATAAGAGTAACACAGGAATATGCTGTGCCGTTAGTCTTAACGCTTTACAATCAACAGCAAGAAGTCAATATTCCAACAGGCCGCACTAGTGTATCACCCATGATAGCCTACTGACAATACACACATTGTTGCTCATAATATTAAAAAAACGATTCATATTCAAAATCACTATGAAACACCGCTGTGCCATCAAGTACAGTAGCCAGTGAAGGTGACATTATGTGGTTGTTTTGTGTTTGCAAGATAGAAAAGTATGTGTGTATGCGTGTGTGTGTGTGTGAGAGTGTGTGTGTGTGTGTCTGTAGGTGAGGGGTATTGATTTTTCTATAGCATGAAAGGAAGGGATGAAAAACCAATCCGCTTTTCATTGTTTTAAGAGTTCTCATTTACTCAGATGTAAATATTAAGCTGAATCTAGTCAATAGGGGGATTGTAGACATTGAATCTGGTGTGTCTGCTATCTGCTCAGCAATCTTGGCATGCTAACTGAAACCGCTTAATCTTGGACATATATTATATCAGATGAGGTATTCATGCCTAATTGATCTCTGGGTGAAAGCCACAGAGCCAGGCATTGAGTGAAGCACTGGGCAATTACAAATTCTCCCATTCTAACAATTTCAGGATTCACTTAATGAATACACACAGACAATGACACTGGTAACATTTACTCTAAGGCAAGGTAAAGAGTCACGCTATCTCATTTTTAAAAAGGCCTTATTGTATCTTTGGCATTTTAACTGTTTTTAACTTAAACCTCACAAACTGTGTTATTTTTAAATTTCCCTTTACGTGAAACCAAGCTGCTAAGAACATTACCTTCAAAAGCGCTTGCACTACAGCCCTGTTAGACCGCCTCCCACCTTCTGCCCCTTTAAAATGCATTCTTCTCAAGCATCTGAGGATAGCTTAGGACCCTTAAAGAGAGATGCATCACTGTAGGTCCAGCCCAAGTTGGGAGGGCAAAAAAGGAGGCTCACATGAACAATGCTGGAATTCTTGTGCCAATTACTTTTTTCCATTGTATCCTTTCTTTTTATCGTAATTCTCCACCACCTCTAATCTCCAGGAGAGACATACAGTTATTTATTTTTTAATTTACTTAATTTCGTTGTTTCAATAGAGAAATGTTTAACTATGTTTGTTTCCCCTTTGCCAGCATAGATCAATCACGACATAAAAGAGGAGTATATGAGTACTTCTAACCAGTCTTTTACACCAATAATGAGACCTAGTTAAAACATTACATTACTGCTGCTAATTTTACCCCACCTCTTATAGAGATTAATTATTTGTGTGAATTTTTAAATAAACAAATCCTGCAAAAAAAAAAGGTATTTTCTGTTCTTCTTGCTTTTGCACTGTCCCTGGGCAGCACTGTCTCTGTGGCTGTAAACACATAAAACATCTCCTCGAATGATCCAATGCATCCTCAGACCTGCAGAGGCTCGAGCGCCCTCAGCCCAGCTCTGTGTGTGTGTGTGTCTGTGTGTGTATGTGTGTGTGTGTGTGTGTGTGTGTACACGCCTGGTCAGCCCCCACTGCAGAAATGGTACAGCTCATGGCCTTGCACCTCACAGAGAGTAAGCCTTTTGGTCATTGCCTGCAGATGAGCAGCCAAACATAACGATTTGTTTGTGTAAGCATTGCACAGTATCTAATGACGGCACTCTGTCCAGATGACTGTGTCACCCGTCAAGATGGTTTCTTTACTTAAAGGGGTCTTTGTGATGAGGGGGAGATTTTAGGATCTAATGACACTGATCCTCAGCAGGCCAAACAAATAGTTAAAAGATTCTGGTTTACTAAGGATGATTCTCTTCCTGTAAAGCTGATATGGTTAGATTCTAATTTTCAAAAAAAAAAAAAAAGATTAATGCTTTTACACCTGTGAAGCAAAGCACCATCAAATTGTCAACCATTCATCCACATGTCCTGTTTCTGGAGCAAATCAGCACCAAAATCACCAAAACAAACAAAAACAAAATCATCTGAAGAACTATCAAAGACAAAATTTTACTCTCTCCTGATGGCTTGTTAGCTTTCTCTAAATCTCCCAGTCTACTGTTGGTTTCAAAATCAGTCATTCCTTCTGTCTCCCTGTCTAGGCCTCTCTCCTCTCAGTCAGGATCTTACATGTTACTGTGTGCTTTCAGTGCCAGCGTAATTAACACACAGTCATATTTGGAGTGTCTTCCCTGGCACATCTGGCACAACCATGGTGGTCCACAGGCCTGCACCCAATGGTGAGAGGGATTAAAACAAAAGTCAAACAAAGCCCCACTGGGTAGGGCGGGCAACAACCATGTTGTCACCACAGCAGGGATTTTCTCACTTATTATATTTTCTTTGCACATATTCCTGCCTTTAAATGGATTAGAGACGGAAAAAGGTTCTACTTAACTGGGTTTGAAAATTCAGCAAAGATTCTGACATTATATCAAAGCGACGAAACATCATAAATAAAACTGAAACCACAACTGCAGTCATCCACCTGTTGTTCAGCAGCATGACCAACACGCCTTTCCGAGATGTCTCCTCAAGATGTTTAATCTAATTTTACAGTGTCACAACCCTGGGAAAATTAACTTGCTTGGTTTAATTTGATCCTGAAATCTCAGTCCATAGCTATGAAAATTCGACCTTTGAAAAATCCCCAGTCAGGAGCAAGCAAGCACAGGAGGGTATATAACAATATGCACGCCACGGCCACCTCCCTCACACCCCCATGCACATCCCTTCAAAGACGCTTGGATGCAGAGGAAGCGGAGACGAGATGAAAAGCCCGTCACCACACTTGTGATTACGAAAAGCTGTGCTGCCATGTCAACGGCACACATGTCTAACTGCACAAGGAGCTTGACATCTAGCGGCAGGACCTGGCTGGCCGGTGCTAGACAAAGGTTATGGCCAAAGTTTATAAACGCTTCCCTAAGCAGCCCCTTCCCCATCCTAAAACACACACACACATTGTTAACCCCATGCCTCAGGGGGGCAAGCAACTGGAAGGCCTGAGGGGATGATGCCAGACACGGGGCTTGAATTTGATTTTAGGGGTTTTTCATGTTTAAGAGATGAGCCCATTAGAAAGAGGTCCTCACTGGAACTGCTGCTGTGGACGTCAGCAAAAAAAAAGTCACATATAAAAAGGTCGATCAAACTGGAAGATTTGTGAAAGTTGACACATGTGAGGAAAAGTTTATATTAAACTCCTAATACGAATGGATATTTAGTTGGTATATTTTCATGAAGTGTGTTACAGACACAGAGAGTAAAATCCACACAATCTGAACATCGAATGCTCGGGATTTCTCCTCACCACCAGCCCAACAAATATAGATTTTAAGTCTATATCAAGCAGCAACTGATAACTGGAACTTTGAATTTCTGACATTGTATGCACCATATGTCAAGGCCGCTGATCACAGTAATGTCACGAACTGCGCCCCGGCAATAGGCACTGAAGAATCTGATCATGCAAATGATACACTAACAGTCTCACATTTGTAGCTTGTCGCGAAGAAGCTGATGAGACACATGGTATATTAGGTTTATTTATGTGTATAGGTTTCATCAAAGGGCCAAAGGCTTGGGATTGTTTCACTGCAACGCCTTGTCCTGAAAACAAATGTTTGTGCATAGTGCTCCAAATTTAGATAGCAAGAACATTCCACGCCACTCTGCAGTCTTAGGCACAATGGCATGACACTATAGGCCACAACACAGTCAATGTGTGTGTTTTAATCAAAACTATACATCTATTCATGATGAAGGTTGGTGTTAAAATGGAGAGGACAAATCTAGTGACAGATTTCTTCAAACAAATACCCTTAATTCCATCTTGATGGATCTGCTAGCACGTACATTTTTGTTTTGCCAAATTTTAAAAGTCAATTTTAAATGAAAAAATCTATGTAAATCATCCAAACAAGATTTTAGTGGCAGGAAAAGTGTTCACTGTTCATTCCCAGGATCCTACAGGAGAGCAACCTGATGGATGTTTCAGATCTCGACCAAAATCTTGAGAAAGTTATCTCAAAACACTGAGGCAGATTTGAGGCGTATAACAGTTCAAAAAGAATTGCCTCAGAAAATGACAAAAATCCACAGTGTCAATCGGAACAAAAGAAAGCTAAGAGTCAGCCAGAATCCCAGCTCACACCAAAACATTTCATGCAAAGAGTTGTTCTAGAGATTACATCACGATTTCTACTCTAAAGAAGCCCCAAAGCGTGGTAAAGTGCAGAGTAAGTGAGGTAGGCGCGAGTGAGGTGGCTGGGTGTGTGTGTGTGTGTGTGTGTGTGTTGGTCAACATGGGCCAAGCTAGAAAGGTATAAATAATAGCAGTGATTTGCTGAGAACATTGGGCCTAGGATACACAGAGACAGAGCTTAACTTTAGAAAAGAGAAATTAAATGACAACAGTTGAAACACTGAGAAAAATTTGATCTTCAAAGTAAATTATAGTCTTATTATTAAGGGCTGTTAGTTACAATAAATGAAGGCTATAACTTCATCTAAATCTTGAATATCTTCATATATAAAATATGATTTTTTCTACATTTAATATGAATAAAAGTAATAATACTACATTTAAAATAGTAAATTAATAACAGACATACAGGATTTCTGCACTAAAATGTAAAGAAAACAGTATTCCTCAGTTGTCATGTTATTCCTTATAATTCCCTCCAGTATGTCACCCATCAATTTTTAGCTCTCATAATGATGGTTTTACGTGAAAAGGCTAGAGTACAGAATAAAGATGAATGAGCCTTTTTTTCCTCTCTGCTCTGTCAACCGATCTTGTCGACATTGTGAGCAAAGAACAAACTGGCAAAAGTAAATTTATGGAGGGGGGGGAACAAAACCATTTCCATAACAAAAATGGCTTCGACCCAACAGAATCCATTTGCTCCTCGGAGAACCAGACGAGGCGCTGAGGGACAAAGAGTTGATGCAAAAAATTAAAATAAAAATAAAAGCTAAGGTTACTAATTATTTAAACGGTGAAAAATATACATCAGCTAAGATTTAGCTCTTTATCATGGATTTTAAGAATTTACAGCTGTAAGAGAGAGAATGTCAAATATTTTCCAACTTGTCACCCTGTGTGTGGCGCCTTAGTGTGTATTTTCGTCGGCGCGCACGAACATACGAAGTCAAGAGATTTTCGAGACGTATTTAAGAACACAGCCTGATATTTGACACATAGGAAAGCATTAAGTCAATTATTTTGAAACAGGCCTTTCAAAGGCTCCAGCACATAATATAAATACTTCATGTGCAAACTGTTACATTATTATACGCACAGTTAAATTTTTCTGAAAAGTCACCCATCAGCTAATAAAGGATAATGTAATGTAGGCTGTGAGAAACGCAGGTTAACTCGATTTCTGGGAATAAACAAACACCTTTAAAGAGAATCGTACACTTCGTCGACAGAGGGAGACTTTAATAAATGTAATGTAGTTGATTTATTGTAAATGATTGCATCTATAGCAAGAAATTAATCCTATCGACGACCCAGCAATAATCCAAATTAATCCCAACGACTTTTCATGAGATCAAACTTAAAAGAAGAGGAGTTAAAATGGCTACAAAACAAAGTCAAGTGAGGAAACAACACCAGTGTGTGCGGCAGAGCTGTGGAGAGAGGAGTGTGGGGGAGAGAAGCGTTTGTTTGAAAGAAAAGACCTGGGATATGGGACCAGCTGATCCCAACCACTCACCGTGCTCGGAAATCACCCCACCGGCTGGTGTGCGGGATCCTCGTCCGACTTGAGGTGCTGCGGCTTGTCGTTGCTTGCATGTCGGGACATGCTGCTGGCGTCAGTGCGGGTGAGATGTTGCTCAGTGTGCTCCGGGATGTCTCGCGTTTTGCGATACATCAGCGAAGAAAGCGGAATGAATCAACACACAAAAGTTCGCAAATAGTCTGGCAGCGGAGAGGAGTTGATGGGGGGAGGAAAAAATGAAATTAGCTGGTGGTGCTGTTGCCGCTGCTGCTGCTGTTGTGCGTTGATTGCATGTTTGCATAATAATATGATAGTGAATAATGCCCGCGATTAATGGCACCGTGTGAAGGTGGCATTGGCTGGAGTCCAGCGACTACCGATAAGTGGTAATGAGGGATCGACTAAGCAATAGCTGCCCACCTCAGACTTTATCCGTCTCTTTTTCTCTTTATCATCCAGCTCCCCCAACAACACAACAACACACCAAATTTTGTTATGCCCAGCTCACGGGGTTCTTCAGGAACGTCAGACTCTTCCCCCACACAAACTCTCTCCTGTCATTGAAGCGCACTGACTCTCAAGTGCTGTGGATTCACCATGTTTCTTCACGAAGCATCTGTAATCTTTCATCACTTTGACCTTTATGATCCCACTTTACTCCTTGTGAACTCAGAGAGCGTCTTCTTCTCAGTGTGGTATCTCGAGATCCTGGCTCAGTTCCTCGCACTTTCTCTCCTCGGCAACTTTTTTCCCTGTTTGTGTGTGTGTGTGTGTGTATGTGCAGAGGGGTGAACACGCAACCTCTTACTTGGGACTCAAAATGAAATGGATGTTTCACAGTCTCGATGTTTCAGGGCTTTAAAGTTTTCGATGGACATCTTCCCAGCAAAGTATAGCTGTTGTTTGACTTGGTTCACGGACACCGACGACCGACAGTGGACGGGACGGTAAAGTTCTTGACAATAGCAATAAATTCGTTATTAGTTGTGTTTATTTTTTCTAATGGCGCAGCCCGCTCTCCAAACTTTGACGCGCGTCTTCCGAGAAAGCAGCCAATGGATCAGCGGACGGTCCTCAGTCTCTCAGCAACAGCAGAATGTCAGTGCGATCACAAACTCACTGGTCCTGTAAAAGAAAATTCGCTTCGGTGTCGCTGATCGTGCAATCCTCCTCTCGCCGTGTTCAGCCCCGGTTGTGCTCTTCGCCTCGGTGCGCTCTCCAAAAGTGGATATTTGTGACCAAACGCACAAACGCCGCTTGCTTTTTTCCAACTGAAGCTTCACTCCGTGTGTTGCCTTTGCTTTACCTGCGGCTCGCGCGTCGAAGTCAACTTTGAAGTTATCTTCTGGCAGCCTGCTAAAGGTGTCGGTCTCTCGGTGTTGGGCATGGCCCGTGTGTGGGGGGACTGCTGTGTGTGAGTTAACCCTCAAGCAGAGGTTCAATGATGCTTTCTTCAGCCGCCATCAGATACCACCACGTTAACATTGTTCAATGGATCGTCCCCAGACTCCCAGTGTGAACACCAGATTTGACCTCCTCCCATCATATAATATCTCACAGTTTTAGCAGTCGCCTGTAGATAGGCTGTCATAATAATCTCATGTACTTTTATTATTTGTTATGAGAGCGACGATTTTGTGGTTCCACGTAGGCTCTCCCCTCGGGCCACATCCCACCCTTTAATAACCTTTATTTCTAGTTTATGAACGTTTCACGCACAGTGCACCACTGAAATGTATTGCGTCCTGTACTGACAATAATCATATCCCGGTGATTAATGTACCAGACAATTAAACAGGCCAAATAATGAAGTACTTTATATCGTATACCCTTTAAGACGTGATATAAACATTATATAAACGCATTTTTATATTTTGTGCGATTGTTTTTCCTTTCATCAAAAATTAGTGTGAAAAGAGAAACGATACAGTACTACGGCAGCCATTGTATAAACACATTAACCCTTTTACAGATTGTTATTTGCATTAAAATGCCTGAATGCATGAGGCTCGTGTGGTGGGGGAAAGGATTGAAGATTAAGATTGCGAGTCAAGATACAAAAATAAGAGGAAAAACGCGGATGCATTGAAACAGAATTCATGATCAGCGTAAAGGATTCTATTTAGTTTTTTTTTCGTATTACAAACTCCCGTATTTTGTCATAAACACAAATTGTTGTGATGTTTAGCAGTAAAATGCAGGCATGACATCGTTTTCTCATTGTTCAACGTAAAACCAGCAATTGAATAGTAGAAAGAATTTCTTACTGTAATGACGGATCGTGAGCTTTTTTTTTCAGTTGGGGAGGAGAGAGGTGCGTGGTTCTCCTCTCTCCCCTCTGTCTGTTTGACTTGTTCACCCCTCTGTGCGTCCATCTCTATATGAGATAAACTGACAACAAGGTCGTCTCCAGAGCAAACTTTCTTTTTTCTTTCTCTCCTCTTTTCCATCACCCCTTAGAAGGCAACCAAAGTATTGTTATTATCTGGTATTAAGATGCGCCCCATAAGAAAATCACATTATAATTGCAGGGAGTGCTTGCAGCTACTGTATCGATCGGCGTGTCCTCCACTCCCCTGGTACTGAGAGACAAGGAGACACACTTTAGAGCAATATAATTTCTTTTGACCTATCTGCTTACAGACTTATGATGAATAGCCGAGGCTAAAGTCCTCATCAAAGTTACCCCTTTGATATAATATTGATTCTTATAACCAGCTCTCGCCACAACAAAAATCAAACTGTCCATTTTCTGGCCATCATCAATATCATCACAAAGGCGGAGGAATGAAGATCCCCGTTTCTTAAAGGCGCAGCCGTTACAACTTCCTCTGTGGTACTAATTTTATTTTGGTTGATGATGAAAGGAGAGGGAAACGAGGCAGCCATTTAAGACGAGGTGCCATTTAATCCGGTATACCACACACACACACACACACTGTCATCAGTCATTGCCAGAGAGAGAGGAGGGGGAGGGAAGAGAGGAGAAAGAGAGAGAGGAGATCCAGGATTGTCCAATGCTTGGACTCTGGGAAAATAATTAATTTGCGCAACATTTCTTGACTGACAGAAATCAGAGGTTGTCTGTTCGAAATTAGGCCAAACATGCCTGCACTTCGTCTCCATACAAATCACAGAATTTTCAACTGATAGAAGAGGTGGTGCGGTCCACAACCTTTAAACGTACTGAAAATCACTATGAATTTGGATTAATAGCTACTAATTGACTTTGAAGTGAGAGGTAAAATGTGTTTGTTTTTATGATACGGCTGATGGATGCGCCTCAGAGGTATCTTTGAACCTTACAGGATGTTGTTTTATTAGTATAGCTGGAAGCCCCATAGAGGCTGTATCAACTGGGCCACTCTCTATTCACCGAGAGGAGGAGAGCACTGCTGCAGAGGAGTAAGGAGGAGAGGGGTGGGGAGAGGAGGTGGGGCTTACTAGGACAGGAAGGAGGAGGGTAGGAGAGGAGAAGAATGGCAATCTCACCCAAACAACCGCTTTTACCCATTTTACCCTCTGATCTGTGTCGCAAGCAAAAGAAAATACTTGGTTTTCACTGGCCCTCTGCATCATCAACTGCTTCACGACCGTAAGAACCTCTCTCCTCTCACACTCTGCAGCCTGCCGTGAGGTTATCTGTCTTCACCGGTGATACCGTGGAGGAGGCCGGACCGAGGGGAAGCATAAATTAAGAGGTGTAAATGATGCCTGCAGTTAGAAATTATTATTATTATTGAGCTAAGCAAAGAGTAAGAAGAGAGTCCGGCCTAGTTACACACATGAAATATATTTAAACAGGAGGATTCCAAACATGGCATTTCTGTAGCCTATAAGTATGTTGTCTAGATTCTAAACCATGGATTAATCACAAAGCAGCGCAGTTCGAAATATTGCGTACCTTGCGTCAGTGTCCAATCAGACGTCTTTGCGCCGCAACTGGTGCCAAGACGCATTTACACACCGCAGTAATACTGTAGCAGCCTATGGCAGCCTATGGCATACTGCTGAGGATTGATCTGCAACCAATCAGAGACGAGATGAACCTTTTTCGTTATTGGAAGATTCTAGAAGTGAAGATCAACCGCAATGTTTCAAATATTCTTATAAAGGCAATGGTAAGATTCTACAAGACTCAATACTGATTTTATATTGGACATATTTGCTCATTTGCATTATTTTGTCCCTCTCATGGCTGTAGAATATCCCAAAGCCATTAATTGTACCGCTGTAATACTGATACCTTACGGCAATTATTTTAATATTCATATAATTTTCATGTAAGACTAATGAGCAATTTTGTTTTTAAATATCTCCTATGGCACCACACTATTTTCATCATAATATTAGTGGTAATTTATAGTGACTTAAAAGTTAAGCTAGCATTTTTTATTCTGTACTTATCAATTTCTTATAATATCACTATAATATTTCTTTGTGTCTTTCATGACTACAATCTGTCTTAATATTACAGTTATAATTTATACATAGTTTTTATAAAGATTATGTGTATGTAAGGCTTGTTAGTTTAGTGTCTTAAAGGTAATTTGTGTTGGAATGTTTAGAGTGTAACTTCATTATCTTGTGTCATCGGTTATCGAATATTCTTGCAGTGACTTTGGGATTTTTATACTAGAAAGTACATTATTTTAGAATTGGAAAATATCGAGTCAGAAAGATAATGTTGGCATGTGCTGCTTGTTGTGTCTTGTGTTCAGGGTCTTTGGTAAAGTGTTGTAAAACAAGAGGAAGCGTGTAGCATGCACACCATGAAATCATACAGGAACCGGAAAGTGTCTGATCGACATGACAAGAGGGTGCTTTATCGCTTATCTTTGCCTGCACTACATCCATTAGTTGGATATACAAACACACACACATGCACACACACAATACTTGATACATAATCGTGGGACACTGGTACAAATAATGACTATTGTAGTTGGGACCCCTACTAAGGGCAACTGGCTGTGATCCTGCTCTGAGCGGCGTTTTACTCAAGCATTGCATCAAGTAGACTCTGAGGATTAGGGAGGCATTTGATCAGTTCATCCCAGAACTGTTTTTACATCAGGTTTCAGTGAACTCAACCATAAATTTTCAGTTATCATATTACCTGCTTATCTCACCCAAATGAGGCAGGCTGGAGATAAATGACAGGCGGCTCTCGTACCTGAGATGAGGAAATTTCGATCTGACTGTTCAATTGTGTTTAATTGAAATGAATTGAATTATCCCATTTCTTCTGCTACTGTAATTAAATTAGTAGCTGGGGTGTACTGACATCGTAGCTGGCACTCAAGAGGAGATGACAAAAATGCCCATTGCTGCCACCAAAGGACTATGTCACCAGTGAAAGGCAGCGTACCAAATGCTGGCTGACACGCTGACAAGGCCGTTACACCGCCACAAGAGTCTACAAACAAACTTATCGATAATCTGCTGGGACTGGAAACACTGCCTTATTGAGGGAAATATGTGGAAGATTTGCATGCATAAGGATTAAAGCACTTAATGTACAGTAAGTGTTGAATTTACTGTATGTACACCAAATCCACATTTAACCTAGTTATTGCTTTTATAGTCTGAAATTTTTGTTTTAAGGAAAACCTAAAACATCTAACTGAATCCCATAATACTGAAAAATATTTTAGCCTTAGCTGCTCTTAATAGGGTTCATTAATCTTAAGGAGAAACTAAAATCCAATAAACATCAAATATGTGAAGGCAGATCATAAATGCTGTCGCAGTCGCAACTGAATAACATGGTCAACTGATATCTGATAATTAATAAACCCAACACTTGCAGACCACAACATACTGGCCTGACCTTCCTGATATAGATATATGTGTGAACCTTTATTACATTTTGATGTTTGGATTGAGGGTTTGTATCAACAGCTAACCTCACATATCAACCTGCCCACCACAGGAAGGAAATAGGTTTACTGCGCCTCGGTCATCTGCGCCCCAATGCCATTTCCAAGAACAATGAGTAAAAGGCCAGCCGACTGATGACACTAATCTCATTGGAATTCCTTTGTCAGGTTTGACCTGAAAGATATTAGCCACCTCGGCTGCAAGGGACTGTGGGTGCGCAGGTGTGGGTGTGCAAGAGGAGGGTGCCTATGTGTCTGGCTGCAGCTAGGTGATTTTAGTTCCGCTTGTGTGTGTGTTTGTCTCTCTCACATATGTCCTAGTGGCAAAACGGTCAAATGTGCATTAGAGTAATTTTAGGTGTATACCTGTAACTCGTGATCTTGTCTGCCAAAGCGTAACTGTCGGTAGTATTTGTGTAAAATGTGTCAGCACTCCTGATGTCTTGTGTGTGGGGTGGGGGTAGAGAGAGAGACTATGGCTGTGATGAGAGCAGCCAGCAGCCAGAGACCAGTGGGCTGCAGGGATTCAGGCCCAGTGATATGTGCCACATTGTCTGTTCACGGTAGTCTTTTGAATTTTAAACAGCATCAGTTATCCCATATTGTCATTGTTTTGGCACTTGGTTTTGCTTAATCCTGTGAGTAATATCTACACTGGTCTTACTTGAGGTGTGTGTGTGTGTTTCCAAAAGAGAGATTAGATAGATTCGCGATGTTGTGAATACGTATTTAAAGCTTTTGAAGGTTAGTATAGTGGTAAATGTATGTTACAGCTACTGTTGCAAGTCCTTGTGGTGATGACTGCCATTAGATGAGAGTGTATGTGCAAGCAGAGGGACATGCCTGTGTGAGTGTGTGTAATGCAATCTAAAATTAGGAAAAGAAACAAAAGATTAAGAGAATTATATTCAGCATTTACAAGGTTCCCAGACATTTCAAGCCATCCAAGTTTTAACAATGCAATATCTCACTAGCATCGGGTTTATCCAACAGTGCCTGGCAGTATGGCAAAAGTGGTCAATTGCAAAAGACCCACGAGCTTTAAAATAGCAGTTAGAGTCAACTGATACCTGTCATCTGGAACCAGTGTTGAAGCTGGAGAAGGTAAAACAGTACTGTGCCTCAATGACACTCTGACTTTTACTCTTTTCTTGTTGAATCATTAATAAACAGGTGATTAATTGTTCATGATCAATGCTTAGGCCTCTTTTACTCTTTTGCCCTTCAGTAAGCAAAATAGAATGGAAGCAAATATACAAAATGTTTGAAATAGACAAGAATGTGATAATACAATAATAACACAGTCAAAATTCATGAACGATAATTTTACAACTTTTTTTTCAGAATTTCACATATACCAGATGCATATGACTCAAAATCACAGATATAGTAATTTCCTAGATGATTTTTGTGTGTTGGTGTGTGAGGAACCACAGATAAGTTGAATTATCAACAACAACATCACTACATGAATAATAAGTTTATTAAGATGAAGCAGCAGTGCTTGCTTTGCTGTGCACAGATGTAACAGATTTTTATATTAACAGTGTGTCTGCAGTCCTCTCAGCCTTTCTTTTTCTCTGTCTCTGTCTCCAGGAGAAATATTTGCACAGGAACCTCCTCCATAGCGCCTCTATGCTCTCTCCTTCTTTGTCCCTCTCTGACTTATTTATGGTAACCCAATGAGCCATAATGCAATCTTTGTAGTAGAGACAGCATGTAAACATTTAGATTTTTTCCTGAAGTACACGGCGATCCACCAAATTAAAAGGCAATAAAGTGAAATGAAACTCAGAGCAACCTAATACCTGATCAAATACACCATGCAGTGTTTTGTGTTTGCCGCAGTTCTATGTTGCTATCAGTCTGGCTTGTGTTTTGGAGGACTGCCAGCCAGTGGAGGAAGAACACCTATTTTGTGGAGAGGTAATTGCTGGCTACTGGAAGTAGCCTGATTGCCAGGGTCTTTCACTGGGAACGGCCCCTGCTCCCTTTGCTCGTGACCGACAGCCTGATTACAAATCATCTTTATTGATTTGATGAGTGCAAGATGTTTCGTTAACAACTGTTCTCATACCATCTGTTAATCTTGTTGTGATTAAAGAGGTAATCCTATCACCCATTAGTTCCTCAATGACAAGAGTGGGATCGCTCTTCAATACGAAGCTTTAGCCCTCACAGTAAGCCAGGCAGGTCGGGGTCAGTTTACAAGTGGTACCAAGGATATCAAAGATCTCCGATGCATTGAGAAATCCGCCCACCTTCCGCTGTATATGGGATACAAAAAGAAAGAAAGAATTACACCCTTTGCTAAAATCCATTACTCGTGATAATCAATGCAAAATGATTTTTCTTAAATATGATAATAAAATCAATGGCTGGACCAATAGCCTGCGGACCAATCATACGCCCTGATAACGTACCAATCAATATTTAGTATTTGATTTTAATTAATACCTCGATGGGGCTTGGAGCCTGTTAACACTGGAGAGAAATATAATCTGTGATAAAACAATAAAATAAAGAAACTGATAAAAGCGAATGTGGGTTCTCTCTTTAGCATTCCAGTTGTTCCTCGCATCTGCTCGGGCTTTCGATCAGTCAATTGCTTAGCTGTGATTAAGGTGACCCCAAAATCAAGCATGGTGTGTGTGTTTGAAAGCTTTGTGTGTGTGTGCAGTGCATACGGGAGGTATGGATGTGTGTGTTTACATGGTGATGTACCATCGATCATGCTTTTGTGGGATAAACTAAGTCATAGCACCTGCTGCAAACTGGTGCACAAGATCACAGACTAGCATCATGCTGATTACAAGTGAGAAAGAGTCATATTGATCAGAGCCTTTTTGGAAATATGTCTATGATTTTTAAACAGTTGTAGGTTTATTAGACAAAAACAGAAGACACGTGCTTACATTCGTCTTAATCCTAAATGTGGTAATCCTAATCTCCACACTCCTGCATGGTTACAGGTTTCGTAGGTTTAGTGGATTTATAGTTGATTCCTCGAACCTCTGCAACATAATGGTAAAGATCTGCAATTAATTGTTGCCAGCAACCTGACAGAAACACTTAGGCCAATACTTTCAGAGTGATGTATCAAGTCATTGCATCTCAAATATGCACGCAATGGTCCTGTAATCTTTCTTCTCAAGTGTTCAACACAGGATGCTAAATTGTTTTTCAATTGGATTGACTCTACATTTAAATTGGAATCCAGTTTTTATAAACAGATTAAAATAGATAAATATAGAAACAGACAGGCAGGGTTTCACCATTAGGGTTCCTGATGGCTAACACAAGATTAATAAGAGACATTGATAAACAGGGATTCAGTGTTAATCCTTTGAACTAGGGCGCGAATTTATAATCTGTTGATTTGACTGTCTTGCTTAGATAAAAAAAACAACCCACACATATAAATGATTATTTATTTAATTGAGCACTGTGCTAAATTAGTGTGTAAGTAACCATACATGATGTGAATGAAGCTAAGATGTCATTGCCCTGCTTCTTCTCGCATGTCTGTCATAATCAAGGAAACTTTGTCCCACACTATTACTTATGCAGTTCCTACAGTAGTATTATGTTAAAATTATACACCATTTAAGAGGAGACTGAGGGCAGGCAGGCTTCTGGGCTGAAGGTGGTGGGTCCCTAGTCCCTGGAGAAAGTCAAGCTGTGATGTGAGCTAACAGGACACAAAGTGTTGCTCAGGTTACAAAGGATCTAAGTGTCTCAAGGCTGTCTGCTGTCTAACCTGGGTCAGCAGGATATTAGGCCACAGTAAGTGCTGGCCCAAGTGGTTGCGTTTTTGTTGATCCCTGCCACACACCCACCGTCACATTGGCATCGAGAGGAAGTCAGACGAGAGGTAGATGCAGATGTAGCTGACGCCTAGCTACCAACAATACAGAGTAATGAGTTCAAATTATGTGAGAGATGTCAAAATTCTTAGTGGAAATCCCTGAACCCTAAACCAACATCATAACCTTTGATATAAAAAGGAAGGCTGTGGATATGACCAGGAAGGAAGCATTTTTCTCACTCAGTAGCACAACCATCAAGTTGCCGTGATTGGGGTGTTGAGCTGGCATACTGCTTAGCTCTGTGGTAAAGCTCACACTATGAGACTGATTGGCCAACTTATTAATCCCTTCTTACCGTTAGGTGGGACAAGGTGTTAAGGGCTCTGCAGGTCATACAGGTGTGTTAGCAAAGAGTTAGTCAAAGGTCGGGTATTTTACTGTAATTGAACGGTGTATGTGGTCGGACACTTTACAGAGGGTGAAGGGCTGTATTGTAGTGTAATAGCAGTCATAATCTTCATGAGGAAGAGTTTAAACTTGTCTTCTTCTGCAGCATAAAGATTTCACAACATTGTATATCATTAGACCACAACTTTCATGCTTGTGGCATTGTTAGCATGGTTAATTTTAAAGAAAGGAGTGATTATTTATTTTACATTCTGTGCTGAAGAAGGCCAGATTTGATGGGAAATCAGCTGCACACTTTATACACTAAAGACATCAAAGAACTATGGCACACTTCTTGTTGAAAGGTAGATTCAATAAAAGATCCAAGATTTTTTATTCCTTCAGAAAGGGGGACAATGGAAAAGAAGCACACTAATTTTCATGGAGAGGCAATCTAGATTTATGGGTTTAATTTTGAAGAGCACTCAACATTAGCAACAATTTCTGGTGTGAGAGTGAGGCTACCAGTTGTCTTGGCTACTGTTGTAATATGCCTCTATTACATATAGCCTAATTAAAGCTGTACTGTTTTATATTAACAATGACTACTTGCAGCAGGAGTACTGTAATGACGGCCATAGAGCAATTAAACCTTTTGCTGGAGTCTTATGGCCTCTATCAACTTGTTTAGATATAAAAGACCTGCACACTAGCTGCTCAGCATCAAATATATAATGGACAAAGTTAGCAGCAAGCTGGTGAATATCGGGCGATTTAGCAGCTTAAGAGGGCTAACATTTCCCAAAAGTCAGTGGAGAGCAAAAACAGAGCACAGGAGAGTGGTATTTATGATAATGATATGATAATGATATGAGGCATCTCACCTTGGAGCAGGTCATCAGTGAGCAAAGTAAACTTGCAGTGTACCAGTAGCATGAATACTACAGCGTTTAAGCTCCTATTCATAAAACCATTGAATCTCCATGGGAGCAAATTTGTTGAATTGGTTTTTGAGTTGGAGTTGAGTTTTTGTTTCAAGCACAGGTCAATTTTCAGCTTAGGTGGAAAAGGTGGGAAAAATAGCTTACCATTTGCTTTCCGCTGTTGATTGGAGAATGTAACACCACATTGTTACTTTGATTGATATTTGACACTTTATATGTTACATATTATACATTAGCTGCAATTGAAAAAAAAAGAAAATAATAATAATAATAATAAAAACATTTGAAAAACAATACAGACGAAATGAAAGACTGAAATAAAGTTGAAGGCGAATGAAGATGGTCGTGGTGGAGGAGGATGACGGACAGTTGTGGGAGACAGGGTTGTTAGTTTATGTAGGCTGTGGGCTGAGCTGACTGGAAAATTTTGATCACTTTAATTTACTATATCCAGTGTTGCTTCTCTCCCTGTCCAGCAGCACTTTTATCAAGCCCTGTGGAGCTCCGTGATGATTTTTTTTTATTTTCTGCCCAGGATAAGAAGACAGAGTTAGAGCCTGGTGAATGGAGAACTTTCTCAGATTGTTGCTATTCAGCTTATTGCATCCTGTCGTTTGTAGTTTCAGATGATGTCCAGTACGCCACGGCTGCTCCAGCCAATAAACAAGGTGACTAACAATGGAAGAGGGCCAGGAATGAAGAGAGGAGACAAGCACCACCACACCACACGAGACAGAAACAAGGGTGAAGAGGACATTTTATCGCCAGAAGTTGCCTGGAAGTTTACAGCCAATCTTGAAAGACACTGTTTTAGAAAAAGTATGCACCTTAGCATGTTTTTTTTCTGGGAATATCAAGGGAAAATAGTGCAGGATGTTCCACTGTTTGTGGAATTAAATTTATGTCAATTTATTAAACTAAATTATATAAGAAGTAGATGGAAAATATGTAGTGATATTTTCATGTGCTCTTAATTCTAAATCATGACATTTAAGATAAAAGAAAAATAGCTTCTTTGTTTGCGGACAATGGAGCAGAATATGATGTGTCATTTGCTTCTTTCTCTGTCCCACAATATGCTTTTATAGAGTTGCCATGTTAGAATTTAAATAGTTATTCCAGGACTGAAGGCAAGAATAATTATTTAACATTTTTGTATGTTCTTATTACTGGTTCATGTGTGCCTCTGAGTAAAATTAATTATCACCTTTGCCCCAAAGAAAATGGCAATTAAAAAGTAGAGGTAATGGTTTTTCTCTAAATGAAATGTGACAATGATTTTGTCCCCAATTCATTGCCTTTATTTGATAATGTGTGCATCAGACAAATTGTTGTACTATTCCACAAACGAATTTTTTGGTCTATTTTTTTTTTCTTTGGCTGCGTATTTGCATTTTAGAGTGGTAGGATGAGGGTGTATGTTGCATGTGCGTGTGTTTGAGAAAGGAGGGGTGGGAGAAAGAGAGACATTAGCATAGTCTGATAAAAGATGTCTCCAAACCCTAATTAAAATTGAATACCCCTGCAAATGCAAAGCAACATGCACCCAGGTATTTCATTTAGAGCTAACTATCTCAGTACAGGCTGTTTTTTATGTTCCTTCTTCATTGCACACAAATAGCGCTATCCCCGCTTTCGCTTTATTTTCACACTTCCACATTCAAGCCGCCAGTCTTGTCAAACTCACAAGTTTGCCCTCTCTCCTCCCTTTGATGCCGCATTATCAATGACAAAATAAAATCAAACTGAGTAACTCAGAGGTGTTTCTCTTTTTCGTTCTTTTTTTCTCCCCCAAACACTCTAAGGTTCAGTTCATTAAACTGTGTCAAATAAATAAATAAAAAATCAGGGCTTCAAATGCAATAGTGAGCACAGAGTCAAGCTCTGTATTTTGATAACACAATCACGCCTCAACGAGAACAACTTATCTTTTAATCCCCAACAAATGATGACATTGGTTTCAATTTTACCATAGGTTTTATTATTCTTTCCAATTAAAACATCATTTTATAAATACATTGATATGCCTGCTTCACAAGGCTGTATCAATTCATTAATGAAAAATATACTGACTTACTATAGAGTAAATGCCTGAAACAATTTTTGAATATTTTCAGTGTTTTTGTATATGTTATTCTTATAACTGATGGTTATACTAGGAAACTCTCTTGTATTGGGTCATTTCTGTAAACTTGAACTAAAAGAATGTTCACAGTTTCGAATTGCTCCCGTCGTCTTTGTTACATCATTAAAACCTGAGGCTCATCCTCTGTCCTTGGTCTCAGATATCTCTGGCAGTTTTTGTGAGTAAACGAGAAGAGTATTTCACCGTACAGCTTGGAAACCGTGTTTGAGATCTGACCTGTGTTGTGGCTGGAGTACTTTCACTTCCTACCGTCTGGCC
>BRZM01000006.1:7621536-7747318 GCA_033238685.1 Lates japonicus | reverse complement strand
GTCACTGAATAGAAAGAACAAAGTGATAAAAAACATAAAAAGTGAATATATAAATGAAATTGAACAGCAGCTGTATTTAGGCTTTCTTTCCCTTTACCTAATGTGTTGCTTTAAGCAGAACTAACTGAAAGTAAGTGCAGAGGTTAAATACAATAAGAGCTGGCAATCTCCAATCAATTTGTCCCTGTCTGTTGGCAGGTGCCAAACTTTACTGTGTACAGTCTGATGCTGGCTCCATGGGACTCCCTAGCAAAAGGCTAAGCAGCCCAGCATCAATGTGACCATTTGAAGTGTGATCTGTGCAGATGCAGGAGGGAGGAAGGTCAGGCCATTGTGCGGCCCTCCCCTCCCTCTTGCCTACTTCACCCTCTAGGGCGCCGTCCACATCGAAGTTGTGAGCCCCTCAGCCAAAATCCTGGTTTGGCAGGAGGCGAGGTCTTTAAGAAAAGAATGGGGCCTTGACCCAACATGGGCGACTAAATCAGCCAGCAGCTTAGCCATAGGAAGATTAATACTCATAGGGGCCTCTTTACACCTGGCATTAACAAGTTTCTCATATCTGAACTGAGTCTGGGTGTGTTTAAGCCTTAAAGTAGCATCTTTATCAAACACAAATGTCACTTTCTTGATAAATTAATAATACACATCCTGTTATTTGTGTTTCTGTGATTGAAATCTATATATCACCATTTTGTGACGATTTACAAATGTAGCTGTATTTTTAACCCTGATTTTTTTTTCTGTTTTGGTGTGTAAAACAGAGGTCCTCCTCAACAGCTCAAAGTCTAACATTATTTTATCTACATGATACTAGGATGACTATTTCCACCACAGAAAATGGCGCTACTTCTTTTACAGGATCATTAGGATTTTCAGATCAGATCAGTGTTTGGATTTCTGTCATTGGAGATTTATAACAATTTGTTGATATGAGGATCTAACAATGTGTCTGACTTCAAGTTTGATGGCAAGCACTAGAGAACATTACCATGTAGAAGATAGTAGTACTGTAATTTATATGTGTTCATGCAAGCACTGCTTTTGTGCTAATGGTGCAAAGTACATATACTCAAGTTCTATACTTCAGTACGATTTGATTCTCCATTTCCGAAAACACTGTACTTTCTATTTAGCATTTGTTCCTGGCTATAATTGGTAGTTTACTCAGCTGTCTGCCTGTGAGGGTTCTCAGTCATCAGGTCACGGTAGTCTTAAGTGCTGAAGCTGAAGGCAACTGGACTTCTTTTAGGTTCTTGAAGATGTTTCACCTGTCCTCGAAGGCTTCTTCAGGTGAGATTTGCACTGCTGGAACATTTGACCCTAACGACTCATGATGTCAGGGGTGGGGCCCAGCGACCCACTAACGAGTCACACCTGGGCTCATGTGACCTAGCGACTTCATAACGACTGGGTGGGTCAATGGCTCCTGCTCCACCCAGAGGTTAAATACCTGGGACTCCCAACCAGTTTTCAGAACTGAAGCCTTTGAACTTCAGCACTTAAAGATTACTCAGCTTTCCAAATCTTACATACAAAAATACATCAACAATGTTTCAATAATATTGTAATACTGACGAGGAGGACTTGTCTGCATGGTACTTTTCGCTTTTGATACATTGATACATTTCTTCTACTTACGTGCTTCTGTACTTTATTTTTATACAGGACTTTTGTTGTAGAAATTAATTTACTTCCACACCTCTGCCCGCCTGTATACAAAACATGAAATATTTCCTAATTTGATGTAATAAAAATGCTTATTGTAATTTCTGTATTTTGTACCTTATCCCAACATAATTTGTGGCAAAAGGAAGGGGTGACCACTTCAGTCTTTTCCTCATTTGGACTAAGAGATTGAATGTTTTTTGGAGTTAATAACATCATTTTTTGATATCTTTTGGCATCTATGGGACTCAACAAAAGAGTAAAAGAAAAGTCTCAATAAAACACAAGAGGTTAAACGTTTATTTGCCGTGTTGTTAAATTTTACTTGCCTGATAAACTGGAAGAAAGCCAGGAACTAATGGATGAAATAAAATACAAAAGCAGCCTTATTAAATATGTTGAAAACATATTTCTAAACAGAAAACAAACAACAACAACAACTTACTTCTACATGTTATATTATTAAACCTAACTTTGTTTCTCATGAAACTATCTTTCCCAATGCACTGATTGTATAGATAGTAGTTTAGGTAATTACATTTCAAAGTCTCTCATAATTTACATTTAGTTATTACACTCTTTCACTTATCTGGTTAGCCCCATCACAGAGACAATTAAGGGATACCATCCATGGTTTTCTAGTTCATTGAAAAGGAAGGGACATTACATCATCTCAGTCTCAACAGCAGAGGCGAGAGCGAGGAGGAGGATAGCAGGAGATGGAGGCAGATTGAGGAGGAGGTTGCAGATTTGTGGGATGTATGACACCTCTTCTCTTTCCTCTTCAGCTCATGTGGAAAAGCACTGAGTATGATGTGGATTGGCGTGCAGCAGCTGTCTCTCTCTAGGTCCTATCCGTCACCTCCTTGGTCACCCGGCTGACAGCACTATGATGGATGGAATTGTCACATCAGGGCCTTGTCACTTGTTTACAAGTACAGCCATCCCTCATCTCTTCCCACAGAGCCTTATAATCTGGCCGACACTCCTCAAACCTCGCTCCCCTGCCCCTCCCCACCCCCCACCCCTGCTGCCAAGACACGCTATACAAGACAACACCATACATTACAACAGCTTTTTTTTTTTTTTTCTTCCCTCTAACCTTTCTCTCTCTCTCCTCCCTACATCCCTGGGCTGAACACAGTCAGCACATTTAATGCATTAATATATGTGTTTAGCCATTTCCTCAATCTCCCAGGGACAGAATTGATGTCTTCTCCCTGTCAACCTCTACCCCTGAGGAGCTTGGCTGGGTTTTTTATACCGACTTGTCAGTGGGGGGAGGAGGGGAGGGCTCAAGATCTAACCTCACATTCTGTTTGAACATTAGCACTTTCCAAATCTGTTGCCTATGAAAATATATTCTCTTACTAGAACCTCTTAGCACTGAGATGGTAAATAAAATCACAATCTTGTAATCTAACCTGTAGATGTTGATAATCAGTCAATTATGTATGCATAACAGCATTAACTTTTGATTTCCCTTTTGGTTCTAAGCAATTTGTAGTTAATTTATTGATCAACAAATTGTTGATCTACATCAGATTTAATATGAAGTCTTTTTGAACTCATTTATCAAGCAAAGTGTAACCAAACGGTATAAAAATAAAAAAAGACAGAGAAAATTGCTGGTTCCAGCTTCTAATATGTGAGAATTCTGAATCAAATATATTTTTGGACTGTTTAGACAAAAATCAACTTTAAAGTCTCCTTGGCAGCCTTTAAGGGCATTTATTAGTTTTTGACATTTACAAACAAATGATTGATTGAAAAACCAACAATTGACAGATAAAATCCTCCAATTATAAGACATTAAACATTTGTGTTTTGTGGATGACCAAACACTTATTCCTCCTTAACTTTTTGTTGTGTATATTCGACTTGAACCGTTTTCTGATTTGGAAAGCAAAAACAAGCTCAAAACCATTTCCCAAAGCTTTCCAGACACAATGATATCGAGACTGCGTCTCTCAGAAATGTCGGGAAGCCCCCGCGGAAGGACTTTGATCTGTCTGCATCTCTCAGTCTGTGGCCTGCTGTAGGAATGTGTGGGATTGTCTCCCTCTGCAGGCATAGTCAAACTGGAAGGCAGGCTAGCAGCCTCCCTCTCTGGCTCAGCCCTGCCAGCTGTGATCCTGCAGAGGATGAGTGGATGCCATCTACCCCTGCACTGCTGGGACCCTCCTGTGCTCCCAGTGTGAGCGCAGGAGGCCATAATCTTCTCCTATCTGCCTTAATGGTTCCCTCTGTGGATGCCGAGATGGCAGGCCTGGGAGCAAGTGGCCTTCTGAATCTACCACGAGCATATTGTCATTAAATTAAAATTTCCGGTGCTCCTTGCTAGTGGCCAACGTGCGCCCGTGAGGCGATCATAATTGGCTCTGAAAACATGCGTAGTGCCTTCGCTGGCGTTCTTTACAGTTGACGCATTGTTGAGGGTGGCGGTGAGCGATTGAGTGAGTGTGAATACAGCTTGTTTCACAATGGCAGTGTCAATTGAAATATGTGCGTGTGGTGGAAGATTACATTAAGCTCCTGAATAATCACCTGACAGAGTCATTGAATCGACAATCTCTATGCGGTGTTTGGCCGAGCAGGCCAGAGTGAACAGGCGAGAGGAGGAGGGCGGTGGAGATGGGGTAAAAGGCGATGGGCAGTAAGAAGAAAAAAAAGATCTTGGCGCTGGCTCATGACTGGAGCAGTCCTGGTTGTAACCTGGCATTCCCTGGGCGTTTTCTATCACAACATTTCCCCGCTCCTCCACCCTCCCTATTCTCTCTTAGACTCTCACCCCTCCACTGCTTTGAGGATACTTCCCTTTAAGAGCTAACAGATGGCTATCAAATTTGTAACGGTTGCCTCATTCCATTCATATTTTTATTGCTTCTTTTTCCATAGTGGCAAAATAGTATCTTTCTTGTCAGCTCTATTTTCAGACTGCCAATCGGTAGAAGTAGAGGTGAAATCTTTCTTTCTTTTTCTGGAAGGAAGGATGTGCATGATTGTAAAAATCCACGGTTCAACTCTCACATATTAATGTTTGATTTTGCTGACTTGCTCAAGCCATTTTTTTCCAGTCCTTTCCTTTACTCCACACTAATAGACAGCAGGAGGGAAGTGTTATTTCACAAATATTTCAAAACCACAGGTACCAGTGTAGGCCATTGCACTGAAGGCGGCGCAAAAGGGTCCATTCATTCTGGCCTCCTTCATGCCGCGCTAGACTATCACTACTGTTGTTGTTGCTGCTGAGGTAAAAACCTTGCAGTGCCTCCTCTCTTCGTCTACTTCTTCCCTCACCATTATCTTATATTTGGGTATATAAACACTGAAACGAATTACAACCCGATAATATACAATTCGGCGAATCATTAAAAGTTAGTGGTGTCATATTACTATAACTTTATATAATGGCGTGCATGGGTATTGATTGAAGCAAATCTCCGCTCCTCTGGAAAAAAGCAGGTAGTTACTTTGTGTTAATCACCAATATAGTAATGATTTTCAGAACACTCTCAATTAAGACCAGAGCGAAAATGACCCAGGAGTTAGGCTCACAGCTCTTAAGTGTGATGTTCCAAATATATCCTGGCCTCTCTCATGAAGAAATATGGATGAGCCAGGCCGTGTTTTCTAGATGGTGAAAGTGGAAGCTTGATTAGGTTGTGTGTAATGTATTTCTGTGTTAAGGTCTGCCTTTAATGTAATGACTCGATATATACCTGTATTGCACATAAGCTTTAATGTGGTAAAGGAAGTGATATAGTGGTGGGCTTTTGACCTTCAGTATGTGATCATCACAATGAAAAAAATCTCCTGGATGAAAAACTTATGAAAACATTAATATTAAAAAGAATGAAAGACCATTCCATTAAAATAGTCCTTATCAAGGTTAAGCAATCATCAATATAACAATAAAACAGAACACAGTTTTTTAGATAATTTCATCACCTTGTATTCCTCTAACATAATGGTTTTAATTATGAATTGGTTTTGTATGATGGCTTATGATTCCAAATTGTAAGCATCTAACATGCTCACAGTAGCAGCACTAACATGCTGGTGTTATGCAGATAATGCTTACCATGCTCACCATCTTATTTTAGAGGTATTATTGCATGCGTTCACCATTAGCACTAAATACATAGTAGCCTGCAGCTGTAGCTGATGGGAATGCCATTAGTTTTCAATTTGGCCAAACCTGATTTGACCAAACTCTAAGAATCAACCACATAATATGTGCATGATATCAGGACCAAATTACTTGGAATTTCTCAAAAATTAGTAAGACATGTCACTAAGACAGTCTCACCTAATTATCCTCTAGAACAATCAATGACTGTACAAATCTTTGTGGCAAACCATTCATTATAGTTGCCAGCTACCAACATCATAAAATACAACTGGTCGCTTCATCATTTGTCTCTGTACGATCAGCCACAACAATAAATACAGCAGCACAGTAAAGAGTTACAGAAACAAGAGACTTCCTCGTCTGTCATGGTTTTCAGGTTGGCATATGTCAACTTGTTTGCCTTTAACAATTGAATCACTGCCTCTCTTCATGATCTCTGAACCTCTGAGCCTCCCGTAGATTCTCTCCAAAATGTTTTCTTTAATTAGATCATTGTCTGTCTAATATCTCAACACCTGCAAGAAAATCATCTCAATTTTCCCTCTGCTTCTGATCTGGTCTCACTCGATTTCCCATTGGCCCCACAGGGCTGGTTGACCCCAAGCAGCTTCTGTCTCTGTCAGGAAGCTCCTGGGTGCTGCCATCCACCATACATTGTGCCCAGCCAAGGCATGTGCCAGTTCACACCCTACAACACGGAATGCCTTAAGTGACCCTGCTTTTCTTTTCTGCGCTCTTTTGAGACTATACTTATACACTGGAAACTCAAGTAGGGATTACACAACATCTCCTCTCCTTCCTTTCCATCAGACCATAATATTCACTTGTAAGTGAGGACCAGGAGGTTGGAACAAAAGGCGTTTGGGGCTGAGCAGTGATCTATAGTCTCTGTAATACAGTTTCGCCTTTATTTGAAATACTTGACATTTTGCATCCTATTCCTTAGATATAATTGATTGGATACAGTGTGTCTTTGTTTGACTTTATCTCCGTAAAAAAACCGTTTAGCTGGGTTTTAATGTCATCGCCTAGGTAACCAACAGGTTTCTGGCAACAATGCAGAAACAATAATTTATTAAAGGGAATCATGTGAAGTGTCGGTATAAATCTATCAACCCCTTTCAGACCCATTCAGATAATTTTTCATATGCATGTGGTGCTGCCGTTTGGGTGTTTTTGTCCTCAGTATACACCAGGTGCAGACCTTTAAAAGTCCTGGGTATTTTAGAATTTCAAGTTTTTTTGTGCGTGTGTTTTTGTGTGCACACCTTTCAGGCCACAAAACTCACCTGGGTGTCTGTCATAACCAGCTGCTCTTGTTGTCCACAGCAGCTCCTGAAGCTGAGGACAGTGGCCAGGCAAGCTATGTTCACCAGGTTGACAACGAAATCTACCAGATAAATAGTTTTCAGTAGGCTGCAAGATTATACAGGAGAAAACAACATCATTGATATGTTAATTAGTGATTTATTGTAAGCAGTCTGGATTTGAATCTGCCTATAGTGAAACAGAAGCTCACTGTGTCACCAGGAACCTTGATCAGTCATTACACTTACATTAAAAAGTTTTAGAACATGTAAATAATGGGTGATTTGTGTAGTTTAACTTTGCTGTCTGTGGATATTGTCGTCATTAAGAGCACAGAATTGAAAAAATGAACTTGATGAAAAGTGTGTCTCAGAGTCGGTGTAGATTGATGCATTTGACAGATGGTGCCATTTGCTAACAAAATGCATCTAAAAATATGTGAATTGGCCTTCAGAGGTGGACATACAGGTATTTCTTGAAGTAGTACATACAAGTGTTTATGTAATTTAACACCGGTCACAATATGACTCTATGGGATGGTAGACTTACCTGAACGTTAACTATAATGTAATACACACAGACCAAGTATCACGAAAAAAACACCATATATTATCAAAAAATGGATTGAGGTTATTTAAAAAAATCTAGTTAACTTTAAACAAGGAAAACAAATGATAAAACTAACTTTAGGATAGAAGTACAGGCAGTAAAAATCAAACTAAACCAACGAAACCGATCGTACCACCCTGGGTCCTTAGGATAAAGTCAAATGGGGTGCATGACCTGTAATGATTTTGCCAGTTATGACATGAAAATGTTTGAGCTCCCCTGCTGTACATACTCATGATAGCCAAGGAAGAGTGTGTCACAGCATAGCATTCTCTTCATGTGACATTATCAAAATGCTCATATGACAGGACACCAATTATGAATCCTAATGACTGACACGGAAAACATCTTGCACTTCCTCTCGCTGACACTGACCTTTTAATATGATCCGATGTTGCTTTCGATAGATGTCCCTCTCCTGTGCTGCCTGTCTTTTCTTCTTTTTCTTTTTTCTATTCTTAAACATCCTCTCTGCATTCATCCAAATCTCATCCCATTGGGTGGATGTTTGTCATCAAACTTGTGAATGTTTTGCTGCACTGCTGTTGTTGTTGACGTGACAGGGCCATGAATTCAGACCGAAAGTGGAAACTCATATTGTTATCAAAGCATAAAATTCTATCGCTGGGTGTCCAGAGCAGAACAGAAAATGAAACAGGTACTCATAAAGGCAGTGGTGTCATAAATCAACCAAAGGGGCTTGAGCAAGGAGGCGGCTTGATTAAATAAAGAATTAGGTATTTTTGCAAAAGCGGAAATAACATTGTTATACTTACCTGTCGATGTGACGGCCATTGATGTGTTGTTTATTTTCTTGTTTCCCGTCCTATAGTATATCAATCTCCCTCTGGATAGATGATATGAGCGAGAAAACCCGCCTCATCCAATGCCATGTACTCTATTTCCCAGAAAACTGGGGAAGGACTTCTCAGGATCTGGGTTAACATACTCCTCTGATTCCTTCAGCAATTGAACCACCAATCATATCCTTAGCTTTGTTACCCAGGACATATGTGAAATGAGCCAATAGAATTACTGTTTTCCTGTGCCCTTACAAGCATCAAGAAACAATTAAGGTCAGTCAGGGGTGAGACACTTCACTGGGTTTATACAAGGGTGCAATCAAATTTCATTGCTTTTTACCCAGTCACTTTCGGCCAAATCATTTCCTATTTTCTACTGAGTCACAGTATCTATTTAATAAGAAGTTGTCTTGTTATTAGGAAAATACAATAAATCCGGAACACTTTACACGAAAATTCTAGCAACAAACAATCCTTTACTTGTGCAGCCTGTTTCATTGCCACTTTGTTCCTCTTGCAGAATCTGCACGAGAGTTCAAACTTCACCGTGGAACCAGGTTAGCAAAGTACAGATGTGGATTTATAATCTTTGAAACCCATAAGTAAATACTTAAAGCATTACATTAACAGTCAAAAAGAGATTAATACGTTACTTTAAAAATTCCTTGGGTTCCTAACATGACAGCCCTCGAAATTCACAAGTATGACTTATTGCCAGTATTTTATCTCTCTAAAGCAAATTTATGAGCAACACATCCCTATTCCAGTTGCTCCTCTAAACATATGATTTCAATGTGATCCCCCTATGATTTGGAGGTGTCTGCATGGCTGATGGGATCAGTGACTCCTAGAGGTGGGGTGGCGACCCTTCCACCTCATCACATCACCCGGTGATGGACATGACTTCGGTCCATGACAGGTTGGGAGGGTGAGTTGCAGGGGTTGGAGGTACAAATGGGAGTTGGATAGGGCCGGAGAGGGATCTCTATTTACAACTGCTTGGTGGCTGGAAGAACAGAGGGTACAGGGTTTGGAGAAAAGTATATAGCCAGGATTGAGGTCAGGATGTATGAATTGGGGTATTAGATGGACCACGAATTCTCTGGTTAAATGTTTGTGAGGACAAAGATGGATTATCTGGCTGTTTTGCATAATATTATGTGTGATGAAATAAACAAAAGTGTGTTATTTAATCTTTGTGGGGTGTTCTATTTTCAGCTATTTACAGTGAGACATAAAATTACATCTCCTGACTTTAGTACAGTTCTCCAGCTGACATTTGTGAAGAGCAGCCAGAGTCCAATTCAAATGATGAATCTAGTAATCAGAGACAGTGTCACTCCGTTCAAATCTTGCTGAGGTGTAATGGCCTCTGAGCCACTTGTTCGCCACCCTGAAACGAGGACAATGTCATCAATCTTCAGAGTGGCTGAAGTGAAGCTGACTTCAGTCTGAGGTGCTCCTCTTTGTTGATTTTTCCCATAGCCAGAGCGGTGGAAACCCGTTCCTCACCACGCCAAGAGAGTGTACGCGCGGTAAATGGTGTGGTTACACACAGTGCGAACAATGAGCAAACCTCCAACCCGGCGGTATTGAGCTACACCACCTGTCAAGCGGGATACCATACACACACACTCAGAAATACTAGTGTTGAATGGGTTCACTGACATTTATTTGATCATCCAAACGCCTATCGCTTCATCTACTACCATCGTTTTGTGCATGACTGTGTGATCATATGTTTTCCTCTGTGTCAGCCTAAATGCAGTCATGTCTAGACACTTCTTTCTTTCATTCTGCTGCTGCAATGGTCATGTGTGCTCCTCATGTCAAAGTTTATTTTCAGGAAGTTAAACAAGACCAACTTCCTCGAGTCAGACAAGTAGCTTCATGCTTGGTATGGTAGAGCAGGAACAGGCCAGGGGTAGGCTGCCCAGTTCACTCTCCTCCTCGTCTGTGGTTTCGTTGTTTGGTCTTTCCTTTGGTTTATTTCATTTTTAACTGCAGTGGTTTTTTTTTAAGTATGTGTTGTTTTACCAGACTGATGTCTTTGCATATCATAAACATAAAGGAGCCCATCTTGTCTTACAGAGCAAATCAGATTAAGATCCTACTCTGTAAATAAGATAATATTTTAATAAGGAAAACAACAGGATTAACGAATATAACATTATAATCTTCAGGAGATTTACTCAGATTGATCCTGTTGTTTCTGACTTTTCTTCTTCTGTTCATCTTATATTTGTCCAAATGATTGTATATGCCTCATATTTGTGGGAGTGTGATCTGTTGCTATACAGGATTAACTTCAATACACACACACACACACACACACACACAATACGTTATGTGTGGATCGGGTGAAACAACAACAAGCTGCCCTTGCTTGTCTTGGCCTCAGTGGGATGAGCAGTTTGTGAAATGACAGGACATGCCAACAAATTGCATCACTTCTGGCTCTGTGGCCGAGGACAATGGGCCACCATATGCCGAAGTGGGGAAATGAATGGAGCTGATTTGTGCTGGCACCCCAAGCCCCGGCTCCCCCCGACCCTGCTGGGGCCTCCGTGGCACCGAGGCCGACACAGACAGACGAGCCCACCCTCTGCCACGCCACTGTGCTGCTGTCCACCTCAGGATCCCATAAGCCAACTCCAACAAATACATTATTCGATTTGTTGTCTAGTGTATCGAAATGGATGAAAAAGGGAAATCAATTGAGTTATTTTGGTAACACTTCACTGAACAGTGCTGAGATGGCATTTTATATGATTATGAGCCTTTTAAAAGACACTGTAACTGCAGGATTATTGTTTTATTTGTTTTCAGAGAGTTAGTCTGATTATTGTGGATGACATGCTGTGTATCATGCTCTTATAATACTATAATACGGTATGTATACAGGATGTTTGTGTTTATCTGTCTTTATTTGTGTGTGTGCTTGTGGTCCTGTGTGTGTGTGTGTAGGCCTGGGATGATAGCAGATGATTAAGGAGTGGCTGCTCTGTTGACATGAGATACTAGGGATGAAATAAGGAAGGTCGGGGCTTGTCTCAGGAGGGGACAACCCCCACTAACCTCCCTTCCTCCACCATCACCACCAGCACCACTTTCCAACCCCCTCTCTCTTCTCTCCTTGTACCCCCTTGTTGCCTCCCTCCTCAGGATGGTCGGCTAATTCTCCTCTTAATCAGCACAGACCAGTGCACACAGACACACATGTATACACATGAACTGGCTGCGCACATATGCATTGAGGGCCTCTGATCAGGCACTCAGATCTTCATAATGGAGGTAATTAGCAGCTCAACAAACTAGCTCAGCATTATAGTTCCTTTCTCTTTGAAGCGCCTCAAGCCTGACCAGACTGGCCTCTGCTGTCAATCCATTCTGTTAATAGAGCAGACATCAAAAACTTTACAAATTAGTCTACATATTGGGTTTTATGAAGTCTCAAATATGTTTTGTTGAAAACGCTATTTCTGTCATTCACTTATTTATAGTATTATAGTATTATTGACCAAATCTGAAAGTCCAATTAGCAGTCACAGGACTGTGAGCAAAATGGCAGCCAAGAACTCAAAAACTTTAAAACCCCCAAGCCCCAGTAGAAAAGCACGTAGTAATAAGGAATGTCCCAGTGGTTCATGAGTTTTATTCAAGCATCTTCCGCGAAATGTTGGGTTTTTGGGATATTGTCCCAGCTAAAACTGTAATATAAAATTCATTGTACTGGCTTTTTCCCATGGGGATTATAGCCACATATTGAACAAAGGGTTTGACAGAGAAAGGTATAGTCAACTTCCAACAGGTAAACATAGTTAACAATTGAATAAACTTAAACTTAATAAACTTAATCATCTTTAAAGTGACATTTGCAGGATAATTGCATAGATCATGGATTCACTGTTTAATTTCTCTTGTACGGGACACCAGTAAAACTTCATCCCGCTGTCAGTCATCACGAAAAGATCAATGACTTGTATACGGCGATGGAGAATGTAATAATGGAACATACAGACAGGCGGGAGTGATGACCGTCCAGCGATGCAATGACGACCTGCAATGAGTGCAGGGGCTCTTATTAATGGAGGTGTGAGGGTCTCTATCAGCACAGTGAACTGCTGGCAGCCCTGACAACGGGAAGGAAGTGCTTGGCCAGCTGCATGCCTTTTCATCTCTGATAGACCTCAAAGAGAAGCAGAGAGGAAGGGGGTGGGGGTGGGGTGTAAAGAGAGAGAGAGAGAGAGAGGGGTGTGTTCAATAATAATGAAGTTGGTCTGTGAAGTGTGGCGAAGTGTTAGATGGGCCTCCTAAATAGCCCTATTGATTTAAAGGCGTCCAGCTCACCTCGTTAATCAAGGCTGATGCATATCGCAGTGAACCCCAGCCCACCTTGCCACCTCACCCAAAAGCACTATAGCCAGGTCCTTGTTGCACTGTCATTTTTCACAGGAGGTTCACTGGAAGATAAGATCCTCGGGTTGCCACCCAGTTCAAAGGGCCAGCGTAAGGAGAAGTGTTTGATTTTTTTGTGTGTGTGCTTGTGTTCATGTTCGTCGTGTCTCTATCAATAAAGGGGAAGTCACTGTTGATCACTGTCCATGTAAAAACAGGGTTTTGCAACACTGTGACTTTTATATGGCGGTATATGACACACAGTGTAATGATTACATTATATCAGCACTCATTAAGGTTATATAAAGCCTTTGTTGCTCAGAGAACTCGTGAAATCTGATGAATTGCCTCCAGTGATGTCACTTGAGTCAAACTGTTGACTAGACACAAGTTTGAACATGAAAAAGCATTAGTGCGTGGCGTTAGAAAGTGAGCTTGCAGACCCTCTGCAGCCTCTTTTGCCTCCCATTGGCGCTAGAGGCTTCAGGCTACATTAGCCACTACTAGCATACCATGAAACAAATCGCTAGACTGTCTGTAGCTAGCATATTATGGGCAATTTAGGCAAGTTTTAACAACAAACAGAATGTGATATACTGTATATAAAGAGATACATTTTTTGGTTCCACTGCATCAATTTAGATTTTTTTTTTAACTGTCATCGTAGATTGACAGCATGCAAGTGCAATAAATCAGTGATATTATAAACATTAATGACTGATATATAAGTCTTGTTTGGTTGTCGAAAGTTCTCACTGTTGTTATGTGATGGTCATGTCCTCGTTCATACTTCATCTATATATCTATAATGTTTGAATTTTGCTATAAATATGAGGTAAGTATCGTGTTAACAAAAACAATCTCAAACTCAAATGAACAATAGATGAATCTGATAAAAGTCAATAGTTTTCTTTTATTATAAACCTTTTATATTTGTGAAATTCCTGTGTAAATTGCTAACACATTTGAAGACAAGTCCTATACTTACATGCAAATTGAACTGGGAGTAATGTTTTTGGCGTGCGATTTCTTCCCTCAGGGCATCTGACTTTTCCTCTTCCTCTCATATTAATAGACTCAATTGTAATTCATGAAAGTTTTGAGAAAAGCATTTTTTAATGCGATCAACAAAAACTATGCTTTATTAATCAGGAAATGACAAATTGTAAAACATGAGCAATCACAAAAATTACATTTTAAGTCTTTATGTCCTGTTCGATAAAATAAAGCACTGCAACAATTATTTAATCTCAACAAAATAAATCATAAACATGCTGTGCATTAAGTCTTACTTCAAACCAGTGTTATTGCTCTAAAAGCGGTATATGTTTGATCAAGTGAGAAGAGAGTGGGAGAGAGGAGAGGAAAAATGAGCCTGCCAGGTAGTTAATTGAGCATACAGATTCCTAATGTGTCAGGCGGTGGCCTACTTGAATGAGGGATGGCACTTTTTTCACGATGCATCTTCCTTTGACTCTCTTCAGGCGGCTAATGAGTATTGCTGACGATGCCACCTGGGCGGGCTCAGACACCAGAACACTCTCCACATCCCCATTCTAAAAGTCTAACAGCGAGTCATCATCTTCCTTTTTTACATAACCCCACCCCCCTTCCAGTCAGCCCAAAGACAAATACACACACATGCAATGACACATATACACACACACGAGTGGAAATGCAGTAGTTTGCTTTCATCCTGTGTTTGAGCGCCTTACTTGGTCTAAGCACACACACGCACACACAAGTTGGGACGTTATTAGTTGGACGTTTGTGATAAACTCACCTCTGGGCGATGTTTGCTTATTCATTATAAAACGCAGACCTGTTTATTTTGCTGTCTCAAGACAGCAAGCATCACATTGTAAGATTTTTTTTTTTTTTTTTTGTCTCTCTGCTTGTCTTTCTACGGCGCAGCTGGGTGCCACTAATGGAGCTTAACACTGAGGAAGCGTGGGCGATTAGGCGGGCAGCTGTTTGAACAATTTGATGATATTGTACCTTATGATTACACATTTATATCAACGAAGCGAGAGGAAGAGGCAAGCTAGAGGGGACTGTGGAGTTTCACATCCATGTCTAGCTGGGTGACTTCACATGGGTTTACCTTGTTGTGCAAGCAACTAGTGAATGATGATCGCTGTAACAGCGGCCCACACTCCCCTCCTTATCCTTGTTCTGCTTTGGCAAGGTGGGCCCAAACACTCCTTGAGCGCCTCTGTCTTTTTGCTGTAGCAGCTCAGGCCAATGGTTCCTGGTCCTGACATGTTCAAGGTGCTCCATGACCATATGTTTGCTCACTGGGAGCGGGCAGGAAGGGCTGGACTCATGACCTTCACCAGGATTGGGCAATGAATACTCCAGGCTCAGCTTGGGTTCATGCCAGGTGAACACAGTAGACAAACATCCCAAGACATGAAACAGAGCTCATCAAAGGTTGTGGCCCGGAGGTGGAGATGAGAATGTGAAGGTGAGAGTTGTCAACTTTTGAGAACAAGCCCTTGTTGTTGATGCTGTTAAGTTAGAATGACAATGTTTTTTACAGCAATATACCCATTATGTTGGATTCCCAGCTGGACCTAAAGTGTTAATAATTAAAAAATTGTGATTCTATAAACAGCAACAACAAAATGTGTTTAATTTCATTGTATATATCCTCAGGTTTTAACATACCTTTAAGTCTCTATTTCTCTTGGCTGTGATATGATATACCGTCGTCCATGACACTTTATTTACACATCTCCTTTAGGTCCGTCTTCCATTGACCAACTTCCATTTTCACTTGTTTCATTATAAAATTCTTATTTGAGAAATAATCTGCTGTGGTGATTTCTGAACAGCAATTACATGGCAAATACCTCAAATAAGTAGCAACAGTTCCCTGTTTTTAGTTCTATGAGTTGTAGGCGAAATTGGTGTGGTTTTATAAGCACTTGCTGGCAAAACATAATACAACAAGTTTAGTTTCAGGTTTAGCACTTTAAAGGTCACAATCAGGCCAAAATAAAAATATATGTATGTTTAAAAGTGCAATAGTGGTGTTGAATCTTGTTGAAATATTGAAATCAAGATACTGTATCAGGACAATACTGACCAGTGATATAGAAGATATACTGCCTTAACAGATGAATTGGTTCCACAGTCTGTTGTTAAATAGGTAATTCTGTATAAAATGTCTATAGTTTCATATTACACTTTAATTTTAAATTTTGCTTGCTGAGCTGTAAGCACATTACTTAAATTTTTATTTTTTCCTCAATAGAGGTTCCATTACATTTATACTTTAATACATTATTTTAAATTATTTACAATGTATTTAATCTGTTTTGTTTTATACATTTGCCACTCCTCATGAATTATATCATCTGCATGGGTGCAGAATAATAACAGATTAAACCTGGGCTGATAACTCAAAATATCGGCATAGGACAAGTCAACAAGGGATCTTTATAGGGAGGAAGGGCTGAGAGGAAAATGCTGTTGATCTCTAGATAATTTAAACATAATGTTGGCATTTATCTTGGTGGTCCATGTCGAACACTAATGAAGCAAACTCTTATTATTGATGGACTGAGAATCAAAGCAAAGGCATGCCCACCCAAAACTTTAATCCGTTAATGTTCCCCACTCTCTAATTTGGTATAACAAAAATACACTAGATGCATAGTGCCATGGTTCTTACCAAGTAGTCTCTAAATACAGGTAACTAGCACACTAAATGATGATTTAGTTTTTTTTTGTTTGTTTTTAGATGTCTCTCTCTCTCTCTCTCCCCATCTGGTCCTACACCATCAAACTTTATTTTAGGTAGGAGATTAAATATTTCTGTCGAACACCCCTTTAAACTGTGAAATGACTGCCATCACTATTTTTAGCCCCCCACACACACATGTCACACACACCACGCTCTGATTTTGGATGGATAGATGGTTTGGGAAGGAGGAGGAGGGATGGAGACACAATATAATCTCCTGAAAGAATGAGGCCTCTGGGTTTTCTCCGAGGTATTTCTCTATGCTGCCGGGAGGAGTGGGTGAGTACTGAGTGGTAGTGTGTGTGTGTGTGGGGGGGGTACAAAACACTTGCCTCCACACACTGTAACCTGAGTCAGAAGGGGCCAATCTGTCAAATAATTAGCTGTTGCCCAGCACAAAGGTTTTATTTGCAGGAATTTCATCGAGGCAGATTGAATAATATGTGTCTGTGTATTGTCTTGAAGTCATGGGAACATCATCTCTTACTGGTGGGCCATAAAGGCTGACTAAATGATAATGAAAAAGGCTCCGGTAAATTCAATTCCTCAGCGTTGGTTCCATCTTCTCCCCTCCTCCCTTTCTCTCTGTCCTTTCTCTCGCTCAGCTAATTGCGGAACTTCATGTTGATGTTAAGTAGCTTTATTCAGTGTGCGAAAAATAACATACTGTTGTATGAAAAAAGAGAGAGATATGTACATCTTAGTTTTTTTGTTGTTGTTATGTGGTATATAACTCATGAAAGAACTACCTTAGGTCTGATGTCTTATTGTGCCATGTGAAGTACAAACAAGGAATGAAAATCAAGAATTAATGAATAAATTTAGTGTAAATGAATAAATAAACGTACACAAAAGAAAAACATATTTAACAGATCATATTGAAGAATTTATGTAGATGCCTTAGATATTTTGCTGTTATATTGATTAGTAGAAACATAAATGAATAGATAATCAGCATGTATTACCTAAACTCACTGGCTCAGTTGTCTTTTTGCGACCACCTGACCTTTGAGCACCCAACCAGGAAGTGGATAGTGTTAAAGGGATTGATTGGTTGTAGTCTAGATGATTGTTTATATCATTCCTTACTGGAGGTTTGACGCTGGTGACCCCTCTATTGGATAATCCGCTGAGAGCCGCATTTCATCCATTTACCTTAGCGCTAATTAAACTGGCCAGACTAGTTTTGCATCCAGGTTGTAAAATGAAGCCCTGCAGTGCCTGATTGAAGAAAGGCGTGGTAGCTACTCATATACCTCCAAAAGGCTACTCCGAATGTCAAACACATTAAACTTAATGTTGACCTTAACAAATCTTACTCAGTATTTGTGTTGTTGAGGTGTGCACATATTGTGTTTATGTGCGTGTCTGGTGGCTAAATGGTATTCATATGTCAGTGTATGTTCAGCTGTCTGAGCACACTCAAGCATGCTGGTGTTTGCGTGCGAGGGGAGAAGCGGAGGCGGGAGACAGAGAGTTTGCATACCGGCTGGTATGTTCATGCAGGAGGTTACACCGTGCAACACATTGTATGGGCGATGAGAAAACTTGCTTTAAGTGAAATAGTTGGATTATTGCATCCTGTGATCTCGCTAGTGTATAATGAAAGCAAAACACAATTTTTCCAGTATTATTCTATACCCGATTTTGTTCCTCTCTAATAAAGAGACACTGATGCAAACTCAAATGCAGGACTCCATTTCCTGCTTGTGCCTTAGAGCTATTCAGAGATGAGGGACATACACACCCTCAAATATCACCCCAATACCCCGCGAAACATCCCTGACACAGAGCATACAGCCCCCCACAATGACACATAATAAGGTCACCATGTACAGTATTTCTGCTCACCATGCAAATACAGATGAGCTTTAAAAGTGAAATTATTGATCAGTTTTAAGATAAATCTAAGTCCTCTAATGTTTGGAATAAAAAGGACAGTACGAGTTTAGTTTATGTTTATTCTCACTGTGTCATAGTTGCAGACATCAAATGACATGGTCATAACTCTTTCCTCCTGACAAATCATTATTAAATCCTCCTCACAGTATCTTCCACTCCTTCCTCCTCCTCCACGCATGCAGGCACACACAAACACACACATACACACATTCGTGCCTCTCAGTATCCTCATCGTCTCTCTGCCGTCAGTCTTCCTGAAATTCCCTGGATCCTGAGTACATCCCAGCAGTGTCTTGGATTTGAGGATAAGTGGGGATTTCAGTTCAGCTCAGAGCTTAGCATGAAAGCGGCTACTCAGTGTGAAAAGCTGAGGTTTACATGATGTAGGACCCCCACCCCCCACTTCACCCCAACCTTCATTTTCCTCTGTGTTGCTCCCTTGCTCTCTCTCTCTCTCTTTCAAGGGTTTTGTTGATTTGGCTGGTGGCTGCCTGACACAACATTGGCTAACTCTAAAAGGCTAAATACAGTTAACCCTATTGCATAGTTATTCTATCCTGGACTCAGGAGACACAAAGGATGTATTTTAATTAAGCAAGCCCAAAGAACTGGTACCACAACCATGGAGGTGGAACAGTGAGTGAGAAGAAGAGCAGGTTAGGCAGTGTGGATGGAGAAAATGCAATGTTTGAAGTCATACATGATGCACCTTGTGTGTATATTTTAATATAATTTATTGTACAGGCTTGATATCATCTGGGTGAATATGCTTTTGTAATAATGAAGCTGGAATAAATAATTTGTATACATTGGTGTAATTTTTGTAGTGTAGTCAGAATGGCAGGTCCTAAATAACATTCATATTATGGTCGTGTTGCATCATAGCTGGACAACAACAAAATGATGACCAGTTTAAGGAAAGATTAAGCTATTGGAAGTTCTTTTTTTCCCCATCTGCCTATTAGTCCTCCACCACCTTCCTCAAGAAGGAAAGCTCCATTTACAGGAAGGACATCTCCACTTCAAACCTGCAAAACCCGTACAAGCAAGGGGTTGAGTCGTGTTCCTCTCTCAAAGTAGCTTCACAGAGCATATTTTTGGGCCTAGTGTAAAACAATCCAGTAGTTTCCTGCCAATATCAACTGGACAGAAGAAAATGTAAAATAAAACACAGTAGCTGATATAAACTATAGTCTTCCTTGGTTATAGTGTCATTTACATGTAATTACAGTAATTATACTAATGCCTTCAAATTTCTATGAGCCATGATTTAGTTAGCATGTGGTAGGACTTGATATTAGACGACTTGTGTTCTGCCTGTGTGTTGCAGATTTTGCTGCAGCATGCATCTAACAGACTCAATAACAGGTGAAGGTTGAGACCTCCACCCCCACTTAGCACAAACACACATATATCACAAAGCCTAGGTTAACCCTGAAATAAAAATAAAGGCATTGCGCAGAACCTGGAGAATCTTGAATGCCAGTTGCTGATAGGAAAGATGGATTGCCTGAATTCTCCACCAATCACCAAACAACACATTAGCTGCCAGCATTGATTGATGAAGTATTTAAATGCGTCGTCTCATCTTACTGCTTTCTTCTCTCTCTTTACCTTTATTAGCGCGTAGAAAAGCTATGCTGTGTCTCTCTGCAGATCGGATGAACCTGACCGATGGAAAACTTAGAAGATTTTCAGCTTTTGGGATGGTTTTTTTTCAAGGTTGATAAAGTCTGAATACTGTTTTAAAATTAAGCCAAAATGCTAAAATTGTCAGTCATGTTAACAGTGATTTTGATTTGTTTCAACCTGTTCACCGCAGACAGGTGATGAACACCTTTTGAGAACACACCAGCTTGTGTGACAGATCATTAAGTCTCTGTGTTTCCAGTGTCATATTCAAGCAGTCGTTTTTTAAACTGCACATTCATACCACCACCCTTGCAATACTAAATAATAGGCCTCCTAACTTGGCAGCCCCAGTGTTATTGATTACAAATTGATGAACATTAATAATACTGATAAAATGAACATTAGCTTTCACCTTGTGTATTAGCAGACCTTTTTTGTACTGATGATGTATTCAATATCATAATCATGCTTGGTACACTTGGTTTGAAAAAAATCAATGAAGTTGCTCCATAGCAGAGAGAAAACCTCACACCTGTGTTGATAGTGCATTGGAGAGCAAACACAGAGCCACTGTTTTCAGACTTATGCTGAAAGCCATTGATCCACCGGATAACCCTATTCTCTCCTGCATCAGTACAGCAGCAAAGCCTCCCGGAGGAAGCGGCCCCCCACCCCACCCGGCCATTCTTTCCTCCACTAATAAAATTACCCCCTGAAAGGGTTCTCACCAGACCTCATTTCTAATCAATGCATGGTTGGGTAGGATCATCCTGTCTCTGCAAATTAATGACTTCACTTTTTTTCTGTGTGGTTTCATTCCATCGATTTGTTTGTTATTGATGATCTCCATCGCCCCTCCCCTTGACCCACCTCTCCCTCTGGGCTGACCATGTGCTTCCCTCTTTGCTTATCAATATGAGGCTGATGGCATCAATTCGGGAAAAATCGCAAATAAATAAAATTGCTTCCTTCATCCAACTGATGACTTGGTAAAAATCAAAATGGGTGGAGAGGTGCATACTGATGAATGAGACTAACTCTGGTTATCAAGTACAGTATCATGTTGATTTGTGTTGTTTTGTAAGGAGAAGTCAAACTAACTGGTTCCCACTATTTAATCTTCAGTGAAATTAGTTCCGTGGTTGAAGCAAAACATACATTCACTTATGTAAGGAAGGCTTTTACATCTAAGATATAATGCAAAAAAATACTCAGTATTTTTCATGTTCTCTGTAAGTCCAAATTATGTATATCCAGGTTAAAGGAATCTGGTTTTATTAGTTTAATACAACTGCCATGGTCTAAATCACTTGGACGTTCATCTGGTCAGGGCTCGCTGGTCTTATTAACAGCCATATCTAACTCTCTCCCCTATAATTCCCTTTGAGATCCGAACAAAAGGATAGGAAGTGCTTTACTCCGACAAGTCAGACTTCACTTCACCGGAGGAATTACAGCTTTTCATTTTCTGTCACTGGAGCGTTTTAGTGAGGTGCCCCACTAGCATAACGATGTTCTTTCTCTCTTGTTTTATGACTTGAGCCATGCACAAAGACTTGATTCACAGTAATTACATATGAAAACACAAATGCTGATGTGTATATGCAAAGTTTGAAGTACACTCACTGAGTACACATGCTAGATATTCTAATGCTGAAAGAAATATATAGTCAGAGCTTTATGTGCCACACAAAGACTTACACCCTCAAGTGAAACAAAAACAAACTAAAGTCCCTAAAGGAAACAAAATTCGAATGTGTGGTTGTTCAAGTCAGCCCCACGTCCATCAATGCTGGTGTCTGAATCCATTAGGATAAACACAGTTTGCATTCTCTGGACAACTGCAGTTACACATTGTCCTCTCACAGCCTCTGCCATGTTATTTCTGTCTTTCCTGAGCCATTAAATAGTGACACATAGCCATCTCAAAAAACAAGCTGAAGTAATACTAAAGGCTGTAAAATGTCTGGCCCCACCCATCCTCCCTCCCTCTACCTTATTCCTGTGTCTTCCATTCCTCTATTTGCTCGCTGTATTTTCCTTATGCATATCTGTCATCAGCCTCTATCGTGATTACATGTAGTATATTTAACTCAAAATATTCTGTCAAACTGGCAGTAGCAAGTGCTCATCTAAAGCTATACACCTATATGAAATCCTCTCAGCAATATCCAAGAGGCAACTTGTTTCAACATTAGACCACCCAAGTGCCCAATTTATACAAGTTACAATATAACATACTATAAGGATGGTGTTACATGCGGGTTAACAGTTACATATTTTTTTAAGTCAGATTACTCAGCATTTAAATATTTATTGCCTTCTGGCATGCACAGTCAAAGAATATTAAATCTGCATCATCCCCCTTCAAAGCCCCAGTGATGGTAGGTGTATGGCACATGCACATACAGTATCCTACTCTGCAGGATAGTGCTTTTCAGTAACAATATCTTGAGAATGTCCATGTTCAAAGATGAGAAAGAGACTACCAAGCACACCGCTCCCCCTCAAAACTGCATGTTTATCCAGCTTGTGGGAATTCCTGTTCCTCAGGACGGATCTGGAGTCGTCATGATTGGCAAAATTCCCGTCCCGCCCTGCTCTGCCGGGCTCTTTCATGGAAATCACATCCCACACAGATAGATGATTACTCACTTTCCCTCCACATAGACATTACACTGCTGACCTGGCAGCAGGAGCGATGGCTAGTGTGTTTATAAATAACAGTGAGGTCACAAAACTATGCACATGAGTACACATGGAAAGATGTAGATGTTTTTGAATTTCTACTTTAGCCGCTTAGTCATGTGACAGAACAGCTTACAAAGACTACGCTTACACTTTAAAGGGACACTCCACTGATTTTACTCTCGAAGTAAAGTTTACTTGTCATGAGTAGTTCTATTCCACCAGTAAAAATAGCTGTATAAGGTCGTCCCCCGGTTTTATGGAAGTGTGATACCAAATCTCTGGACTACCCCTTTAAAACAAAACACACAAAAACAAAAAAAATTACATTTAAATTACAGAGCATATCTGGATTTAAACCTTTTCTCATTTCTCTCTGAGCATTACACTGTTCTGCCAAATGAAAGATCTGTGCTGACAAAAATGTTGGTAGACTCATCTAAGTAGCCTCCTGTTATTATTGTGTGCTCAAAGCAATAAGATTAACATGCAGCAACAAGTGGAGTGGGGAGTGCTTTGCCTATTTTTTTTGCCCTTGGTTTTGCCTCTCAGGCCATTTACACTGGCCCATCTCAGTGGTGGAACCTATTGGGCTCACAAAGGAATGTCTGGAGACACTATTGTGGGCTGAAAAAAGTAACCTCACAATTGTGTTGTTTGGCGACAAATTTATTTAATCTATATTCTTATTTACAGTTTAGATTCTCCTAAAAATCTGAACTACCAAATTTTCTGTCAGAAAGTATCAGGTATCACTACAGGAAACTAAAAAAGAATGTAAATAGATTTAGTGTATGAATATAAAGGTTTACCTAGCATTTCTTTTTGGATATACTACTGTTATTGTGGAAAGAAAAATAACCAATTACCATTTTTAAAACCAAACGTATAGTTCTGTGTGTATGTTGCAAAATGAGTAAACATGAAAGTAATAGCTTTATTCATAGTAAGTCAAAAACTTCTCATATGACCAAAAATCAAAGACATTTACATAGATATGTGTACTTCCTAAAGCATTTACACATATTTTATCTTTACAGACCTCTAACTTCAACAATCTTGATGCTATTATCTGTAATTTATATGTGGGATTCAGGTCATAAAGATTTATCTGGGCGATTAAACATTGTATGCTGTTCAGCACATAAATGGGTAGGTAACTTGGGTTTAGGTGGGTTTAGCCACCACTGCATCCCTACATCTCTCTCCTGTCTTTACATAAATCCTTTCAGGGCTTCTGGCAGCAGTTTCCTGCTCTTTCATCTGGCTCCCTTGTGGTAGGTCCATTAGCCCAGCCTGTATACCTGCAAGTGTTTGGGAGGCAGCTGGCTCTGGACGCTCAGTGCCTGCACGGGCCCAGGGGCTGCTGGGACCTGGGAACGCTGGCACCAAATACCGATGGGTAATTAGACCTTCATTCAAGAGCGAATGTGGCAAGCATTAGACACAAGGCTCTTTCCGGTTCAATTCATATCTCCATCCTGCCTTCCTTCCTCTCCAAACAACTATGTTCCATCCTCACTTTTTTCCTCATGTTTTTGTTTTTCCAGTCTTGGACAATCCACAATCTCAGGTCAAGATATTGGATTTTTTTTTTTTTTTAGAGAGAGCTTAAGAGGCCAACTAGCTGTCAATCAGCAATGGGTAAATATAATTCTATTTATTGTGCATATTTATTTGCATCATTATAAATAGGCTATCTAAGACCATCAGTTTGAATTGGAAAATACATTTTGGAAAAAGGGATGAATCAAAAGAGCAGTCTAACAACACTTGGCTTTTGAGTTTTAATTGAAGTCAAAACCACTTACTTAACATGGAGAAATTATTGTAGATATGACAAATATAATTATGTGTGCTCTTTTAAAGCAAACCAAAATGCTTTGGAAAATTTTATTTTATTTTTTTGTGACAATAAGAATGCATTCAGAAACCATCCATGAAAGAAATAAGTACTGCATTTTCTTTTATTATAGAAATGAATGAAAGCTGAAGTATAGCTAAAGTGGCTCCTAATTGCCTGCCCACTTAAAAACATTAGTGGGAAAAAAAAGATTATGCTTTAAAAAAAAAAAAAAATAATAATAATACATTTTGTCACAGAGGCAGGTACAGAAGTAGCTGTAGAAGTGAGATGATATGAGCTTAATATATTTATGTGGCTTTGTTATGTGCCACATAGTCTTTTTGTGTGTTGTGAGAAACATGACAGCAGTTGTTTCTCATGTAAGAGGAAAACTATGAGAGGCCCCTTCTAGTTTTGTGGTGAAAGGTGACATAACCCATAATTCCACTCAAACCACAATGTTCTTTTATCAGATGTTCCTCCCTCAGACTGTGAGAGCAGTTCACGTGACATAAAGCAGTCACAAATGACTGAATTGCTGTAAGTGCACAGAAGTATGGAAACCCATATATATATATATATATATATATATATATATATATATATATATATACATATATATATATACAATGAGAGACCTACCTACCTGGCTACTTAACCAATGACCTAAGCTGGTTTGTGAGCTTGGTTATCACTCAGCATACAATTAAAGATCTGCTATTAACGGTAAGTATTAACTGGTTAATTTATAGGCTCCTTAGCAGTGTCTTCAAAGATGTTTCTGAGAAGAATTCTGTAGGAAAAAACCTAGGTTTCTCTAGCTAACAGGATCTAGTCAGTTAGCAAGCTGGCAGTTGGTGGGCCTGTCATGTAGCAGGGAACATATGATTGGCAGAAAGTTGAGGGGTCAGATTTTGGTGGCAACTCCCATCCTATGAAAAGTAATATTATGAAATAAGATATGACACACAATATATACTATTTTCCATTGGGAAAATAGTATTTAAACAGACAAAGTTTCAAATTTCTACAATAAGATCAAAACTAACTTTGTTTACATAAAATAACAAGCATGAAGCATGATCTTGATTCAGATTTGTACATTCTGATTTCATCATTCATGTGATCATTTATTTCATGACATCATAATTATTTATTTGATATTGAACACTTCTCCGTACAGAATGGTAGAAAGTTGTGGATATAAAGTAGCTAAATTCTGCTGATCATAATGAGAAATAATTAATTCCCTCATTAAATCCTTGTGTCACAGGTAAGGGAGGTGTGAATAGGCTGACGGGCTGCTCTTTGCTGTGCAATGAATTGAATCAGAGGGCTGGTGAGGATGCTGCTTTTAGCGGTCAGGGAAAAACACTGGGTCCAAATTAGCATAAACAGGAACACAAAAGAAAAAGGGGAGAGGAATGAAACAGAATAGTGTTGTCAACAGGACCCCCCAGTGAGGAATTTCAATTTCATATATCTAATTATCCCTGTCAGATGGAAAGAAGTGACAAAAAGCTGTCTTTGTTCTCTCTCTTTATCTCCCGCATCTCTCTCAATTAATTTCAGCATACGAATATGACTAATTGTCTCTCTGCTGCTCTGCAGCCACATAAATAATAATTTTGGCCCATGTTGGAGGGGGGGTGGGATGTTCACGCATCAGTTTATGATATTTGAACACAATGGATTGTGCATAATTCAGGTGATCACGTTAGCAGGCCAATGAAACCTCTCTGTAGGCATCACCCTCTGCCCCACTGTCTTGTAGCCTGCATAATACCTCTATACTTTCCCTCTTTTGTAAACGAGAGCGTTATGTCTCTCATTTCTGTCATTGGGATTGTTTCTTTGTTTGGAGTGGTGATATTAGCATCATAATCAGACAGAAAGAAAGAGGCGGCAGTGATGACTGATTTATGCATGGTTTGTGTGGAGAGACCAACAAAACCAGTAAGCATGTCCTGTGTATTTTCGTCAGATATGTGCAGTTTATTATTTCAGTCATTCATGTGCTAAATAACGTGAATAACATTTCCCCATCATACAGTACTTCAACAATAAAACTTTTTGAGTGGATTGGTTTATTTTCCAAGTTGGCTGCTTTGAATAAAAAGGTCCTTCTTTTTCAAGATAGAGACAGTGGCAAAGAAACATTCAAACTACTCTTTATCAAGTGTTTTCAGCCTTCATACATATTGGTTTACCATAAAAGTATTACACTCTGATTTACATTTAACTCACATTTCAAGGTTTGTGACTTTGACAGTGATTGTATAATTAATTGCTGTCCTATTCACTCCAAGAGACCTTGTGTTTTCCTGTATCTAAAAGAAAAAAAAAATCAAAAAAGATGTATGAAAAGATGAAAAGATGTTTTATCACATTGACAATGGCATAAAAAGCCCTTGAAGGATCTACTAAAGTGATGACATTTGTTTATTCAATCAAATCCTTCTAAAAAACAATCAGCAAAACCTAAACATAATGAGCCAAACATCCAAAACCTGTCTAAACAAAGCTGCAGTCGAGCCTCAGCACTCCAACCATAAAACATACCCACTCATTCACTCACAGAGAGACAGAAAGGGGGAGAGAGGGAGGGGAGGAGGGGGGTGGTATTGTTACATTTCATTAGACACATTCCTTCTCTGTGGACTCTTGACCAGTTGCCATGGCATTTTAGCTGACCACATTTCATATCAACCTCTCTAACTCATTCTCTCACTCTTTTTCTCTCTGTCTCTCTGTCGTCTGTCTGACAACATAAGAATGGCTTTGATGACACTCAATTGTAAGTAATAAAAAATGTGGAACTTGAAATCTTGAAATTTGATTTTAAAACTAACAATAAATAAATTAATGAATTAGTTAATAAAATCTTACTGTACATGAACCTTTTCCCCTTTTGGATTACCATAGATCCTGACTTTACGCCATGTTAATTCATATACTGATACTGAGTATTGTTTGTTAGCATTGTACATACATTGTGAGGTGTAAAATTGTTCAGCATGGACATAATTAATTGTAATTTTGGGTTGTGTTGTCAGCCTAGATGCTTATCAAGGTGCTAGCACCAACTGACTATAAACACTTTAAATCACATCTTTGGCTATACATTGCACTTGAGCACACCACAGAGACTACAGCCTGCATGCACATTCCTCACGTGCATGAGAGGAAATAACCAATCAGTCATGTGTATTCACACTTCAAATAAGCAGAAAGGCAACAACTGCTTTGCTTATAGGTGTCATTGTCAGCCCATGGTCTCTGATTGAGAAATGTCAAAGAATAAGAAAATGCACTTCAGGAAATGGTTGAAATTGTTGATTGGCCAGAAAGAACAACCACTTAAATTGCCTACAGTCAGCTTTCTCTTTTTATGACTGCCTACAGCATTCTGAATTGACTAAATGGTGATGTACAAAGGAAATATAGCCAATGGTATGTTGGTCAGGGCTCCTAAAGTTTTTATTTACCTATTTAGTTTTTTCTTGAACTCAATCTGCAGATCAGATCATTAATTCTGCCTCCAGTGGATCTCTTCCTGTGAGAAATATTAGTAAAACAAAAAAATAAATAAAATAAAAAATAAACTGCTCAGTCGAGGTCATTACTGTAATTGACACCTGTTGTAGTCAGAACAGAAAATGGCATTCAGTTGCCCTTGGTGAAACAGACTGCATTGTATCAAGAAAATGCGACCTGTCACTCAAATCCAGCGGTACAATTTTGTCACAAAAGTTTCCATACACACATTAATTTGCATTTTTCCATCAACAGTCAAGTGTTTGCGCAAAAGACGATAACAAAAGGAGAAAAAAATTGATTTGCATTCAGTGTATAAATAGTTCCAGGACAAGGGCTGTTAAGTTTGAAATTAACATGTAAACAGTTGGAAAGTCTGCCCTGCCACCCCCCATCCCTTTCTCCTTAACCCCCACCCCTGGTTCCCTTTTAGCGCCTTGATAAATAAACATAAAGCCTCACACAAAGACCGCCTTGTTCCTTTAAATGGGCTACTTTTTAATGGAGACATATATTTCCAGGATTATATCAGCATTCAGTTGCAAATTTTGAGTTTTAATACTCCAATTGGGGCAGTCTATGAATAAGAGTATCATTAGAATGCAGGGAACACCTGGCGCTGAGGGCTGGGCTATGAGGGGGCTTCGAGCTGACCTGGTGTCAGTGCCAAGGCTACGCTTGTTCCCAGCCTTTCCATTCAGATTCTCACATCCTAAGCCTTCACTATAGTACTGTAGATCGTTATGCACATGTAACTTATGATCATATATCACAAATACCAAAGAAGTGACATGAAGTTTGGGAAGGTTGGAAGTACAACATTTTTAGAATACGAAAGCAATGAAGGGTCCAAGATTGTAGTAAAACTATTTAAACTGATATTATAAACACTTATACATAGAAACTACAATGCAGTTAGCAGCCAAGACTGACTTTTACAGAATTTACACTGATTTTCAGCACTCCTGCAGGCTGTCATATCAGCATCTATACAACACTGCAGTTTGTGCTGCGAAAGCACTTGCATGTAAATTGAGGGGAAATCATCTAATCATTCTCTGAGATCATTTTGGCCAAGTCAGCTGCACCTGGTTTACACTGTCATGTTGAAATGAAGATATAAAAATTCTCTCCTGTAACAAGAATAACAACAAAACTACAGAAGCTTTTTTTTTTTTTTTTTTGTTACATTACTTACTTGGCTGCTTGAGAGGAGATGGGGGTGGGGGGAGTTTGAGGGAATGAGTAGTACTATTTGGAGGAGAGAGGAAGGGGTACAGGGTCTATTCGTATGCACCCCACATCCACTCAACACACAATCAGGCCTGTATTGCGTTTTGCAAATTTATACCCAGGATGTTGGTTTAGAGTGTTTCCCTGAAAAAAAAAAAAAGGAGAGAGAGAGGATTTTTTTCAAGTAAGTGTCTGCTTTCATGAGCAAGAGTGATTGAGGCACACAAACAAACCTTTGTTTCCTAGCTCACAGATGCAAGGACCAAGCTCTGATTTACGCCCCACCCTGGGACACATTTGCACCTTTTTAATACTTTGAGACTCAGACTGTATGAAAAAATAGTACTATATGTACTAGTAGAGTCTCACTTAAGTACTATGTGATGAAATTTAGCAAAACTGTGATTTTTTTATTATTTAAAAGCAAACATCTTTTGTGGTTGCAGCAACACAAATTCTAAAATAAAAGTGTCACCCCAGTGAGTGACATGTACTACACTGTACATCCACTAACCATTCAAACCAGCCTCTCTTTCTCAAAACAGTGTTATTTTTGCAATGGCTGGAGAGCTGTACACATGACAAGCCAATCTATAGCCAGACACAGACAGTCAAAGGCAAAGGGAAGAAACACTGAAGTCAACAGACATTGACTTTCCTTTTCTCTGTTTCAGATGATGAGACAATGGCTGTAAATGAACATTTATGTTTCAGCTTTTACTGTTAAACTCATACATCAGGTCTTCAGAGATCTGTGACCATACTTATGTGCTTTTACTTATGTTAAGCATCTGAATACTTCTTCCACCACTGAAAGTCAAACAATAAAACAAACTCAGTAATTTGTGTTGTGTCATGCGTTAGTCATGAACAGTTGCAATGCAACACAGTAAAATGTGTATGTACTGTATTATAGTGGCAATGTACAGCTTTCCCCCTCGAATGTAGTGTCAATGTTGGTCCCACTGTCCCAAAGAAGAATATAGGAAGTTTAACCATTGCTCATTTTAGAAAGGTCACTGCTAGGAGACATGTTATTTGTTTAGATTATCAAATAGACAATCAATCATCTGTTTGTTTCTGACTGCTAGCTGTAGCGTTAGCAATATGGCTACCACTATCAGCCTGGATATCACATCAAGAAACAACCATAAGCATCCAAATTTTGACTAGAAACCCTGACTTCAGTGCTGTGATAAAGGCAAAAACCTTGTTGTATTAATAAGTAAGCAGACTTTCTTATTTGCATTAATACAGGACATGATGCCAACTGTTGGTTTTGAACCCCCAAGTCCTAGAGCTCTCTTCATAGTTGGACTAGCAATAGCAACTACCGGGACAAATCCCTGTGGGCCAGTGGACCGATAAAAAAAGTCCATAAAGTCAGTCCCAGTGGATACGTCTATAATATAAGTCTAAGGCTGAATTTCTGCCCAGCTCCAACCATGGCTCTCCCCATTGAGTGAATGCCTGTTTCCACAGTTACTCTGGTTGTTTTACAGTCTGCCATTTCTGCTACCTAGGAAAAGCTACTAAGAGCTGTCGAGGATACCAAAAGCACTGTCCTTTCTCTGTTTTGGTGGCAGACATACTTAATTTGTGCCTTAAATAATAATTCTGCAAAAATTCATGTTGAGTGGCAAGAGGGAACTGCATGGTGAAAGCAAGGTTTATAGGGAACTAATCAAAACTACGATGGTGTCATTGTTCTATAACCTTTAAATTGTGCAGTTAACATTTACTACACACTTATATTTTAAAACAAAATTATCCATTGTCACCTTAAATATCACAGGCTACAATGAAAGGCATGACATAAAATAATATTTTTTGGGAACCAAAACTGATTGGAAAAGACATTAAGATTAATACTATATTAAGAAAAGTTTATAAGCAATTTTCTTTTACAGTATGGTCCAGTTTGTTACTTAAAAAGCAACTTCCAGGTTATTCTTTTTTTTTCATTTATACTTAATGTTGTATTAGGAGACAGACTGATAGAAGTGGATACTTGCTAATTAGTGTCTGTAACGGGTAACTATCAATACTGGTTACTGCCAGTAGGAGACGACCAGTACTAGTTTGTTATATGCTGATATGTCATGTGATGTGAAACTTTATAATGTTGTGATGAGAAGGCAGCGTTAGCCATTGTTAGCTGTCGTTAGCTAACGCCGTTCACTCACTGAGACATGTGCCAAGTCCACTTGTTCTCCTCACGCCATAATTCAGTCTCTCTCCTGTGGCTGTTGTTTCTCCTGACTCTGGTCTGTTCCTGGTCTCTTGAAAGCTCAGCAGGCTCCTAATTATACAACTGTGCTCCGTCATATGCACACAAATATGCATTTTCAACCTCTTCAGTTTCAGAACTCGCATTTGGATCCATATTTATTAATGTTAAACTTGCTCTAACTTTGCCGGTCTCCCCTATGCTATGTCACTTCAAGTTTGTCGTTTTTGGATGCGGAAGGAAAATTCTCTCACAAAAACGGCTCCAGAAATCACTGTAGTGTATATATATGTATATATTTTTGAAAATCTAGTTTCTACATCATTCACATCCAACCTGCAAGTTGCTCTTTAAGTAACCAGTCTCTTTAAGACCCAAGGAATATAAACAATGTATGCACTTGAGACTGTTACTGAATTCCTTTATCATCATCCAAAATATATATTTTTTTAAATGTTCACCATAGTTGCTATTTATACACTTCTAGCCTAACTTGTTACACAAAATACATGTGAGGCTGTTTTCCTGCACTGGATTTGCATTGGTGAAAGTTATAAATTTTCCAAATGATGGGTTTGTAAAACGTGCACTACATCAGGTCAGTGCATTATATTTGCTGAGCTGAGAACACAGTCAAGTTGGCAGGCTGCTGACAACTTGTTTACGTCAGTCCCAATTAATAATTAGTTTAATGATTTGAGCGCTTGACATGTGCCCTGGACAAATGCGGGCAGGAAAATGCACACACAGTGCTGTTTGCATAAATCTGCCATTTCAGCTGGGGTTGAGGGGGAACAGAGGGAAGAGAGAGAGTGAGAGAGAGAGGTGGGGGAATTATAGGACTCAGATGTGTGTGATTGGCGGTTCCCTTGGCTCCCAGGGTTAGAGAGTTCAGAGAAAAGCCGATTATTGCTCTCCCTCAGGTCAAGCCTTCATAAATAAACAAGGGGGGAGCCTGAGGCACCGTGTTTTAGTATGATTAGCATATCATACAGCCTATCGACAAGGCACTTATCATATTACAGGACGGCAGTCCTCTGAGCACACGGAGGTTACATGTACGGGGTTGCTGAACATACATCTCTGTTCATTAGAGGGGTCCTCGGGGGAGAGAATAAATCATATCAGCACGTGGTTATGGCAGCACAGGCGTTTGACTTCACCATACAGATGTTAACCAGGGCCTTCAATAAGTCAGAGAGGAGCAGACAGTTAGCTTTACACTGAGGAACAGGAGGGGAGATGAGTGGAAATGATGTGCAGGATTGATAGAGAGAGAGGCGTACACTAAGAGACAGAGCTGCGGTACTTGAGACTAATCTCTCGACCACTTCTCTGACACCTTAGACTTGTCCTCGTCTCTTGAGTATTTTAGCTCAGCCATTTTGGGATCCTGACGCAGCCAGCTAAATGTCTGCTGTGTCCATTTTGGTTAAAGTTATCCACGACAAATGATCCTATAATGACTGTTGAAGTTCTATGATATGAAGAGGGTTAAGGTCAGGGTTAGGGTTAGAACCACGCAGTTAGCTGTTTAACTCATGCTGAGGACTGATTTACAGTGCAGATATGGTATGTATTAGTATTCATTTTGCTAGTTAATGCTAGTACATGTTAATGAACCAATCATTGTTGCAATGTCTTATACAGTGACCTGCACTGTATGCGAAATCACACATTCATAAATAAAACAGTGTCCTCCACTGCCCCAAAATATCTCTTGTTCAGGAGATGATTTAGCAGCTTGACCTATTGCAGTACTGGTAATAAGAACAGGACATTCAAGAATGTTCTGTCTGTCACAAATGTTATCTGACATCACCGACTGTTAGAAGGAGCAGATTTATTTACTAAATTTATCTACAATCCAAGAGGCTGCAACAAAACAGCTGGGACAGACTACAAAAACCTGCAGACTAGTACACAGTTTTCATGTTAACTTAAAAAGGTAAGCTCATGTAACATTATCAAGTGCTGTGGATGTAACAGTCAGCTTCCAATTAATGTCAGCAGTCACCCACCTAAATCTTCCCTTGTAAGGTTGCTTTAAAAATATCACATTGTCCAATGATTTAGTTTCTATTCTCAAGCTAAACCCAGACAGTTAGCGGTTTGTTAGTGAATAAGTGAGTGGAGAAAACAGGTAATTGCTGTGATGCTAAGTGAGCAGGAACGACGGAGTGAGAGAGCAGTTCTGCTCAAGCAGCTAGACTTTGTAAATCATACCTGGATTTACTGCTGCATCACTCCATTTACTTCTGTGAACATGTAAACATTGGGTTTTCAAATATGCCACACACCAGAGCAACACCTGTAATCATGTTTGTACACAACTAAGGATACTGTAAATATTTCAGTAATGACAACTAGATTAAAAGGTCTTTCATTTTTGTTAACTAAAACAAAAGTAAATGAAAACTAACATATATTTTCATCAGAAGACTAACATTAGAACTAAATTATAATCAGATAACAAAATGAATACTGTAGACCGTATACACTGTAGAACTGTCCATTTCGACTTTCATCTCGGCCTTGACTTTTAGTTTCAGTCTTGGGCTTGGACTTGCCAGTTGTGTTCTTAGCTACCTGCAAGTATGATCCAATGAACAGCAAAATGAAATAAAATAAGAAGTAAGGATGATAGAGTTTTGTGCAGCCGACAGACAAAATAATGTTTCTTTGGATGATGAAATTAGCCCAGAGGGAATTATGACTGTGTCTTAAAACTGCATCGATGATGGAGTGGAAGTCAACCCAACTCTCAGACACGCTACTCAGCTTTCAATTTAGGCAAGCCTTTTCTCCTCAGCTACACAAGCTCAACTCACAGACCAGGGGCCACAATTAGCAGCTAGCCACTCTGACCAGGGAGAAAGACCAAATGACATCCGCACCTAAGCCCTCCTAAGCCTGGGGAGCCGGGGCATGGAGCAGCCTCAGCGCTCTCCACCTTCCAGTCAAGCATGGCCTCTTTAGGTGGTCCACACACTGGGGATTGATGGTATATTTTTACTGGAATTAGCGCTGTTTAGCATCCCCCCGGGAGGTGGGAGTGCCGGGGATGACCAGCTGGGTGGTTATACAGTAGGCTATAAGAGGTTACAATGCAAAAACTGGAATATTGGATGAGTGTTTTTCATGTCTTGGCTTCACGGTGGTGGCACAAAGCTGGGATCAGTCTGGATGCCATGTTGCCTGGATAATCACATCCACCACTGGCATGAATCTTATGCCAAAGAGAGGGACAGCAGACACCAGGAGCATACATTTAGTTTCAAACCTAATGTTTCCAAACAGATGTGATGAAAACGTCTTAAATGACTAAAATATGGAGGTGTGTGATTTAATTCAATAAAAGTGTTAGCTTGATTGTCAAGGGTGGTAAATTCCAATCTGTGTATTTTTGTCTGTAGACAGTACAGTGCAGTTGTAATACATTTTCTCAAATAACCCCACTACATTTCTTTGCACCTTACCACGTGTATGTGTGTATTCGTGTGTGTGTTCCTAAGTGATGCCATCCCCTCACACCCACCCCCCAAATTCTCCCCCACCCATGCAAATTAGAACTTCACACACGTCGCGGCAAGCTGCCGGGTGCTCTGTGATTTCACACGACCAATTAAGGCCCTCTTGGCAGTTGTGTGAACAGTTTCATTAGAGGAGATAATATTGCAAAGTGAAATGATAAGCAATCATTATGATTAATGCCCAGACATTACATTGCTCGTTAATGAGGTGTAAATGATCTCATTATTTTTTGAAAGAGTACAGATTAGATTAAAGTGGAGTGGACAGCGCTCCTCAGTGTTCAGACAAGTTAGTGTTAATTAGGCCCAATCTCCAGGAGCAAATGAGCCGCAACCCTTTGGTAAACAATTAGGCTTCCATAGCCCTGGGCTAGATGGACAAGGATAGGCAACTGAATGGATAGATTGCAGGAGAGATTGATGTTTAGGGAGTGTTAAAATCTGAATTAGATACATTGTTATGTATCCATGCAAAATTATACAAATTATCTTTCTTCTTGTGCTGAACAGTAGAGTTAGGCAAATATTTGAGTTGATATTGAGCTTTTATTAAGTATCAGATATAAGCCTGTTCGTTTCATTCACTACTTATATAATACAGCTAGATAATATCCACAAGATACATACATTACATAAAATTTCATTTTCCTGCTTCTTCTCCTTTAACCATAGAGAGATGCAAACCATAAAATTATAAGTGAACAGTAAACAGTGATGCAGATATCAATGAGAGAAAATAACAGTGACAAAAACAGTGACACTGGATTACAGGTAGCATCATTTCCTGTGACTCCCTCATGCTTAGGTCAGCACTTTAATCAACAGAATGGAGGACCCTCCCACTAACAATAATATCTAATATATAGAGAGATAATTGCAGGATGTTGGTACATAGAAAAGTTATTACTGAGAAATATAGCAACAAAAACAGGGTTATCGCTTTAAAGGACTTTGATCAGTCTGGCTTCTGAGTGGGGAGTTTTGGTGCCAGTAAGAAACATTAACGCAATATTAGTCAACAGCATTGTTATAAAAATACTGGTAAAAGCCCTGGAAAAACAACATTCAATCCTACTGAACAGCCATGAACATTACGCCTTATCAGTGCAGAGGGTGCCCCCCCCCCCCCAAATCCCACATTTTCAGGCATGAAGGTCCTGCAGCTGCTCTCAAGGTAACAAAACTCACACTCTTCAGGTGTTTTAAGTGAAAACAAAGAAAGTTTGAAGAGTTTATTTATTTATTTTTTCATGAAAACAGAACTCAGCCTATTGATGCCAATTTATCATTCATTGTGTGTCTTTATTGACTCAAACAACTGTTTTTGTCTTTTTTTTAATTTAAGAACAATTTTGCAAAACAAAAAACACACAAAGGCTTTTGTTTTTGTGCTCATTTTTGACTTTAGTAATGAAATTAATTCATTCAGCACGACCCAATTATTATTGTGCTGTATTGAAATTATTCTCTGCTTCATTGTCGAAGTACCACAATAATGTCTGTAAACACAAAATAGTTTCAGAGTTTGGAGATGTAAGTGTGAAGTTGTGAAAAAAAACTAAGAACAAACTTGTCTTTTTTCAGTAATTAAAACAAATTGTTGTGAAAACGGAACGGAAGCAGAGTCGCTTTCACTGAGACAAATCCTGACATCTCAGAGGTTAGTGTTCCTGTATCTCATCTAAAGACAGACTGGACCAGCCACAGTGGGAAATGTCTGCCTCTGACAACATTGATTTTACCATCCTCGTCCTTTGTCTGTAAAGATATGTTTAGATTATGACAAGAAAAGCGATGCTGTAATCCCTCTGCCATAGGAGTTATGTTTTAGAGACATCAGGCCCTTATCGGTGATTGATAACGCTTAACTCAAAAACATATAGAAGCATTAGGAACGTCAATATTTTGCCAGCGACTGAAGGTGACCCCTGGTTCCTGTGTTTGCAGTGTGTGCGCGGAGGGCTTTGATGGTAAATTTGTAAGGGTGGTTATGTGGGGAGGCTATTATGGATTTGCTATCTTGGCCTGAAGTGTTTGCAGCTGATTATGTGATTAAATCAATAATAATTTCTGTTTGGGCTCCTTTGCTCCTCTGCTTCATCTTCTTTTTCCTGTGTAGTTGAGCGGAACGATGGGTGGGGACTGGTGTACACAAGTACAAATGCTGGAAACACACACTCGCACACACACACATACAACCATATACTACACACAGCGGAACAACTGTGCAGCAGATGGCATTCGGGGCACATTGCAGGGTCCAAAAAGTTTACAGGAATCCATCAGTAGAGAAAGTCATATGAAATGGGAAAAATTTTAAAAATCTTGTGTCTGTCATCTGTGTAGAAACACATGAATACATCTTTAACACAATAAGACAAATTAAGACACCCAGGACAAGCTGTTCTCAACAAAGTAACACACATACCCAACTTTTACCTAATATCTGTGACCTATTGCTGTGATGCAAAACTCAAAATAAGACTAAAGAACATCTCCGCTCTATCTGTCTCACTGTTCCTCAGACCCTGGTTTGTTGCCGACTTGTGCCAGCCACTCCTTAGCAACCACAAACGCTCCCCTCTCTGGTTCTGCCAGGTTTGTTGTTATGTCTAGACTGCAGGAAATGCAACATTACATTTGTTTACAACCAACAGGAACTAGAACCAGAAGCTGTTATGTGATTAAAGAGTGCTACCCAGAGAGAGTGTGTGTGTGGCTCAACCCCCTGGGTTTGGCAACGATCGACTTGATATAGGCAAACCAAAACGGAGAAAGAGAGCAGAACCGCCGTCCGTGTCAGTTAGATGAACAGATTACATTCACAACACAGCATTCTCACTAAGATTCCAGGTACTGAAAGTAAGTTAGAAAGAGCCAAGCTTGTGTGTTTGTGTCTGTTTTGTGTGTACTGTATTTACGCTGGTGTTTATTTGAGCATGTGACTACGTATATATGCATTTAGTGTGTCTGTGGCTGCGTGTGTGTGATTGTGTGTGGCTGAGTTAACTCACAATCCCTCAGCACCCTCTTAAATCTATACCCAATAAAAATCAGCGCCGTCTCGAAAAAACAAAACCCAGGGAAACATCTGTAAAACATCGATTTTGCAGATTGCAAACCAAATGCATGGCTAATGAGAAAAGAAATCATTTTTGATTAATTAACCTAAAAATTGGAGAATCTAAGCTGCCACCAGGGACATGACAAGTGCTGCAGGCCTGATCACACAGGCGGAGGACATACTGTAGAGCTGCTCCCAGCCCCAGCTCGCTTGGGGAGGGAAGAAAGAGAGACTTTGGGAATGCTGGTAGTTGAGGTATGGCTCCCATTACTGAGCCAAAATCACCAAGAGTCATTGTGGTGATCAAATGGAGGAGTGAAATATTTTCCACTCAATGACTGTGTCCATTTATTCATGAAGGAAAAAATGTTGGTTGGCTATGTGCATAGGTGGAATTTACTGCTTTTACAGTACTATTTCAGTATCTGTCATGTTATTTAAAGGGTTGGTTCACCAAAATTACACCAACACACACACAAACATAATTTCTCACCTCCAGTGGTATCTAGCTTTTCAGACAGTATTATAAGCCACCCCCCTACAAGTGAGGTGAATGAAATTTCTGTGGTGCCTAAAGTATTGAACATTACTCATTTAAAAACCTTACACGCTGTGTCCCAATTACTCCGTATAGATAGTTTTCATTGGAACTCCTTTGTTACTCTTGAATATTTTCACAGTCTTGAAAAAGTGTTGTAAGCGCCATAAATTAAAATTCCATTCACCTTCATTGTTGTAGGGCTAAGAAACCAAAAACATTTTGGTGGCTAGATGACACCAACACATTGGTTCCTAATCCTTTTCACTTATACAAATTAAATATCTATTTGCAGCTTAAATAGTTGTATATTTCTATGGATAAGGTTGGGCTAGTTGTCAAATTAATATATCATTGTTTGAATGATTTTCAGAGGTCTAAAAAGTTAACATTATGTAGTAATTTACAAGAAAAAGCAATGATTAGAGGAATGTCTGTTTGTTTCACTTGGTTGAACTTTTAATATTGTTATCATATTTTCTAAACATCAGATTCATGTTAAATTTATGTTAAGGCAACCAGACATAACAGCTTCGATCCACATACCATCACACCTGTGAACATTTACAGCTTCAATACTGAATCCTCATAGTCATACTACATAATGCAATACCATGTACATTATAGGAGATGTCTATCCTCTGCATACAGTGTAATCTCAGTATATGCACAATGGTATTTTTTTTTGTAAATAGAGTAATATACACAGTATTAATTTTAGCAGTCTTTGCACTGTCATGCACTCCTTGTGCTACATATACAACAACCCTGTACATACCTACATACCTTGTATCAACCTTGTTTCTTGTCTGTATTTAATACCTTTATGTTATAGTTGTTTAAGTATGCTTATAGTTGTTTAGCTTGATATTTTTCTTAGGCTGTGTGTCCACATCTGTTTTGTCCTATAAATTTGCTCTCTGCGCTGTGTTTAAGTACACTGAAAGCTACTGAGTACTGCAGTCAGTATATATGTGTCAAAAACCTTGGCCCATAATGTTGATTCTGAAATGATCTCAAACTGTGATGCTGCAACTTGTTTTTTTTACATCATCATTACCATCATAGACCCTGATTAAAAACACCAGAGAATTTTACTTTTCTTATTTGAAGTGTGCCCTCTTCTTAGTTGCAGTAATTATGAAGAAAAGGTGAGCATTTCCACTTTACCATGTAAAAAAAAAAAATTTTCATCTTGTTTTCACCATTGTTATTTTGCTATTTTAAAGTTTTGTTTTCACGACATTGTCACTATTTTTTCTAGCTGTAACACACTTGCCCTCTCAAAGTTTTGTATCCTCAGACAGTTAAGTGCCAGCTGCAGATGGCTGAATGGGAATTATGAATAGGTTTTGGAATTTGTTTTTAATTAATCAAATTACATAGCTGTAGCCACACATTGTACACTCACACACAAATACTGTAGTTTGCACAAAAACACACACTCATATTCAAGGGCTCTTTTCTGCTCATTCACATTTCAGAAGTAAGCACAAACACACACACACACACACACACACACACACACACACACACTTACAGAATTGAGGGAGGGTGCAGAGAGCCAAGTTGAGTTGCTGCACTCACAACACAGCTGGTTTTCCAAGGTCAATAAGAAACTTGGAGTGTTTATTTGTCCATGTGCTTTATTTGCTTTCTAATACAGCCGAGGCTCTGATTTGACAGATCTACTTGAAAAGAATCATAGCGCTTTAACGTCTAAGGAGCGTGGGAAATTTCCACTCATCAAAGAAGTTTCTCCCTCTGCCCTTCCTCTTTTTCATTCTATTAGTTTTTCATAATTCATTACCACCCTGTCTGTTTTCCCCCGGTGTCTTAATTTTCCCTTTATTTCCCCTCAAGAAAGCATAATGCTTGTACCGTAGCAGCTCACCAGTGTTGCAGTAACAACCTCCTACCCCTCTGATGGCTAGACAGTAGGCCATTGTAGAGCTGAATCGCCATAGATTTATAGCCAATAGTCCTGGGTTCCCAGAACGCAATGTCACTCTGTCACGCTGTCATCAATCTGCTGTCTCTGACCAAAGACGAAGAGGGAAAAAATCACTGCTGAAAAGTAGCACAACATCAAGAGTGATACTTCTTTATGCATGATCTCATTTTTATCAGCTGCCTGTCTGTCATAGGTAAAATGTGTGGGCACAAAGAGCTCCATTTACTCACGACAAGTCTGGGTGCAGCCACATCAGACATCATCTACTAGCTCCAGATTGCACAATTAACAAGGGGCTGGTTGAGTGCCAAATGTGGCCATTGTAGCAAATGAATACACCTTTTGACGCCAAAGCTTTTCCAAGACATTTAATCTTCATTAAGCTGTAAAACCTGCAGCATGGTAACCCTTTTCACACATTAATATCTTCTCATGACACAGCATAAGCCTTCAATATGAAGAATTCTACTAATGTAATATAATCCCAATATTAAGTGTGATTTGATCTCCAGCATTTGTCTGCTGCATATTTAACATATGTTTTTAACACTGACAACTTTGCTATATTCTACTAAAACACGTTCAACCAAACAAAAAACCAAAACAAACAAAAAAAAACAAAAAAACAGATAAAGTCTGCTGACAGAGACAATACACTGCTATCTTCCCTTGCTCATAAACTGTTACCTTCCAGAGTCATTTCCCATGATCTACACACACAGATATTGAACATCATAAATCAGCTTCATAAAGGTTGTCTGAGAGATTGTGTCTTTTTGAAAAAAAAAAAGAAAACATAAAAGAGAAAGGAATCTAAATCCTCATGATTAATGTGCCCCGAAACCCTCTCAGAGCCATGGTAACCAGGGCAGTTTGCCATGCCATTTAGAGGATCCAGGCGCTGACATAAAAGAAGCATTTTCCAAGTCTCTCACTGATGCATCTCCTCAGTTCAAAAACAGTTAAAGTCTTAAAGAGTTTTCAGTCCCCCGTCTTGTTTCGAGCAGGAAACAAAAAACAATATTCTACTGAAGCCAAATGTTGTTATATAACGTGATAATTTAATAAACACCAAACATCTTTACAATGTCCATCCATGTTCATTAAGTACTCTGTCATACACATACCACAGTCATCTCTCTGTCCTCAGATACTCTTAAGAAACTTGTTTGAAAATGTTTCAGTGAACAATCAAAATGAAAGGACTTGTGTCATAGTGCAGTCACGACATATAAATAATAATCTCTTGTAAGAGAAGAACATCGGTGTCAGATTTTACACTAGTAATTCCTCCTATTAATCACGTACTGAAACAAGACAGGGCTAAAACAGATGTCCGCACGTGGCATCATGGCATTCCTGAGCTGAGGTTTTAGGGGGAAATTTATGAAAGTGGAAAAACTAAGAGGCTTTTCACTGCAGGAAAATGCTATTGTAAGACACAGGCAGGTCAAATATTGACATGTGGCAGCAAGAATTTCCCTAGTTTTCTGCCTAATTTTACCATGGGGCTCAATAAAGTGTCTTCTCACAGAACTTAAAATCAATTTCCCAGTAAGAAGTAAGGGACAGCTTGGAGAGAAAGACATACCAATAAAAATCACTAACCGGTAATGTATACTAGTGATATGTTTCTGTAAAAATTCCAATAATCATGCTTAAAAAAATAAGAGCATAAATAAATATATACCTCACGATGAATTCAGAAAATTAAAAACAATGGTATTTGTTTTCTTTCATTTTTTACACCCAATAAATCTGAATATATATGCCCAACAAAAGCGTGCTTTGAGGTAAATAGGAGGACTTTTATTGACACCCAATAAAGTAGGACATACTTTTTTTTTAGATGTACATAAAATAGAATGGTGAAGGGAATTACAGAGCGTCGAGGCAGAAGTAAATGAGAAGTATGGACATAAAAAAAGAATGAAACTCACCCGCTATGACAGATCTGCGATTATAAGTTTGCTGTTGATGCCTCAGATCCGTCAGCTACCTGATGTGTGCCTGCTTTAATTTACTATGTCAATAACATCGCTGTGGAAACACAGCCAGCGTGATAGATAGAGACGATTTGCATGGACTTCCCTCCAAAGTGCCAATTCTTGAAAGTAAAAAGGTGGAAAAAAAGAAGAAAATAAAAAGTGCAATTTCCAAATCACCTTACATATCTTGGTGGGTACATACAGCAACTGCTTTTTCTTTCTTTCAGGAGCTGGTGTTCATTTTGAGCACTTTCAATTTATGAGGCATCAACATTCTACTCAAGTAATTAGTCACCACAGTCACAAGTGGATGTAAATGCAGTTTGTTTTGTGCTGTACCAACATAATTCTGCAGTTTGGGCAAAACAGAGTCAATTGAAGATCAATCTTAAAACTTTAAAGTGCTAAATCTACAAGTTTCTTTGCTGAAAGTGAATTAGACAAGAAAGCTACAAAAGTAAAAAAAAAAAAAAAAAAAAAAGCCTGTCAACCTGTCAAAAATGACATTTTGTATATTCCAATATATCAGGACACATTAGACATTAGAAATTTGCCATGACACAAAGTAGTTCAAAAAAGTTTGATTTACCTTCATTACAGCTAAGGACTTGACTGTTTTCTCCAACAAAAGGTCTTGACAGGAGGCCACAAAGTTCAATTAAAGGAAGAGTGGAGAGGTGAGCATTGATTTAAAAGACAGTATTTCAAACTGCACCCCAGAGTACAGGGCAGGGCTCTCACACTGATGACACTAATTCTTCAGGGAAATTCATGTTAGTTGGTGTCTAGACATTTTATTACTTGGCCAAAGCACCAAAGCATGGCTATCTTCCCATTTCAAAGACTCAGCTGCCTACTTAGAGGCATAAAAGTTCTAGCCTAACGTCTTTCAATCACAGCAGCCTTGTTCTTGGATCAGGTCAGTTTGGCTTCCTAGCTCATTGATAATCAGAGGTATCCATTGACAACCTGTTGATAAAATGGGGCCATAAGATTAGGTCTCTAAAATGATATTACTGGCATACCACCAGCACTGCAGTGACATATGTCAAGTTATTTTGTTGCTCCAAGTGTCTACATTTGCATCTACTACAATACTAATTTATATTTAAATATTAAAAATTCACAGTCAACACTTCCTGCAGGTACCTCGAAAGCCTTCCTGCATTCTAACAGCCTTTTGTCAGTGGATTTACAGTGAGCTGATTCAAACTACAGCTGCAGGCACTTCTTGCAGTTTTGTATAAAGACAACGTTTTGTCAAAAGACATGTCACATTTCTGAATCAGAATTTCTGTCTTGTCTTGACCGCACACATTGAAAGAGGCAAAGAGGAATGAACTGCCTCACAGGAAAAGGTTTGACAAGTCAGGTTTCCATCCAAATGAGGTGCAAATTTGAACAGAATTTTCATGAAATTAGCAAGAGAAAATACAATTTGGAGTGTATTTCAAGCCACTATATTAGGAATTGAGCACAATGGGATAAACAACTATCAGTGCTAATTCTCCAGTCAGTCCAACTAAACCAATGCAGAAGAAGAAGAAAGCTCCATGCATCAACTCATTCACCTGAGCCAAACTTTATGCAACAAGTTCTCCAAACTAGACAACCATATACTGTAAGTCATTTGTCCTCACCGTATTGTATGACCCTTAGGAGCGTTTCCTGAATTAGCACCCCCACATGAGCAGGAGATAGGCCACAAACTGTTAAAATAAATAATTAACCCTTTCATGATGTGACAATGCTATGGTAAAGGTTTGGTCAGGTTTAGGTGAGAATACAACTTAGTTAGGTATAGGGAAAGATCATAAGTACTTTAGAAGACCTTCGTCATCATGGTTACAGTAATAAACACATGGTGATTGAAGTCATGGTTAAAAGAAACAACGCTGACTAATGGTTTGAAACAGGAAACAAACAGCAGTTCTCCTTGTTTAAATCCAATGTTTTGTCGATCCATCCATCCACCATGACCTCCTCCTACTGTAAACTTTGTTGCTCTGTAACAACTTCACCTGACTTCCTTCTTTGCTCCCGTTGTAGTTACTGCAGCCACTAGAGGGTTTTGTAACTTGAACGTAAACAGCTAATTTTGGGACATGTGCTTAAAAATCTGGTGCCGTCTCTCCTTAACAACAAAATGGCTTGTGACAAATTGCTTGCACAAATTATCATTATTCTTATCATTTATTATGGGTGGAGAGTCTCTTTCTGTGACTTGTGACCAGTTCAATCTGCAAATGAAAATTTACATGCCTCTAATGAGTATTTCAAAGCAATAAAAGGAAAGAACACTCAGAAAAATACACATATTTTTGTGTGGCATGTTCAGGAAAATTCTATGGATACATGCTATCATTTTATTAAATTATTTAAAAGGTATAATTGCTATATTACATCTATCTGGCAACATCTTTGATAAATAGCAGTAGTGCTTTTGATGCTCGACTGACCATACAAACTGCTGTTTATTGAAAACTTTCTTATGAATATTTAAGACAAAACCATGCATATAGTATATTTATAACTATATGTTAATCAGTTTTGTTACAGTTAAGGACTAGAAAAAGCGACTACTATTTGAGAAAAAATTCACAGAATTTATCTCAGTAAATACGTTTTCATTTACATTTTTACATAGTAAAAAGATACAGACTTAAAAAACAGACACATACTCACACACACACATATACACACATACTCAAGTTGATTAGCAGGGCTCCTGTGAGCGTGTGTCACGTTTTAGTGGAAAATTACACCTCTTTCAACAATTCCTCAGTCGGAATCCCATTCTAAAGTGGATTTTATCTGCAAATCACAATTATTTTGTTCATGCTCTGTTTTAATGGGCACACCCGCTGGGCTGAAGAAGACACTTCTCTATTCATAAATGTATTACTGCTGGGGAATCATTAACTTATTGTTAGCAGCGCGACTGATGGCTTATTGACATGACAACATTCAACCAACACTTTTGTCTTTAAGCCGTACATCCATATCACTGAAAACAATGTCATCTACCCCATTTTCACCACTCCCCCTTGTGTGTTTGAGCTTAGTGGAAGGCTTTTCAGTGACCGGGAAAAAAAAGTTCCCAGCAAGAGATAAGTGTAGGCTGGGTTTCTGGAAAGACTGAAGAGGTTTTCTTTATGACGAGGAATAAGAAAAACAAAAGCACCAGATGCCACAGTAAATGGGACAGGAGGGTGTGAGATGATGTTAGACAGAAATCACTGTTTGCTGAAAATGATATAGTACTTCTGTTTGTGTCAGCTTAAGAGAATAGCGATAAAAGCCTAAATAGTGGCAAAACAGAGCAGAGAGGATAAATTGCTATGTGTGAATTATCTGAGAAGTGAAGCTCCGTCTGATATTTATGGCTGGAGATGCAGGAGAGTCATAGAGTCAGACCGTTTGCACAGATGGTGGCCATCCTTGGTCAACATTCAAATAAAAACGGAATGAGCGTCTCCCTCTGTGTCCAGCTATTCCTCTCTCAGTGAATGCAGACGCAGATAAAAGGACGGGGTGTAAAAGTGTTTAAGTAGGCAGAAGTTGTAAAGAAGGAGAAAAAAGCAGAATCGCTATTCACTGCTTGTGCAATCCTTTCTGCCTTGTTGAACTTTATTAAATTCTGTCGTTCTCTCCTTCCCGTCTGGCTTCCTTTGTCAGCTTCTTCTCATGCGTAACTCAGATTTTTTTTTTTTTTTTTAACAGAGGTGTTGTGGAGGGCATTCAGGCTGAAAGAATGTGTTGGTGATAATCATACCACAGTGTACCAATAAGAATCCCACTGAGATGAATCACGTTTTAAAATCTGGAGTGGAGCGGGGTATCAGAGTGTTGAACGCTCATTGTTCAGAAAATGTCTGAGTTAGTGAGGGTTTCTGTGATGAGTGCTGTGATCACACCGCAGGCCTACGTGCTTAGGGGTGTATCGCTGCTCAAATTTGACTTTTGGAGCAATTGTTTATACAGTGTCTGATACTGAAATGAATTCACAAGTCTCAAAAAGTTTACACTCGGGTCAGTTAATTCAAAATGATACTCCTCATCAGTTTTCTTTTCCTCTTAGCTCTTTTGATCACATTTCATTGTGCATGCCATCAACTTCTGACTTAAATGAGACATTTTCTAATCTTATCTGGGGAGATAACATTAACCAGTAACTCACTAGAACAATGGCAACAATTTTGTGAAACTCTGAAAAAAATAGATAATTTTGTAACTGAATTATTTTTCTTATCTTATGGTTCATATCCTTTTAATCATCTTGCAAACCCTGAGATTTATCTTGCAATCTCTGGCCAGGGCCCCAACCCCAAGGTTGGGAACCACTGATCTAAATAACAATGAATTTAGATATGTGCTTCTCTGTTGTTGGCACAACATTGACTGAGACAAGCTTCCATAACGCCAAGTTTAACAGGTTTTTTAATGCGACACGACGACATAGAACACAGGAAAAAAATCTATTAGAGTGTCTAAACTCAAAGTGTGTATATATCATAATCTTCAAGATCCAATTATGTACCACATGTTAGCTGCCAAAAATGCAACTGTATGCTGATTGAAGTTCACAATGAAAACGTCATAGGTGTTGATGTGAGGGAAGAAAGTGTGAATTGAGACGTAAGTGCACTGATGTGAAATATTCTCTGGATGCTAAAATACATAGTTAGAAATGTTACTATATTCAAAGATTTCCTTTACAGTACATCTACACTGACTCATGAATGCATGAAATGACTACACCGCATGATCTCTGCAGAAATAAAAGTTTTAAAAAACTCACATCCTCATATGGTCTGGGATCTCAAACATTTCCATATGATGCATCCCATGTCACAGACACACACAAGATTTTGTCCTCTGCACTGTATGTTATAGTAGAACACTTTATAATGAATTAAATCACAGTGTAAATAAACAGTTCTTCGTGTTGCCTGGGATTCATGGAGGTCTCCAGACTCCACTTTGGGAGGTTCAGGATACCTATATGAATCACATCAGCCCTGCAGTCTTTTTTTTCTGTCTAAGAGACAAGTTTGGTCTCGAAGTATGTCGGCAGTCTGGCCATTCATTACAGCAGCTATGAAAGCCAGGCTAATGGATATGAAAGCGCGATCAATTGGGCAGGAAAGGGAGATTAGGGAAGGATGAGTCACCATATTCCTCCTTCTTGACAACCATGTCATGCGTCGCAGGCTCTCTAGGGAGGCTGCTGATTGATGCCTATCTTTCATCAGTCCAGCTTTAATCTGACATTCCTCATGCTTTATAATCATATCAGCAGAAAAATCTATATCACATCATCCTCTCCTTAGCTGCTCCCCACCTGTAGAGCAGAATATACTTTTGCTTTTATAGGAAGAAAAAAAAAAAAACGGACAAAGCTGACAGTAGTGAGAGGCACGTCTTTATCTATTGATCACATTGTGGAAAAAAAAAAAATTGAGAGGAGATGAAGACAAAGCGTAAGAAAAGGCTGTTCCGTAAAACAAACAGTGATTGCGGAGTGACATTCTGGGAAGAAGTGGCAGACTCTCTCCTGGTGTCGGCCAAACAAACAAACAGAGGAGCGAGACAAAGTGCAACCACTGACCTTTGTTCAAAGAAGCCATCTAATCTGTTTCCACTTTACTTAATTAGAAAAAGCAGAGGGATTTTTAATGTGCATAGTGTTAATGGGAAACAGCTCACAGGTGCTAATTAAAAAGAAAAAAAAACTGATCTCTTTTGTAACTTTGAGTCCATTAATCTATATATTCATCTGTCACAAACTTGGCAAACTTCTCTGATTGTATGGACTCTGTTTTTAAAGCCTGATAATACCCCAAATATATATATTTTTTAAAAATCACATATTGTTACATCAGAGTAACCATACATATATAAATGTTAATTCCACAAACATATACACACTTATGTACCATGAATTACAGGGTCTGGCCTTTGTCAAACGTGAGAGCTTTGTAATTTAAACTTTTTCTCTCTATTGCTGATGGCTTTTCCCTACTGAAGGCTACGGTTTTATACAGACAGTGATTAACCACTGCTTTACAGGTTCGACAGAGGTAGCATGTGTGCCCTTGAGGTGGCAAATACATTAATTTCCTCTTTGACTTTGCCTGTTAAAAGGAGCCGACACTGTGCTGCACTGCCAAAACAGTGTGACGACAGGAGGTGGCCAGCCATAATTTCGACAAAAAATCAGGGGAATTACACAAATGTATATCATAGAAAAAATAATTTTGACAATGAATGTTAAACCTGCTTTGGAAACATTTTATGTGAAATCATTTTGAATGCAAAATGTACACACATATACCTTATGTTTTATATATATGATATTACCCTGTTGTAAGACTATGCTTGTAAATGACTACCTTCATTTTCACATTCTGTAGGCCTATAGCTAAAAAAAAAAGCTGGCAGTTTTGATACTGGAAAAGTAGTTAGATCCCACTGTGACACAGGTAGCAGTTCCTGCAACTATAGACATCATAATATTAGTGAGAAATTTATAGCAAAGGAATGTAAACTAAAATATTTTATTTGAGTACAGTTTTTTGTGCTTGTACTCACGTTATACTTAATGCTTGTAGGACTTCTGCCTCACCACATTTTAGATCATCATTTCACATTTTGACTTCATTCAGTCAAACATTGTATTAGTTAGTTTTGAATGCACGATTTTACATACAGAATCTGTGATAATAACACATAATGCATGGCCCAGTATATGACATAGCTCCGCCTTGACCTACAGCAGTACTGAAATCCGACTTACATATTAATTAATCCATCAGTAATAATAATATAATATCTCAGTGTAAATAATATAAATCTGACAGGGGCTATTCTTCATGATAAATAATTTCACTTTTAAAACATTTTGTACATTTTGCTGATAATACTTCTGTACTTAGAGACCATGAAACCTTGTTTTCACAATTACTGTGAGTAATTGGAGCCTATATAATCCAACTATTATCTCTCTCTCTCTCTCTCTCTCACACACACACACACACACTTTCCCTGTGCTTTCTACTCATTAATGTGAAGTGGGTGGGGCTCTGTTGGAACCAATCAGAATTTAGCAATATTTGAATCAGAATCTCCTAATTTGTGGATTGCTTGGTCCCTGTCACTAAAATCTGATCTACCATGGCTACACAATCCTGCTAAAGCAGATAAACTGTTCACTGTGAGTGAAATTCTTGATTTTAAAAAATACTTAGTGATGATGGCCTTTTTATTGTTGCATATTTAGTCATGAATATTTCATATTATAGTGAAATACTACTACTAAATAGTTTTGCAACTAAGTTTCCAGTGGCTTTAAGAAAAACCTTAGATAGAAGATAGTTTTTAGTTGCAATGTAGTATTCTTAAATAGTACTGATACATTTACCTCCACCACTTCATATTTGAATATGTTTCAGTTGTCAGGTTGCTGTGTAGTGCCTTATACTGTATTACAATGTATGGCGCTAAAAACAAAAACTGTCTTATAAGTAGACTTACTGTCCTATAAGTTTTGTATAATGGTTGAACATATTTTTTTAAAATAATATTTACTATAAGAAGATATTTAGAAACAATAACACAGAGATTTTTGCTTCCTACGTGATATAAAACCCAGTAGCTGATGAGCTCAACCCCATACTATGCACCCTTAACCACATTAAAGCCCCTCTTGTATGGGCAGTGTGTGGTCTGCCTCTCAGGGACGGCAGGGGACGCAGGAAACAAATTAGCTTTCTTGACCTTGGCCCAAGTTTCCCTTCCACCCTTCACCCCTCCCCCTGCCTGCCCTTCATCTTGCCACTTCAAGGGTCAGCTGGACAACAACACGCCTCTGTTGTCCTCCACAGTGGGGATATATTCAGATGAGAAACTCATATAGGCATGACGTGCATCGTGGGAAATGAGGTTTATGAGTTCAGTTTATATATGAGGTCAACTGGATGTGGTCAGAATGATTATACAGAATACAGAAATCATGTTCGTGACGCAGGGCAGAAGAGTCATTATGAGATGAGAACACAAGAAAGGAGTAAAAACGGAGGTTTGTCAATTCTCTCAATGTATTTGCAGTTTAAAGCTAAACAAGCTCCAGGAAGGGTTAATATGAAGCTCTGAATGAAGACAGCTAAATTTCAGCATGGGCTTAAACAGTCAAATCACTTGAAGAAAGAACATTTCCAGACAACATTAGGCAGCCACACAGTCTTTTTCACCCTGACTCTTAAGGTCAAGATTGCTGTCACACACACACACACACTGTTACCATCATGAGAGAGGGGTTGGTTTTTCTAACATGTTAATAAGTTTAAAATCTCAAATGTCATTTTCATTGCAATGGCGGCCTGAAATAAGAGACCTTTGGCTGGAGGAGTGAAAAGAATCCTTTCAATGATAGATATTGGATTGTAACACCAACAGGCAAATCTAATTCTCCCAGTCCACACAAAAGCACGTCTATGTGCATCACTGTTCAGCCTGAGAGCAAAAATAACCTGGGGTGTCCAGAGGGGGAGAGTAGCAGCACTATATTAATGCTCATACTCTTCATTGATCTATGAGGACTCCTTAATCTTGTGGGCAGCTTCCTCCTACGTATATTTCATAATGTGATACATCATGCATCAATAACACTAGTAAGGGCCTATACTTTCTCATGCTGGCTCACAGCATTTATTGATCCCACAGTGAAGTAAACATGTCTTTAACACACGGGCCTGTCACTCCTCGCAGATACAACAAAATTGTCAAGGCAAGGTCCTCGTTATTAGACGCTCTAATGATGGCAGGAATCAATAGTTAACACGAAAAGATATCATCTGCAAAGTTAATACCTGTCTAGGTGGAAGATGAGGAGGTTAAAAGGAAAGGCATCGCTGTGTAGTTATAGGGAAGCAAACACATGCTTGAGACACATGTTTATTGCTCACCAACTTAAACTCTCTGCGCTGGGGATTATTTATTTGCTGTATGATTCAACTGATGTTCTGGGAATGGATGACAAAAAAATACATACAGTAAAGTGACTCAGGGCTAAGGCTTTGGCAGTGTACCAGATTGACCATATGCTTATGACTAAACGCTAGCTTAAGCCAGAGCAATTTCCTCTGCATTTTCAGCAGGCAGCCAAGTAAAAATGATTATAGGTATGAGCTTCTAAGTGTAAGGTTCAAAATATGTGTTTTTTGAAAAAAGGAATTGCTACTGGATACTGGCGTTTTTTGTACTAAGGCTGCCGACAGCACATTTGTTTTTCCTTTTTCTCAGGTTAAAATATAAAATGGATATGGGACATGGACTGGTTATTGTTAGACCTGCTCTTCTATTACATTTAAACTACTCTCGTTGATAAAAAATCATTTATTTTCTTTGCCCAAGAATTTTTTCTTTTCCTTTTTGTATTCCATGGATTTTTACATAAATTTTTATCAGTTATCAATATTCTAATTTTCCCCTGTGGCTCCCCTTTTGACCTCTCTCTGCAGCCTGTGACTCTATCATTAGAATACTGATGCATTTTATGCCTGATTAAGGATCAAAATGTTGTATCTACAAAAAAAATCTGTGCAGGAATTCAGCCAGTTTCTTTTGAATCATTTCCTTTTTCATCTGCACCTGTCTATCAGGTGTGTATTAGACAACCCATGCCTGACAACAATGTGCCAAAATACTGAAACAAATATATAAAAACAGGGAACAGTGTTTCCCTCTGAAAAGTTAAGGCAGGAATGAAAAATTAACCTGTTACGTAAAAAGTCTTATATGTGGATTAAATGACCAGCTGACATCAGATAGTTACAGTGCAATCAACCCTATATGTTGTCAAATCAGTGTAAGACTAACTGATTCATGCATACTGGTGGGTAAACCATATGCCACCAGTTGCTGATGACACTGACAAGTGTGTGTGTGTGTGTGTGTGTGTGTGTGTGTGTGTGTGCATGCGCCTGTGTATGTAGATTCCTCTTAAGTGAGATCACATGGCTGGCAGTCTGGGGCCAGACAGTAGGAAGTGAAAGTGCTACTCCAGCCACAACACAGGTCAGATCTCAAACACGGTTTTCCGCTGTACAGTGGAAATCACTCTTCTCGTTTTACTCACAAAAACTGCCAGAGATATCTGAAGACCAAGGACAGAGGATGAGCCTCAGGTTTTAATGATGTAACAAGAAGACGACGGGAGCAATTCGAAACTGTGAACATTCTTTTTTAGTTCAAGTTTAGAAATGACAATAAGAGAGTTTCCTAGTATAACCATCAGTTATAAGAATAACATATACAAAAACACTGAAAATATTCAAAATTGTTTCAGGCATTACTCTATAGTAAGTCAAGTATATTTTTCATTAATGAATTGATACAGCCTTGTGAAGCAGGCATATCAATGTATTTATAAAATGATGTTTTAATTGGAAAGAATAATAAAACCTATGGTAAAGTGAAACCAATGTCATCATTTGTTAGGGATTAAAGATAAAGTTGTTCTCGTTGAGCGTGATTGTGTTATCAAAATACAAGAGCTTGACTCTGTGCTCACTATTGCATTTGAAGCCCTGATTTTTTATTTATTTATTTATTTTTAGTTTAATGAACTGAACCTTGGAAGTGTTTTGGGGGAGAAAAAAAGAACGAAAAAGAAACACACTACGGGTTACTCAGTTTGATTTTATTTTGTCATTGTGTCTGACATCAAGGGAGGGAGAGAAGGGCAAACTTGTGAGGTTTGACAAAGACAGCGGCAGATGTGGAAGTGTGAAAAATAAAACGAAAGCGGGGATAGCTATTTGTGTGCAATGAAGAAAGACATAAAAAACAGCCTCGCACTGAGATAGTTGCTCTAAATGAAATACCTGGAGATTGCATGTTGCTTTGCATTTGCAGGGGTATTCAATTTTAATTAGGGTTTTGGAGACATCTTTTATCAGACTGTCACTAATGTCTCTCTCTTTCTCCCACCCCCCTCCTTTCTCAAACACACGCACATACCAACACATACACACCCTCATCCTACCACTCTAAAATGCAAATACGCAGCCAAAAGAAAAAAAAAAATAGACCAAAAAAATTAAGATTTTATGGAATAGTACAACAATTTGTCTGATGCACACATTATCAAATAAAGGCAATGAATTGGGGACAAAATCATTGTCACATTTCATTTTAGAGAAAAAACCATTACCTCTACTTTTTAATTGCATTTTCTTTGGGGCAAAGGTGATAATTAATTTTGCTCAGGGAGGCACACATGAACCAGTAATAAGAACATACAAAAATGTTAAATAGTATTCTTGCCTTCAGTCCTGGAATAACTATTTAAATTCTAACATGGCAACTCTATAAAAGCATATTGTGGGACAGAGAAAGAAGCAAATGACACATCATATTCTGCTCCATTGTCCGCAAACAAAGAAGCTATTTTTCTTTTTATCTTAAATGTCATGATTTAGAATTAAGAGCACATGAAAAGTATCACTGCATATTTTCCCATCTACTTCTTATATAATTTAGTTTAATAAATTGACATAAATTTAATTCCACAAACAGTGGGGTTTATCCTGCACTATTTTCCCTTGATATTCCCAGAAAAAACATGCTAAGGTGCATACTTTTTCAAAACAGTGTCTTTCAAGATAGCTGTAAAACACAGGCAACTTCTGGCGATAAAATGTCCTCTTCCACCCTTGTTTCTGTCTGCGTGTGGTGTGGTGGTTAGCCTGTCTCCCTCTCTTCATTCCTGGCCCTCTTCCATTGTTAGTCACCTTGTTTATTGGCTGGAGCAGCCGTGGCGTACTGGACATCATCTGAAACTACAAACGACAGGATGCAATAAGCTGGAGAATAGCAGCAATCTGAGGAAAGTTCTCCATTCACCAGAGCTCCCTAACTCTCTGTCTTCTTATCCTGGGCAGAAAATAAAAAAATCAATACGGGCTCACAGGGCTTGATAAAAGTGCTGGACAGGGAGAGAAGCAACACTGGATATAGTAAATTAAAGTGATCAAAATTTTCCAGTCGACTCAGCCCACAGCCTACATAAACTAACAACCCTGTCTCCACAACTGTCCGTCATCCTCCTCCACCGACCATCTTCATTCTCGCCTTCAACTTTATTTCAGTCTTTCCATTTCAGTCTGCTTATTGTTTTTCAAATGTTTTTATTATTATTATTATTATTTTCTTTTTTTTCAATTGCAGCTAATGTATAATATGTAACATATAAAGTGTCAAATATCAATCAAAGTAACAATGTAATTGTTACATTCTCCAGTCAACTTGTGGAAAGCAAATGGTAAAGCTATTTTCCCCCCTTTCCACCTAAGCTGGTGACCTGTGCTTGAGCAAAACTCAACTCCAACTCAAAACCAATTCAACAAATTGCTCCATGTGGAGATTCAATAGTTTGCCAGACAAGACTTAAACTGTAGTATTCATGCTACTGGTACACTGCAAGAGTTTGCACTTTGCTCACTGACCTGCTCCAAGGTAGAGATGCCTTATCATATCATTATCATATATCATTATCATATTAAATATCCACTCTCCTGTTAGCTCTGTTTTTGTCTCCACTGACTTTTGGGGGAAATGTTAACCTCTTAAGCTGCTAAATGCGCCACGATATTCACCAGCTTGCTGCTAACTTTGTCCATTATATATTTGATGCTGAGCAGCTAGTGTGCAGGTGCTTTTTTATATCTAAACAGGATTGATGAGAGCCATAAGACTCAACCAAAAAAGTTTAATTGCTCTATGGCTTCGTCATTACAAGTACTCCTGCTACAAGTAGTCATTGTTAATATAAAACAGTACAGCTTTAATTAGGCTATATGTAATAGAGGCATATTACAACTTGGTAGCCAAGACAACTGGTAGCCTCACTCTCACACCAGAGGTATTGCTAATGTTAGTGCTCTTCAAAATTAAGCCCATAAATCTAGTTGCCTCTCATGAAAATTAGTGTGCTGCCTTTCCATTGTCCCCCTTTCTGAAAGGAATAAAAATCTTGGATCTTTTATTGAATCTACCTTTCCACTTAAAGTATGCCATAGTTCTTTGATGTCTTTAGTGCTGTAAAGTGTGCAGCTGATTTCCCATCAAATCTGGCCTTGTAGCACAGAATGTAAAATAAATAATCCTCCTTTCTTTAAATTAACCATGCTAACAATGCCACAAACGCAAAGTTGTGGTCTAATGATATACAGTAATTTGTGAAAGTCTTTACATGCTGCAGAGAAGACAAGTTTAAACTCTTCCTCACATGAAAGATTATGACTGCTAATGCACTGCAATACATGCCTTCACCCACTCTGTAAGAAGTGTGTCCGACCACACATACACTAATTCAATTACAGTAATGCCGACAGCAGCTAACTCACTTTGCTAACACACCCTGTGCCAGCCCTGCACAGGGCCCCCTTGGCACCTTGTCCACCTAACAGTAAGAAGGGATTAATAGGGATTGGCCAATCCAGTCTCATGGTGTGTGAGCTTTACCACAGAGCTAAGCTGATATGCCAGCTCAACACTGATCACGGCAACTTGATGGTTGTGCTGTACTGAGTGAGAAAATGCTTCCTTCCTGGTCATATCACAGCCTTCCTTTTATATCAAGGTTATGATGTTGGTTTAGGGATTTCAGGGGATTTCCACTGAAATTTACTGACATCTCTCACATAATTTGAACTCATTACTCTGTATTGTTGGTAGCTAGAGCGTCAGCTACATCTGCATCTACATCTACGTCTGACTTCCTCTCCGTGCCAATGTGACAGTGGGTGTGTGTGGCAGGGATCAGCTTAAAAGAAACACCAACCACTTGGGCCAGCACTTACTGTGGCCTAATATCCTGCTGACCCAGGTTAGACAGCAGACAGCCTTGAGACACTTAGATCCAACTGTAACCCTGAGCAACACGCACATGTCCTGTTAGCTCACATCACAGCTTGACTTTCCAGGGACTAGGGACCCACCATGGCCTTCAGCCAGAAGCCTGCACAGCCCCTCAGTCTCCTCTTAAATGGTGTGTATGGTGCAACATAATACTACTGTAGGAACTGCATAAGTAATAGTGTGGGACAAGGTTTCCTTGATTATGACAGACATGCGAGAAGAAGCAGAGGTATAATGACATCTTAGCTTCATTTCACATCATGTATGGTTACTTACACACTAATTTAGCACAGTGCTCAATTAAATAAATAAATCATTTTTATATGTGTGGGTTGTTTTTTTTTATCTAAGCAAGACAGGTCAAATCAACAGATTATAAATTAAACGCCCTAGTTCAAAGGAGGATTAACACTGAATCCTGTTTATCAATGTGTCTTATTAATCTTGTGTTAGCCATCAGGAACCTAATGGTCAAACCCTGCCTGTCTGTTTCTATATTTATCTATTTTAATCTGTTTATAAAGCAAAAGGATTCCAATTACAAATGCCAGAGTCAATCCAATTGAAAAACAGTTGGCATCCTGTGTTGAACACTTAAGGAAAGATTACAGGACCATTGCGTGCATATTTGAGATGCAATGACTTAAATGCATCACTCTGAAAGTATTGGCCTAAGTGTTTCTGTCAGAGTTGCACAGCAGCCAATTAATTGCAGATCTTTACCGTATGTTGCAGAGAGGTTCAAGGAATCAACTATAAATCCACTAAACCTACAGAAACCTGTAACCATGCAGGAGTGTGGAGATTAGGATTACCACATTTAGGATTAAGACAGATAGCAAAACACAGTGTCTTCTGTTGCACTGTCTAATAAACCTACAACTGTTTAAAAATCATAGACATATTCCAAAAGGCTCTGATCAATATGAGCTTTCTTTCTCACTTGTAATCCAACGCATGATGCTAGTCTGTGATCTTGTGTATGCACAGTTTGCAGCAGGTGCTACTGAAGCTTAGTTTATCCCCACAAAGCATGATCAATGAGTACATCACCATGTAAACACACACATCCATACCTCCCGTATGCACTGCACACACACACACAAACGCACAAACACACACCATGCTTGATTTTGAAGGGTCCTTAATCACAACTAAGCAATTGACTGATCAATGACAGATATGAGGAACAACTGTGGAATGCTAAGAGAACCACATTCGCTTTTATCAGTTTCTTTATTTTAGCCCATTTTTATCACAGATTATATTTCTCTCAGTGTTAACAGGCTCCAAGCCCCGCCGAGGTATTAATTAAAATCTAAATACTAAATATTGATTGATACGTTATCAGGGCGTAGCAGTTGGTCCGCAGGCTATTGATCCAGCCAGTGATTTATTATCATATTTAAGAAAAATCATTTTGCGTGATTATACGAGGTAATGGATTTTTAGCAAAGGGTGTAATTCTTTCTTTCTTTTTTTGTATCACGTATGTTATGTGGAAGGTGGAGCGGATTTCTCAATTGCATGCGGAGATCACTGATATCCTTGGTACTGCACCCCCTTGAGCACCCCGACAACCCCCCCCAGCCCTGCCTGGCCTGTGAGGGGCTAAAGCTTGTGTAAGAGAACGATCCCCACTCTTGTCATTGGGAATAATGGGTATTGGGATTACCTCTTTAATCACAACAAAGATTAACAGATGGTATGAGAACAGTTATTAGCAAACATCTTGCACTCATCAAATCAATAAGATGATTTGTAATCAGGCTGTCGGTGCGAGTGAAAAGGGAGCCGGGGCCGTTCCCAGTGAAAGACCCTGGCAATCAGAGGCTACTGTGTAGCAATTACCTCTCCACAAAATAGGTGTTCTTCCTCCACTGGCTGGCAGTCCTCCAAAACACAAGCCAGACTGATAGCAACATAGGGCATTAACACGGCAAAACACAAAACACTGCATGGGTAACCTTGTATTTGATCAGGTATTAGGTTGCTCTGAGATTTCATTTCACTTTGTGCCTTTTAATTTGGTGGATCTCGCCGTGTACTTCAGGGAAAAAATCTAAATGTTTACACATGCTGTCTCTCACTACAAAAGACCGTATAGCTCATTAGCGGGTTACCATAAATAAGTCAGAGAAGGGACAAAGAAGGAAGGAAGAGCATAGAAACTATATGGAGGAGGGTTCCCTGTGCAAATATTTCTCCCTGGAGACAGAGACAGAGAGAGAAAAAGAAAGGCTGAAGGACTGCAGACACACTGGTAATATAAAAAAATCTGTGCATCTGTGCACAGCAAGCAAGCCCTTTATTTCTTCATCTTAATAAGCTTTATTATTCATGTAAGTGATGTTGTTGTTACAATAATTCAACTTTATCCTGGCAATTCCTCACACATAAGCACACAAAAATCCATCTGGAGAGTACTATCTGTGATTTTGAGTCATATTGCATACAGGTATATGTGAAATTCTGAAAAAAAGTTATGGTGTCGTTCATGAATTTTTGACTGTGTTATTATTGTATTATCACATTCTTGTCTATTTCAAACATTGCAGCATATTTGCTTCCATTCTATTTTGCTTACTGAGGCAAAAAGAGTAAAAGAAGGCCTAAAACGTGATCATGAACAAGCCAATCACCTGTTTTATTAATGATTCAGCAAGAAAAGAGTAAAAGTCAGAGTTGTCATTTCGGGGAAGCACAGTACTGTTTTTACACCTTCTCAGCTTCAACACTGGTTCCAGATGACAGGTATCAGTTTGACTCTAACTGCTATTTTTAAAGCTCGTAGGTCTTTTGCAATTGACCTAACTTTGCTAATACTGTAGGCACTGTTGGATCAAACCGATGCTAGTGAGATGTTGCATTTGTTAAAACTTGGATGGCTTGAAATGTCTGAGGAACCTTGTAAATGCTGAATATAATTCTCTTAATCTTTTGTTTTCTGTTTTTTCCCTAATTTTAGATTGCATTACGCACACTCACACAGGCATGTCCCTCTGCTTGCACATACACTCTCATCTAATGGCAGTCTAATCACCACAAAGGACTTGCAACAGTAGCTGCTTAACATACATTTACCACTATACTAACCTTCAAAAGCTTTAAATCGTAATGCAACATACGCAATCTATCTATGTCCCCTCTCTTACACACACACATGGAAACACACACACACCTCAGTAAGACAGTGTAGATATGCACTCACCAGGATTAAGCAAGGCAAATGGTGCCAAAACAATGACAATATGAAGTAACTGATGCTGTTTAAAAATTCAAAGGCTTCTATTGAACAGACAATGTGGCACACATATCACTGGGCCACAGATCCCTGCAGCCCACTGGTCTGGCTGCTGGCTGCTCTCATGCACATGCATAGTCTCTCTCTCTACCCCCCCCACCCCCCACACCCCTGCAAGACATCAGGAGTGTGACACATTTACGCAAATACTACCGACAGTTACGCTGGCAGACAAGATCACAGTACAGGTATACACCTAAAATTACTCTAATGCACATTTGACCCGTTTTTGCCACTAGGACATATAACCCAGAGAGACAAACACACACACAGCGGAACTAAAAATCACCTAGCTGCAGCCAGAGACACATAGGCACCCCTCCTCTTGCACACCCACACCCACACGCGCACACCCACAGTCACTTGTCGAGTGGCTAATATCTTTCCAAGGTCAAACCTGACAAGGAATTCCAATGAGATTAAGTGTCATCAGTGCGGCTTTAGCCCTTTTCTGCTCATTGTTCTTGGAAATGGCATTAGAGCCGCAGATGACCAAGGCCTTGGAGCAGTAAAACCTCTTTCCTTCCTGTGTGGTGGGCCGAGTTGATATGTGAGGTTGGCTATTTGATACAGGCCCTCCAATCCAAACATCAAAATGTAATAAGGTTCACACATATATCTATATCAGGAAGGGTCAGGCCAGTATGTTGGTCTGCAAGTGTTGGGGTTTTATTAATTATCAGATATCAGTTGACCATGTTATTCAGTTGCGACTGCGACAGCATTTTACTTGATCTGCCTTCACATGTTTAAAATTGTTTTTATTGGTTAGTTTGAGTTTCTCTGCTTAAGATTAAGCAGGTCGCCCTTTATTCAAGAGCAGCTAAGGCTAAAATATTTTCAGTATTATGGGATTCAGTTAGATGTTTTAGGTTTTCAGCAAAAACAAAATTTCAGACTATAAAAGCAATAACTGGGGTTAAATGTGGATTTGGTGTACATACAGTAAATTCAACACTTACTGTACATTAAGTGCTTTAATCATATGCATGCAAATCTTCACATATTTCCCTCAATAAGGCAGTGTTTCAGTCTGGCAGATTATCTGAGTAAGTTTTGTTTGTAGACTCTTGTAGCGGAGCAGCAGCCTTGTCAGCGTGTCAGCCAGCATTTGGTGCGCTGCCTTTCACACTGAATTTGACACATAGTCCTTTGGTGGCAGCAATGAGCATTTTGTCATCTCCTCTTGAGTGCCAACTCGATGTCCAATTACACCCCAGCTACTAATTTAATTACAGTAGCAGAAGAAATGGGATGATTCAATTCATTTCAATTAAGCCTGATTGGACCAGTCAGATCAAATTTCACTCATCTCAGGTACGAGCCGCCTGTCACATTTTATCTCAGCCTGCCTCATTTGGGGTGAGATAAGCAGGTCGTAATATGATAACTGAAAATTTATGGTTGAGTTCACTGAAGCCTGATGTAAAAACAGTTCACGGATCAGACTGATCCAAATGCCTCCTAATCTCAGAGTCTGTGATAAATGTGGGAGTAAAACACTCCACTTTCAGAGCAGGATCACAGCCAGTTGCCACTTAGTAGAGTCCCAGCTACAATAGTCATTATTTATGCATGATGTCCACGATTATGTATCAAATTGTGTGTGTGCATGTGTGTGTGTTTGACATATCCAACTAATGGATGTGTAGTGCAGAGCAAAGATAGAAAACGTGTCAAAAAACACCCCTCTTACATCATGTCATTCAGACACTCGGTTCCTGTAGTTTCACTCAGTGTTTAATAGTACTACACACTTCCTCTTGTTTTACCAACACTTTACTGAAAAGACCCTGAACACAAGACACAACAAGCAGCACATGCCAACATTATCTTTACGACTCGATATTTTCAATTCTAAAATAATGCTTTCTCGTGTAAAAATCCCAAAGTCACTGCAAGAATATTACGATAACCGACTGACACAAGATAATGAAGTTACACTCTAAACATTCCAACACTGAAATTACCTTTAAGACACTAAACTAACAAGTAACACATGCCACCATAATCTTTATAAAAACTATGTATAAATTATAACTGTGTAATATTAAGACAGACCTTCAAAGTCACTGAAGGAACACAAAGAAATATTATAGTGATATTATAAGAATTGATAAGTACAGAATAAAAAATGCCTGGCTGCTTTTAAGTCACTATAAAGTACCACTAATATTGTGATGAAAATAGTGATGTGGTGCCATGGGAGATATTTAAAAAACAAGAATTGCTCATTAGTCTTACATGAAAAAATTATATGAATATTAAAATAATTGCATAGTAATATTAAAAGGTATCAGTATTGCAACAGGTACAGTGTGTGGCTTTGGGATATTCTACAGCCACACGCAGAAGATAAAATAATGCAAATAAGAGCAAATATGTCCAATATAAAATCAGTATTGAGTCTTAGAATCTTACTACGTGCCTTTATAAGAATATTTGAAAACATTGCGGTTGATCTTCACTTCTAGAATCTTCCAATAGCAGAAAAAGGTTCCATCTCGTCTCTGATTGGTGCAGATCGAATCCTCAGCAGTATGCCATAGGCTGCCATAGGCTGCTACAGTAGCCTGCGGTGTGTGTAAATGCGTCTTGGCACCAGTTGCGGCGGCGCAAAGACGTCTGATTGGACACTGACGCAAGGTACGCAATATTTCAGACTGCGCTGCTTTAGCGGTCTAATCACATGGTTTAGAATCTAGACAACATATAGGCTACAGAAATGCCATGTTTAGATCCTCCTGTTTAAATATATTTCATGTGTAACTTTAAGGCCGAGACTCTCTTCTTCTCTAGCTGTAGCTCAATAATAATAATAATTTCTAACTGCGAGCGTCATTTACCTCTTGGTGTCTTCCCCTCGGTCCGGCCTCCCTCCACGGTATCCGCAGTGAAAGACAGATAACCTCACGGCAGACTGCAGAGTGTGAGAGAGGAGGAGAGGAGTTCTTACACAAGTCAAGCCGAAGCAGTTGATGATGCAGAGAGGGCCAGTAAAGAAGCCAAGTAGCCTTTTTCTTACCTTGCGACACAGATCCAGAGGGGGTAAAATGGGTAAAAATGGTTGTTTGGGTGATTATACGTTTCATCTCCTCTCCTACCCTCCCTCCTTCCTCCCTCTGTCCCTGGTAAACCCCACCTCCTCTCCCCCCACCCCTCTCCTCGCCTCCTCTACCAGCAGTGCTCTCCCCTCTCTCGGTGAATAGAGAGAGTGGCCCAGTTGTTACAGCCTCTATGGGGCTTCCAGCTATGCAGCAAAACAGCATGTCCTGTAAGGTTCAAAGATACCTCTGAGGCGCATCCGGCATCGGCCGTATCATAAAACAAACACACATTTTTACCTCTCCACTCCAGTCAATTAAATGGCTATGAATCCAAATTCATAGTGATTTTGATAGTTCCAAAGGTTGTGGACCCTTTTCCCCCCTCTTCTATCAGTTATTGAAAATTCTGTGATTTGTATGGAGACAGAAGTGCAGGCTATGTTTGGCCTAAATTCAGACAGACAACCTCTGATTTCTGTCAGTCAAAAATGTTCACACCAAATTAATTATTTTTTCCCAGAAGTCCAAGCAGTTGGAATCCTGGATCTCCCTCTCTCTCTCTCTCTCTCTTTCCCTCCCCCCCCTCCCTCTCTTTCTCTCTCTGTATGTGTGTGTGTGTGTGTGTGTGTGTGTGTGTGTGTGCTGGATTAAATGGCACCTCGTCTTAGATGGCACCTTGCCTCGTTTCCCCTCTCCTTTCATCATCAGCAAAATAAAGATTAGGCCTACAGAGGAGATTGTAACGGCTCGCCTTTAGAGGCGCAGGGATCTTCATTCCTCCGCCTTTGTGATGATATTGATGATGATGGCCAAAGTGGACGGATTTTGGATTTTTGTGTGGCGAGCTGGTTATAAAGAAGATCAATATTATATCAAGGGGTAACTTTGGTGATAAAGGACTTCCAGCCACTCTGGCTATTCATGTAAGTCACTTGCATAGTAGATGGGTCAAAAGAAATTATATTGCTCTAAAGAGTGTCTCCTTATCTCTCCAGTACCAGGGTGGAGGACACACGCCGATCGATATTAGCTGCCGTATACTCCTGCAATTATCAATAGCTGATTTTGTCTTCTACAGGCTCTGTAATACCAGATAATAACAGCCTTTTGGACACATAACTTCTAAGGGGGTGATGGAAAAGAGAGGAAGAAAAGAAAAAAAAAAAGGAAAGTTTGCTCACAGGACGACCTTGTTGTCAGATTTGTCTCTATGAGATGGACACAGGGAATAGACAAGTCAAACAGACAAAGAGGAGAGGGAGGGCTCACCTCTCTCCTCCCCAACTGAAAAAAAAGCTCTGATCAATGTTACAGTAAAATTCTTTCTAATTCAACCCGAAATTCATAGGTTTTACGTTGAACGCTAAAAGGAAAACACGATGTCACTAATATTTTCTGCATTTTGCAACATAAAACATCCTGACAATTTTAAATACATTGTGTGTTTTATGACAAAATACGAGGTTTATAATACGAAAAAAAAACTAAATAGATACCTTTACATGATCGTTCTGTTTGTAAATGAAATTACGCACGTTTCCTCTTATTTACATGGCTCTTGGCCTCGCACATCTTAATCCTTCCAATCCTTTCCCCCACCGCAACGACCTCATGCATTCAGGCATTTTATTAAAATAACAATCTGTAAAGGGTTAATGTGTTTATACAATGAGCTGCCATCAGTGCACAACATCTTTCTCTTTTCACCCCTTTGGTGTTTTGATGAAAGAAATATCGCACAAAGTATAAAAATGCTGACTATATAATGTTTATATCACGTCTTAAGAGGCCATACATGATATAAAGTACTTCATTTATTTGGCCTGTTTAATTGTCTGGTTACAGTAAATCACCGGGATGTGATTATTGTCAGTACAGGACACAATACATTTCCAGTGGTGCACTGTGCGTAAAACGTTCATAAACTAGAAATAAAGTTGATATAAAGGTGGGATGTGGCGGGGGAGAGCCTACCGTGGAACCACAAAATACGTCGCTCTCATAACAAAATAATAAAGTACTGTGTGAGATTAATGTGACAGCCTATCTCTTACAGGCGGCGACTGCTGGAAACTGTGAGATATTATATGATGGGAGGTCAAATCTGGGTGTTCACACTGGAGTCTGAGGACGATCCATTGAACAGTAACGTGGTGGGTACATCTAGTGGCGGCTGAAAGCAATGGGCTGAACCTCTGCTTGAGGGTTAACTCACACCTTTTAGTCCCCCCACACGGAGCCATGCCCAGCACCGAGACCGGCCTGCTGGCTGCCAGAAGATAACTTCAAAGTTGACTTCGACGCGAGCCCACCGAGTAAACAAAACAACACACGGGTGGCTTCAGTTTGGGAAAAAAAAAAAAAGCAAGCGGCGTTTGTGCGTTTGGTCACCAAATATCCACTTTTGGAAGCGCACCGAGGCGAAGAGCGCAACCAGAGCTAAAGACACGGCGAGAGGAAAGTTCCGCGATCAACACCGAAACGGGTACTGCTTTTACCGGGACAAATGAGTTTGTGATCCTTTTATTCCTGCTGTTGCTTTGAAGGGACTGAGGACATCGCTGATCCGTGGCACCGCTTTCTCAGGCGCGCGTCAAGTTTGAGCGGAGCTGCGCCATTGAAAAAAATAAACACAAAAACTAATAATAACAATTTGTAACTCAAGAACTTTACCGTCCCGTCCACTGTCTGGTCGTCGGTGTCCGTGAACCAAGTCAAACAACAGCTATACTTTGCTGGGAAGATGTCCATCAAAAAGCGCAAAGCCCTGAAACATCAGAGACTGTAAACGCTCGCTTCATTTGAGTCCAAGTAGAAGGAGGTGCGTGTTCACCCTCTGCACACATCACCAAACGACAGGAGCGGTCCGATTGTTTCGATTGCAAGAACAAAACATCGGGTGCAAAGCACCACCTCTGTCACCCCCCGAAAACTCACATTACAGCCAACGCTCGCGCCCACCACAGCAGCTCACCAGCCAGGCGAGCAATCACGGTCACAGCAACACGCTCACTGGGCAAGTTGAAATGAGCGTTATGAAGAGTCATTAGCATTGCGCCAATTACATGACCACAAATTAGTCATTTAGCATGAGTTACAGTGTTCATACTTACCATCATCAGAAGTGACAGGTTTCAGAGCCCGTTTCGAGCTGACAGAATAAGAGTTACGGCGTCAACAGGAGTGCCAGATAATGAGTAGGACCGGACATGTACAAAAGGAAAATAAATAATAATATCCCAAATTAAAAACAAAGCGTGATTTACATTTATTTTCCTTTATTGCTTAACCAGCCACCATTTATCCTGGCAAATATACATGATGACATAAAATAATATCTTGTTCTGTCAACCTTGCCCTCAGTGAGAATGAGAACACGGAGCCTGTCCAAAGCCTCTCTGTTGATAATTAATTAAGTTATAGACACCAGACCTTGATAGCTCATGCCCCCTTTGGAGGAGTGATGAATTTCTTTACTAATGAGTCACTGTAATTGGCACAAATGCTTCATGTCTGCTTCACCATGGCTTGCTCCATTTTAACCTTTGAAATGAGCGTAGGCACTGTATGAATCTCATGATTACTCACTTACAAAGCACAGTGAGGCCCTTAATGTTGAGTAAACAGGCAGTGTGTAATGTGTGAGAGTTTTCAGGGAGTATTTTAGAGGTAGTGTAGCTTTTGCGCAGTGTTTTTATTTCTTACAATCAGAGCTCAGGTTGGTCAAAGTTACACTCCTATGTTTGGTGGTAGCAAATAAATGTAAACAATGTTTTCTTCACTTTACTCAAGAAATATAATAGCAGCTTTTTTAGAGTGACGGTCTTTTCATAAAATAAATCACTTTTATTTGCAATAAATGCCTCGGAAATTGTCCCAACATTTTTTATAGTGTGAAGTGTGTATAAAATTGTTAGATTTGTGGTTAAACAGTTATATCACTAGATATATGCAGGGTCTTTTGAGTGTAAACTGAACAGGACACTGTAAAATAAAATACGTGCAGAATGGTGTGGCGGTGATTGAGCACACTTCCTACTCATAATGAACAACACACACACACACACATGGACTATAACTGTGCTTGAACACAAAAAATAAACATACAAGGGAGGCCATTTTTACATGGTTTTGATCAGGTGTGAATTAGGTCCATGTTCAGAGCTTGCATCTGCTTGTTTGACTCTTGATGGTTGCATGTGGAAAAGGAAGTGGCTTCCTACAACTGTGATTAAACATGTGTAACTAATCAGAAACTTTGCTGCCATGGCACTAGCATGTAATTTGTTGAGTCTTATTTCAGAGAGCATGAGAGAGAGGGAGAGAAAGAGGGAGAGAAACACTGTGAATTTCTTAGCTTGAAGGGAAGGATCCGTAAAAATTTTAAATCACAGATATTGGTTGTACACTATTTAAACTTAGTCTTATTCACTTTGCATGAAACGGGCTACAGATCGAGCACATCTCTGCACTTACTTTTGACAACACATTTCCCCTGACGTCATAACAGAATTTTCCAGTGTAGAGTCCCTTGCTTAGGTTCAGGGCTAAAGTATTACCTTTGCAATGCTAAATGAAAAGGCCCAGGCATTTGAAATTCAGGTGGAAATGACTGGGCTTGATAGCAGAGGGGAATCCTAATGGGGCCATCAAAGTCCTGATTTGTACCCAACAGATGAGGCAGCTGTGAATTGTATGAAATATTGGAAATCAATAGGTTGTATGGAATTTCATTAAGCAGCAGTATCCACAATTGATAGGCCCTCATAATTTGATGGATTGCACAAAGAAAATTATTAGCTGGCTCTATGGAGAGGGTGCGAATGCACAAACCTGGGTCTTGAGAATTGGTGAACTAGGGCAATTTGTTCAGAGCAAAAAAATAAAAAGAATATTGATTTTGGTTATGTTAAAAGAGAGAAAAAAATCAAAGGTTAAATCTTTGCAGCACTGCACTGCAAAATATGTGTGGATTCTTTATTGATTATTTATTCATTAATTCTTCTTTTTTTTTACTCCCTCCTCCCTCCTTTCCCATCCCCTCCCCTCCCCTGTAGCACGAGGTGATGTGCTGGATGATGCCGACAGTGGAAATGAGAGCCGCAGCGGCAGTGAGGAGACCCATGTATGTGAGAAGTGTTGCGCTGAGTTCTTCAAGTGGTCAGACTTCTGTGAACATTTAAAGAGCTGCACCAAGAACCCCCTGGTGCTCATAGTGAATGACAATGAGGACACACCTAACCCCTCCCAGGAGTATCCGACAGAGCCCTCCCCTGTACCCAGCTGCCCCAGTGAGCAGGCTGACAGCGAGGACCCCAGGGAGGGCAACCACAGTCCTGCTGCTGAGGGGGATGACATCCCAGAGACAGCAACCTTAAATGGGGTCAATGTCCTAGAAAAGGAGGACGAGCAGATGGAGCTGGAGCTTTCCCCTGAAAAAACTATGGATCCTGAAGAGAGAGATGTGACATCCCCTGAGCCAGACGGCTCCCTACCTCAGCTCAATGATGTCGTCCCCTCCACTGTTACAAACTACACCATGCCAAGCACCAATGTTACCTTGGAGACTCTGCATGGCACCCGGGTTGCAGTTGCCCAATTTTCACAAAGTGTAAGGGCAGCAGCGGGCAGCGGGGTCTCCACTATGGCTATTCCCATGATCCTGGATCAGCTGATGGCCCTCCAGCAGCAGCAGATACACCAGCTGCAGCTGATAGAACAAATACGCAGTCAGGTGGCTCTGATGAACAGACAGTCTGCCACACAACCTGCTCTCAGTCACCATCACAGCAATGCTGCTGGAAACCAGGGACCTGTATCCTCCTGTGTCCCCCCTGTTGCTAGTCAGCTTCAGCTTCACAATTTCATCACCCCTCCTGTCCATCAGCTGCCTGTTAGGTTGCCGGCCACTCTCAATAGTCAAGGCCATTCACCCCTGACGTCAGCAATAGAGGGGCCTCTCTCTCAAACACCACAAAGTGGCAGTCAGCAGTCTAACTCTTCAATCCCTAACACATCCTCAAATAATTCGCCGTTTCCCCAGCCCAGTGGTACTGGCTTGTCATCTCTAATTCCCCCTTGCTCATCCTCAGTCACAAACAACAACATTAGCACTAGTAGTAGTGTAACAGGAGGTGGTGGCATTAGCAGCAGCTCGGCTCTTCCCAGGAACTCCACCACCCCTCCCTCACTCAGCCACAGTAGCCTCCTGAGCTCTGCCTCCAGTCTACCACTGATACCTCACAGCTCGTCCAGCAGTGTTATCTTCCCCAACCCCCTGGCCAGCATAGCAGCCACAGCCAATGCGCTCGACCCCCTCTCTGCTCTAATGAAGCACCGCAAGGGGAAGCCCCCAAATGTGTCTGTGTTTGACACTAAGCCCAGCTCCGAGGACCCCTTCTTCAAGCATAAGTGTCGGTTCTGCGCCAAGGTGTTTGGCAGTGACAGCGCCCTACAGATCCACCTGCGTTCCCACACTGGAGAAAGGCCCTACAAATGCAACATATGTGGCAACCGCTTCTCCACCAAGGGGAATCTGAAAGTTCATTTCCAGAGGCACAAAGAGAAATACCCACATATTCAGATGAACCCTTACCCTGTGCCAGAGTACCTGGACAATGTTCCCACAAGCTCAGGCATCCCATATGGCATGTCTTTGCCCCCAGAAAAGCCTGTAACCACATGGCTAGACAGCAAACCTGTCCTCCCCACTGTTCCCACCTCAGTCGGGCTCCAGCTGCCTCCCACGCTGCCGAGTATGATGGGAGGTTTTGGTGAATCCCCAAGTCTCACACCGCTCAATAGGTCCCCTCAGAGGCCATCTCCACCTTCAAGCGAGTGTGCATCTTTGTCCCCTAATATCGTCACTGACTCTGGCATGACCACTACTTCACCCTCCCCAAAGCCCAGCCTAGGGAGTGACGCACCTCCTCTCTTGAAACCTGAAGGTGTTCTCCTGCCTGCAAGCTGCTCCACTAGGCCAGGAGAGAATACCACCACCACAACTACAGTAACTCAAGTGGTCCTTTCCACTACTGTCACCTCCACCACATCGTCCAGCAGTGGCCAGGTCACTGACCCCATCACTAGCCCCAACTCTGTTTCTAACCCTGTCTCCCATCCTGTCCTTCCCATGCTCTCAGACCAGTTTAAGGCCAAGTTTCCCTTTGGTGGCCTACTAGACTCTATGCAAACCTCAGAGACATCAAAGTTGCAGCAGCTTGTTGAAAATATTGACAAGAAGATGACTGACCCAAACCAGTGCGTCATCTGTCATCGTGTTCTGAGCTGCCAGAGTGCTCTCAAGATGCACTACCGTATCCACACTGGGGAGAGGCCTTTCAAATGCAAGATATGTGGGCGGGCATTCACCACCAAGGGGAACCTGAAAACACACTTTGGTGTCCATAGGTCCAAACCCCCTCTTCGGGTCCAACACTCCTGCCCTATATGTCAGAAAAAGTTCACCAATGCCGTTGTGCTTCAGCAGCACATCCGTATGCATATGGGAGGGCAGATCCCCAACACTCCGGTCCCTGAAAGCCTGCAGGAGATGGACACTGACCTCTCCTTTGACGAGAAGAGCTTAGATGCGATGAGTAATTACGATGATGACCTTCTGGATGAAATGGAGCAGGCTATTGATGACGAAGCTGACTTGAAAGAGGGAGAGGTGGACCCATCTAAACCTTATTCACCTGGGAGCTCCCCACCAACTTCCATCATCTCCAGCATTGCTGCAATGGAGAACCAGATGAAGATGATTGACTCCACTGCCAACATGACCCGTACATTTGGTCAGAAGCCCACGCAGAACGGCAGCAGCTTTGGAGGAGAGACTGATTGCTTTACCACCGATTCCCTGTCTGCAGTGGGGGATGCTGAAGGTCAAAGCTTGGGGAGTCCTGCTTTGTCTGAGTCCTCTGGCTCTATGCAGCATTTGTCCCCAGCTCACAGCCACTCTGAGAGCCAGCGATCCAAGTCCCCAGCTACACTCAACAATAATAACAACAGCAGTGCCATGACAGCAGAGGAGGGACAGGAGAACAATGCAGCTGGCTTGGCAACAGTGAAGTCGGAAAAATCAGAGACCCCATCTCCGCTTTCTGCTACTGAAGGCACTGGGGCCCTTGACCTGACTGCCACTCAACATGGCAGGCACTTTATCAAGGAGGAGAGCCACTTCAACATGCTGTTTCTAAATAGGGATCGAGGTTTGTGTGCAAAATCAACTAAAACTTAAATGTCTATATAGATTTAATGTGGTAGTTAGTAGTAAAAAATAATGTACTCAGCATGACGTGCTCAGCAGAACAATATCTAACCAATATAATGTTAAACACTAATACACATGAATAAAAATAATGACAGGATAAGATATGCTTCATTGTTATTGCCAATTTAATAATGTGAGTTTTATCAGTCTAATTAATGCTGTTGGCTTCAGCAAGGAAATGTAATTTGTACAGTTTCAAGTTTGACTAATTCAAGCAGCTACTTTACAGTCTCCCTGTTTGCAAAATCACCCCTTGTATTCTAAAATTTATTTCTCTTCTTCTTTTTCAGGGCTGAACACTCCTAATTTGGCCAGCACTGCATCAAACATGATCAAAATGGAAATGAATGGACACGGCAAGTCAGTGTCTCTGAGCGACAACTCCCACTTGCCTGTGGGCATCCAGGTTCCTGCTGCAACACCCCAGACCACCATGAGTCCCAGCATCAACCCCATGTTGGCTCCCCCACCTCCTCGACGCACTCCAAAGCAGCACAACTGCCACTCATGTGGGAAGAATTTTTCTTCAGCCAGTGCTCTGCAAATCCATGAGCGTACACACACTGGGGAAAAACCATTCGCCTGCTCCATTTGTGGAAGGGCTTTCACCACAAAGGGCAATCTGAAGGTATGAGACAGTTTAATATAGCATCAGTTAGAAATTTTCAGTGAATGAGGTTGTATCACTCTGGGATTCATTCTAGCTAAAGACCTTTGGAGTTGTGCATGCCCCCTGCCCCCTTCCCACCACTTTTCTTGTCTCTCCTTGCTGTTTGCTCAATAAAGCAGGAATTTTGGATTTATACCACCAGCATAAGTTTAAAGTCAGTAAATTTTAGATCATCAGTACCAGATATAATCATATATATATATATAAAAATTTAGTTTCTTATAAAATGTTTCTTTACATGGTTTAAATGTGTCAACGACGACGGAAATGCAGTTGCAAAACTTTGATTTCTGTTATCTGCACATTTTATGTTACTTTACAACAATCTCCAAAGGGAATTTTAAAATTACATTTTTATGTACCACAAAACCATTCCAAAAATGCATGCCTGTTTGTTTTTACATTCAGTTTTGGCCTTTTCCCTTCCATTCCCATGCATAAAATGTTTGTTTGAATGTAGTATTTGTGACTTACAGTGACACTTTCATGATGTTTCTTTTTATTTTCTTGCTAATTTTAGGTTCACATGGGAACACACATGTGGAACAATGCTCCAGCCCGAAGGGGTCGGCGACTATCTGTAGAGAATCCCATGGCCCTGCTGGGCGGGGATGCCATGAAGTTCAGCGAGATGTTCCAGAAGGATCTGGCAGCTCGGGCCATGAACGTCGATCCGGGCTTTTGGAACCAGTATGCAGCCGCCATCACCAATGGGCTGGCCATGAAAAACAATGAGATCTCTGTGATCCAGAACGGAGGCATCACCCAACTGCCTGTCAGTCTCGGCGGCACAGGAATCACTTCACTGGGAGCCATGCCTGGAGGAATGGACCGTGTTCACACGGGCAGCAGCCCTCCCATGACTGGTATGGAGAAGGCTGGTCTGGAGGTCGGGGCCAGCCGCCCCTTCTCCAGATTTATGGAGGAGAACAAAGAGATCGGGATCAATTAAAGAGACTTTTCTGTATTATTCAGAGGTAGGCATTTGGCAAAGACTCAGAGTCTGACGACAAGGAAAGAAACTGCTGATCCAGTCTGAACTCATGCGTATTATATTATGTACAGATTAAATATTTTTTGTTTGGTTTTGGAAATATAGTATTTAGTATTGATTAGAGGTCTTTGCCTTTCACTCATTCCATCCTCACTTGATATTTCGCCTATACGAAGAATACTTTGTCTCTTGTTTGAGAATATGTCGTCTTGCAAGATTTGCATGGTACTTATTGGTTTCTATCAGTATGTTTGACTGCTTTTATGAATTTCTTTGAAAACCAGGATCCTGCCTCATTTATGATGGGCAAGCATCTTATCTGGACAGGACTAAAACAGAAAAGAATATGGGTTTGTTTAAAGACAGTCTTGCCTTTGCCTGGGAACCTTGTTTATGATTGCCCATGGATAGACTGAAGAAAAGACTGAAGTATAGTGTTTCTGTGCTCGCCTGATTTTTTTTTCTCATGAACTAGAAAACTTGAAAAAAATAATGTTTGAACTATTTTAATCTTTACATTTAGTCTCCCAGCATTGTCTTATAATATTGTCCTGTGTCTTTAGTATTTATGATATTGACAAAAAAGCGGGTATACAAAAATATATTTAATGGCCCAAGCATTTTATTGATCCATTTTTTTTCTAAACTGCAGGCTTCACTGATGAATATCTCTTTCAATAAAGACAATATGTCGTTTGAGTTGAACAACAGAGAAAAATGGTAGGTTTTATTTGGATATCTGTTGAGGCTATGTGTATCTCATTACATGGTAAAGAGGCTAGAGATATCCGAAGCTGCTATGAACACAACCCTGCTTTTAACCTTTGTAAAAAGAAAAAAGAAGTGATCCTTTTGAAGAAATATCTATGTATAGAAATACAGACAAATCTAAAACAGGTATGCATATTTTGTATCACATAAAAATAGACATCATGAGTTGAGAGTATTTGTCATGTTTGTGAATGCACTTTTTAAAAACAAGACGTTTTGTCTGTGAGTTACCGTTAACCTTTTGACTGAGCTATCTATCACGTGCTGTTTTCATTGTTTTCAGCGTACCACTCCTACAATTTGCAGAGTCGGTTCTCTGTTATTGCATCTGTGCTACTCGTCAGAGTGCAAACTCATCACTCAATCAAAACCTTCTTAAATAAAAAAAAAGAGAACAGGTGTGTGTTTGAATGGTTTCCTTATCTGCATCACGTTCCCCTTTCTTTGTCACCCTTTTATTTCCATAAATTAAAATTGAATACCAGATACATATGATCAAATAAATGACTAAGTAAGTATATTATCATTACTATTGTTATTCAAATTTTTACAATTTATTTTATTTATTAAATGTAACATTTAATATATTTTGAATCTGAAAAGATTAAAACAGAAGAAAAGATCCAGGGAACATACAGCACATTGCTTTGTGTTGTAGGCCTGACTGACCATCAAAATGTGTAACTGATTTGGAAATCTCAAAAGTGAAATTAGTATTTTTATGTTCATTATTTTTAAAACATTCCTACTAACATTTACAACTTTTGAATTTGACATTTCACTGTTAATACGGTAGACTGATGGTATTAGTAATTAGTAATTACTTACCATATATTTTCAGAGAAGAAATATGCCTTCTCTTTTGGGACACACTTTTATTTTTAGACAGTTTCAAGATATTTGAAATTCCCCTAAAAAAAGGCCTATCAAAATTTGTTTCATTTTCTGTTTGTGTTAAATCTTTTTTTATTGTTGTTGCTTTGGATTATTATTATTATTCATTTATTTATTTTAATTTGTGAAAAAGATAAATAGCTCATTTATTTTTGCATTATTTCTGCAGGTATGTATGTTTGTATGGGGATGTGTGTGTGTGTTTGTGTGTTCTCCTGTATAGATCACTTCATACATTAAAAAAAAAAAAAAAATCACCTAATTGCAGCTGATGGGTTGTTGGCCACTGATCTTTAGATGTAACTGAAAATACTCGAGCCATGAGAACATATTCATCACTCAGACATAAAATTATTGCAGTATTGATTTATAACAATATATGTGAACACACAAAATGTTGAATCATGAAATCATGAACAATAATTGTCTCCTTGAAACCACAGATGAGGTTAAAGCTGTTATCCCTACTAGGTTTTCTTTATTAAATCTGTAACAACCACAAAAACTAAAACTAACTTCCTTATATTTTGTAAACGTGATTATGATTTTCATGTCATAATACTAACAATAATTAAGTGTGAACAACCATGATGAAACATGAAATAATCATAATAATCTTAAATGTGCAATGAGTGCTGTGTAATATAACGATAAATCAAGAAATCACATTCTAATGTGTGGAACAATGTGTGTCTGCACAGCAGTGTGCCAATGCATTTCACTTTATATATAAGATGACTTCCTGTGCTGCTGTGGCAGAGCAGTCGCGGTAAGGCCGTTTGTCGTGTGGGATTCAGTGAAGTCATCAAATGTGTGTGTGTGTGTGTGTGTGTGTAACGCAATGGTGGCATCCTCCCAGCATTCAGCCCTCCTGGTGCAGTACACTTGACACATGGTCCACATGTGTGCAAACACACACACAATCGCACGCTCCCACACAAATACCTATGTTCTCACTTTCTCCAGTATAAAAAGGTAAACAGAATCAGCAATAAATTTAAGATATGGAGGAAAATACCTCGTTGTGAACAATGCAGTTGACCAGGTGCAAGATGAAAGTTAACGCTAACTTTAATCACTGAGAACAAAAGAGTTTTAGTGCTTATCTGTGGCAACTGGGCTGGCAGATGACTACAGTCTTGATCCTAAATTCTCACCATATAGAGTCAAAAGATTATCACAACTTAAACCCATCAGACATCATAATTATGTGAGGCACTCTAAAGTCTTCAAAGAAGCAAAAACTTGATAATAATATATTAGCAAGGTGCATTTAATAAAAATAGTGAATAACCTCACAAAAACCTGTGGCCAATCAGCACATTATCCACTGAAGTGATGATTGCCTGTCGTAAAGTCCAGCTTACATCAGCCATCAACAAGTTTACAAGTGTTTATTTTTGTAAGCGTTTTTCCTTGACTTCACACATATTACTTTCCATGGTGATGAATCTGAGTTAAGCCTTCCTCGGGAGCTCTTCTGACCGATTCGGTAATGCGTGCTGCCGTTTGAGTTCATTGTTTGGATTACTGCACTGTCAGCTGATCGCCGCAGCTTAGTCAGTGGAATTGTCAAGCAATGAAGAAATTTCATACTGACTGTTTTTCTCTATGAAGGCACTTATTTTAAGTTCATATTTGAGTGGAAACCAACATTCCACCCATTCTTTCGCTCATGCTACCACATTTATGGGAAATGATTCTGCAGACAGCCAGTATACATGCATGTAAAAGACTGTTGTTTGAGACTTAGATGCAATTTTTGCCAACTTTATAATATAATTCAATAGTACTATAGATATACTTGTGAAGAAGGCTACTTCACCTCAAGTGATTTCAATTATGATGCCTTTCCAGCTCAACATGGGGTTAACCTTAGTTATAACTATGACAGTGTAGGATTGTTATTTCCATAACAAACTTCACCATGTTACCCAGATTTTTTTGTTATTTTTTCCATTACAATACAATACAATGGAATGTCCAACATGTGAAGTGTGCATTTTATTTACTGTTAAAAACAGAACATTTATGAGCAACCAGGGGAATGCAGATATGAATTATTTGAGGTGTGTCCATTTAAGAGATTTAACAAGTATAATTTAGAGTGGGTTACAAGGCTAATTATCTAAAAGTAAAACATAACATGCCTCCATCTCTCCTGGATATTTTTTTCTTTTCCTGAAATGTGGCAGCTTCTCTTGTTCAGCACACAGAGCAAATTGCCTGGCCTTTTTTTTGTTTTTGTTTTATCTGGCACTTCACTTGTGTTTGTGCGCTACCTGTTTGAAGGCGAATATGTGACATTTGGGCATGGCACACAGTGTGAACAGACAGGCCATCATTGTCGGCTGTTTGTTTAATGCCCTGCTCACTGTGAAAGTCTCCCTGAAACAGGCGCAGTAAATATCCCCATTGATCCAGAGGCAGGGGCCCTACGATGATGTAGTGGCTAAGAGCCACAGGAGTAAATCTAACTGACAGTAATCCAATCCCATTCTCAAGGCTCTGGGATCTGAGATAGGTGCTTTTAAATCCAAAAGTGTGCCTTTGCACAATTTCCTCTGCCTTTTGTTGATGCTGTGCCTCTTGTTTTTTTACTTCCATGTCTCAGCTCTAGAGGGCAATCCATAGCTTGCCGAGGCGCCTTGCTGCTATTCTTTATATTTGTTTAAACTAAAACCCGCAATGATGTCGCAGAATTTTCAGCACTGCTCATTCCACCTGTCAAATTCACCTTACTTTGTCTAAAGACAGTATCCACACTTCCTCGCTCCAAAGTTAAGAGAGTGAAAGGTGTGCACTTGGCGCAAAAAGCGATAACGCCCTCAGGTAATCGTGTCTTCTGATGGTAGAGGACACACTGAAACTCTGAAACCTCTATTATTGATGATGGCCAAACGCCGTCTACCTAGCTGACTGGTTGCTTGGCTGCCCAGCAGCAGTTTTCACGCAGTGCCTCGCTACGACAAAGTTACGCACTCCAGATCCTCGAAGAACTGTGTGGTTTACGAATTCAAATTCTTTTCCTGGGCGGATTGTTGAGAGTTACGAAGGGCAGCACTTTAGCCTGGTGAGCGCTTTTGAAACACACCAGTTTGCACAGCGAGGGACTCCGAGCGTTGCTCACCAAGGGAGATGCCTGTGGTTACTACCACATCAAAAATTCATTTTAATGGACCTCATCAGCGCATCCAACAGTAGTCGGTGGTTATCAAAACCTACATTTAACGGCACTCCCTACCACAGGGCAAGAGAGTGTGGAGTATCTGCAGCTGTTAGGGCACCTGAATTCTAATGAGATGGACATTCATGTACATCTGAGGAAAAAATTTTCTGTGCACCTTGTGTGTGTGTGTAAATGTGTGTATTTCAGTCCAAATTCTACTAACTGCCCATCTTGTCTTTAAAGAACAAGCAGAGAAACCCTTGACTTTGCTCACTCACAGGACACTGAAATGAACTCGGTTCAATAATTGATGAATAGCGATTGCTCCACGTGAGTGTGGCGTGGACCGCTATTGCCCAGCTTCACTGCGACAAATGCCGGACCTCCTCTGTGTGCCCAAGGTTGCCGATCGATAGAGATCATCGCCAGATGTGGCTTTTATCTCACAACCCGCCCCTCAAGCCTTATATTATTCCCAACACAGAGATCTCAAAGGAGGAGAGGTGAGAAGGGCATGAGCCTGATTGTATCTTTTATTCTCAGAACGCAGGGCATTATTTGTTCTGACTTTGGCTTTTGACGATCAGCCTTGTCCTCACAGGAAAGTGAGAGTTCTTACTGGGCTTATGTCATTCAGTCCCAGCGCGCTGCATCCAATCGCCCCCCTATCGCAGAGATCCAGCTCTGCAACAATCGATCTGCGGCTAGCCTCCTCCACCCCGGCGGTCATGGCTCAGGCAACCGGAGCCGTCAGGGTCCTGAGGTGTCCCACTCACCATCTACCTCCCCCAGCCCCAACACACACACACACACACACACTCACAGTACTGTCCCACTGCCCCTGCAACTCCTGGCCTGACCTTGATCTGTCTCTGGAGAACCCAGCAGAGGCACTTTGTAGTTGCATTCTGAGTACACAGACAATAGCATAACTACTCTGATGAAAGTAGAGAGAGAAGAGGGACAAATTAATACCAAAGTCATGCTGAAGATCATCCCTCCCACTGTATACTGCAACTGGTGGTGTATGATGAAACAAAAAACCTGGTTATCCTTTGACCTCCACGTGATGAACAACCCTAAAAATGAATGTTGTGAACACAGAGAGCATTAATCAGTTACTTATAATACTCAGTCTATAGTCTCTATAGCTGACACAAGTAAAGTCCATGTTTGTTTAACCTCCATCTCAGAGAATATTAGTGTTGTATGAGCTGTTAGGTCTAAGGCTCATTGCCCTGGTATTCCTACACCTCCCTGTCAATCACGTTTGCAGCATTGTAATATCTTCCTCTCTAGTCCGCTGTTAGTCAGGTCACCACTCCGTTCCAGACTGAAATATCTCAACAACTATCAACTGAATGGCATGAAATATGGAAATGGATTGCCATGAAATTTGGTGCAGATATTCAAGGTGTGGAGAGAACAAAGGCTAATGGCTTCTGCGATACCTTGACTTTTTATCTAGTGCCACCATCAGGTTCACAGATGTGGTTTTGAGTGAGATATCATGACAACTGTTGAATGGATTGCCTTCTTGATGACTTGTAATAAGTGACACCTTTAACCATCATCGGGTTAAGTATTTGATTTCTGCTCATTTCTGCTCTTTTTATCAGCCATGATGGCTAGCACTAGTCTTGCTAGCAACTGCTTTTTCTGATTTATTCCAAACAACATGGAAAGAAAAATGGAAGAAACTTAAATATATATTTTCCCAGTTTCGGGGAGTGTGACATGCTTACAGTACAGAGACATCATAGGGAGAAGGTCAGGGTCTATCATTGTATTGTATTGTTCATTGTATCTCTACATAGTACAGAACTTGTTTGACCTGGTGTGTGGGTCCTATGTCATATATGTCATTAGACTTTGGCCACTTAAATACCAAGTTAAGGATAGCAAATAATTTCCACACATCCCATCTGATGCCTCAGTTCAGTGTTGAGTTGTTCAGTGTTTAACCAAGACCACAATCTTTCCCTAACTTAAACAAAGTACCACAAATACACAGCCATGCTTTAGTTGCCAGGAGTAGGCAGGGAAAACAAATATAACTGTAGACAGTGGATGTTTTGCAAATACATTCAATATAAATGATTCTTAGTTAAGGTTGTAAAAATAATGAACTGTGGGAGGGAAGGAGAAACAGAGAGGACATCTCCATATTATAAAATGCTGTAAGTGAATAAAATATTAATCTGTGGTTCTTGTCATGCCATGAATGTACAGGTCACCTGTCATGATTCATACCCTCTCATGTTGCGTGGATGTCTTGGCTCCCCTCGTGAACAATGCGCTGTCAGGAGCATGGGGACCTGTAAGGTTATGAGTGGCCCCTCCACCTCTTCCCATCATTGTCATCTAATATTGATGCTGTGTCTTCGTAGCTAAGCTCCGGTAATGAGGGGGCTGATTTGAGATCAGGATGCCGTTAGAGATGATAATCTGCATATGCTCTCTCATGAAAATGGAGAAGGGCCCTCTCAAAATAACCCTGTATGTCTGGCTGCATAAACCTTTGGCATAAACAGAAAAGACGTAGATATCTTAAGTGTGACTGGAAAAGTGAGGTGATTTCTCAGTACCAGAAATATGTACAACACCAAAAATGAAATTCTCATGAATTCAAGACTGAAGCATCAGAGTAGACCAATTACATTTTTCAGAGTATTTATCAGTTACAAAATGTTTTTAAATAGGCCTCTCTAAATATTTATAATATGAAATTGAAACCTTTTATGTCTCTGCTTTAGTGTCTCTTTTTCCATTCTCTCACATACAAACACAGACCACACTCACAACACCCTTTGAAATACAGGATGTGAATCTCCTGACGTCCTGCAAACCAAAGTTTGTGTTTTGTCCACGTACAATACCAAAAACCCATATTCAAAAGAAGCGTTTGCAATCACGCTATTGCAATGACGGTGTTGTTTAGATAAAAATCAAAACACGCACAGAAAGTGCACTGAGTAGCAGGAGGGGGGCTTGTTTGCAGTTTGCTTGTATTCTAATATCTCCTTTATGCAAAGCTTTACTGAAACACTGTGTGTGGTCCACTTCGGTCCGGTCTGCCGAGCGGATGGCCGCGGTGGCCGCATTGTTGTCTTTTTTGACTTCATTTTTCAACATTGGCCAGTGTTGCTTATAATAAAACCAGATTATGAAAACATTTTGGAGTCCCGACATGCACTGACAAATTCAAATATCAACAAGGAGATATGACAAAAAAGGGCACCCATAGCACTCTGCCAATGCTCATGTAAACAGCATTAGCAAATGAATTGAAGGTTATTGTGACATTATTTGTCTATATTTCATCATTCTATTTTCAGGTTTGTTCTCTAAACAGCTGGAATTCCAGGGAGTGAACCAAGGTGGGGGTTTCCAGGTTATTCTATTCTCCTCCTGCAAGGGACATTACCAGCTTTGGATATCTTTATTATAATTTTACACATGAGGTTGAATTACCAATCAAATACAATGTTTTTCTTTTGTTTTTGTATTATTATTTTTTAATTAGATAAGTAATTGTTTTCTGGTTCACAATGGACACATATGATTTCTTGATTTTGAACAAGAAATACCTAAAATAATTCAATGATTAAATGATTCAGTTTTTATTTAACCACCTGTTGAAGCCTCCATCACATCTAATGTAATCACTCTACCCACTGTTTGAGTACTGTACTTTTTCACTCCACATTTGAGCATCCCTCTGAATGGTGCAGTTTGCCCCCCCACCCCCCCACCCCCCGACCACCTCTCTGGAGAAATGTCACACCATTGTGGGTGCTAATCATGTTGAGCGGTTTAGTCTTTCATAAACAAAGTGTAAAAATTAGGCCACACTAACAATTTGGTAATTCAGTAGCGGTCAGCGGACGTTGCTGCTGTTCCATTTCAGGCTGGATTATGAATGCGTGTGCAAAGCCGTTGCCCTCTTAATGATGGCCCTGTGATATTACAGCTGCTCACAATTAGTCAGGACTCCCCCCCGGCCGCCAGAGCTCCCCTATGTAAATAAACGGTGGGACCGGGAAGGCTGGGCACAGTAAGCGCTGAAACAACACGGCTGATTTGGACATCTGGTGTGGTAATAGAAACGTCTCTTCCACACTTTGACGTAATGAATAGGGATCAGAGTCCTGGTTTAAAAGCAACTTGTACGGATGATGGAGACACGGCGTGCTTCATACATCACTGTTTATTCTCATGTTGAACGTGTGGAGGGGAGAGCTATTCTAGGTCACAGAGAGAGGTAAAAAGCTGTGATGCCTTATGAGGAAATGTGGCCTTAAGGGCCTGGAGAAATAATACAAGACTCTCATGATAAAGGATTGAATTTTAAATAAAAACATCCTACATTTCCCATACCGCAACTTGATTACATCTTTCAGCGTGTTGTTTATACTGTAATCATGAGCAACTGAGTCTGAAAAAAACATTCATGTTAGCCTACAATATTCCCACATGGTGAAAAGAACTACAGGAAGTGTCAACAAACTGGCTGCAAAGTCACCATTGCTGGCAGTTGCATCTAAATAAATATTAACACTAGTAAGAATCCATTGAGCTAATTTAAAAGGTGCTATACACAATTTGTTTGAATGTGATTTCACATTGAAATGAACGGGTCTGAAAATGTACACTATTTAAATTATGTGACAACAAGGCTAATGGGGGCTAAATTAAGACTAAATTGTAAGTCTCAAGCCCCATCCAAGGTAACCCCTAAGACATGACGATAAAGCTCATCAAGAGCTACAGAGGACAATATGACATTAGTACTTCTTGTGAAAAATAAACTGATCTTTATGTGTTTAATCAGTGGAGTGCCCCATTAAGCAACTAACTGTTGCTTATTGTTTGTCTCTGCCATGTAGACTGGCCACAAAAAAACCTTACATTTTCTGTCTCTAACTGTTCGGCATGGAAGTGGATATGTAATCTAATGATCTACTGGTGTTCATTAGACTGATGAGTGCTCGTCTGCATCATAATGGCTGTATAATGGTAGAGAAGTACAAGTCCATTCTACAGTACCAAGAGCACCCTAGGGTACAACCAGTGTTCCTTCATGAGGTTACCATTTTCCTAGATTATAATGCCCTTATATACTGTGGCCTACACTCCAAATGGATTCCAATATGGTACTTGCAGAAATTTGTGAAGCACTGATTTCGAATGGTGCATGAAAAACTGTCTTTATATGAAAAGGTATACATTCATGTTCTCATTTTGGTTGCTTACAAGTAAAACATTGAAATCTTGTTCAGATTATGGTCAAATGTTGGTGCAAAAATATAATAAAATATAAAATAAGTGTCTCAGATATTTCATCTACCCATGTCCACTTCATTCATTGAAACAAATACACTCCTTATCTTGCATCTTTCTTCATTCATTTACTCATATTCCACTGACCCTCACCTGGGTCACTGGAGTTGGAGCAGTTAGCCAAAGCCTCTCTCCTTCAGTCCAGTGATCAGTAATCAATCTGCTTTGATACATAGTTTTGTAACCTTGACTTTCAAGATAAAGTTGCACCTATTCATTGGAAAGGTCAGGAGCAGATGTTAATTAACCAAGAGGGAAATGAACTAATGGGGGTTTTCGAGTGGCATTTAACAAGACACCTGATCCCATGGAAAGAACGGTCACAGTATCACATTTTTTTATTTGGTATACAGTTCCATGCATGGCCACAGCAGGCACGCAGTTTTGGTGTGAGGCATTTACAGTCACGTCTTGTTATTGTAACAGTTTGCCATTATCTTATTTAACTTTATTATGTTTAATCCGGGGTTTCCCGCATGGAAGAGAATTATGCAACTTCATTATCTTGATCATTGTTGTCTCCTGCTGTGAGGTCTGAGCAGTTTTACAGTGAAAACCTCTTGGCTACAAGTGGTTTGTGTGGGCCTAGACATCGTTGTTGTGATTCTGTGCTCTCAGCTGAGGATATAATCAGTAAATGGTCCTTCAAGTGTAGACTACATGATGCACATTTACGTTTGTCTTTTTTCATTCCATCACTCATCTCAGGCAGTTTAAGATCAATCGGCAAACAAAGACTCAAGGTTTGTCTTCCAAAATGACAAGAGTATTCCAAAAAAAAGTAGTTCCTTCATTTTTTATTTATTTATTTTTTTTAACTCATGTGAATCCTGTTGGCTTGCGTCAATCCCGGCATGTTTTAGGTGGAAGCACAGTGAGACGCCCTGTCTGTCTGTCACAAGGCCAACAAACATAGACCAAACGTTAAGTTCATATTTATGGAAATTTAGAGTCAACCTGACTGTAGAGGAAGCACTGGAGAGCTAAGAGCAAACATATAAACATACAGAAAGGAAAGAGAATCAAACCCACATCCTGTTATCTGTGACTTCAGTATAAAATCAGCAACTGTTAATGTACCTTACACAGCTTTACAACCCCCCCACTGACTTCAAACAGTGAACACCACTTTGTGTGGTTTTGATCACATATCTGCCTGAGTGGCCGTGACTGTCGCTGCAGTGCTTTGCATGTGCGATTGTATATGCAAGCATTTAACCCCAGAATAGCGTTTACACACTGTGTGCACAGGCTTTGAGAGCTAACGTGGCATGCAGGGCACATGTCCTCGGCCGGGTGCGCAGGATGCACAGGAAGTTGGCAATTTTACAACAGCAAACTCTCACAGAGCAGCCAGTGTGATCTGCATCATGCTGCTCCGAGCATCACCTGTAGTTTCTCCTTCTTTTGACACCTCACAGCTTCAAAATGAGGCTCCCATCCCGTGCCACCCCCCACCCCACCCCCACCCCGCAACACAGGGAGCATGCTTTTGTCCCCTAATGTGTCTTTACTTTCTCCTTCTTCCACCTTTATCTTTGTCTTTTCTATCCTGCTCCTCGCCCAACCCCCTCCCCCCCACGGCTGTACATGCAGGACCCTTGTATCGCCATCTGGTCCACATTGGGGACTGCCACTGTCATCTGCTGATAATTACTGTCACCTGCACATTGCGCGGTGCGATAAACACTTGGCGTTACCAGTGGCGAGCCATGGCACCGCAACGCTTGTTTAGGCTTCTTCAGAGCTGGTGGGAGAGAGAGAGCTGGTAGGAAAGAGAAAGGAGAGAGAGTCTCAAGGCAACACACAAGGGCTTAATTGCAGTATGATGTGCCTTTTCATAAACCTCCAAGAGCACCTGCATCAGAGTCCAGACTAACCATATCTAACAAGATTCACTGCCATACTAATATTGCCACATCTCCTGTTTATCATTACAGCCAGGATTCTTAGGTCAAGGCACAGAGGGTTTCCCACTCGCATGTTTATACATCTAAATCACTGACCTTTGCTTGCACAGGAAATCCATCTGTGCTGATATACAGTATCTGAATGATAAATACTTCCCTTCAAATATTTATAATAGGATCAGGAAACCACAAGAACATAATAGTTTAAATTAGGCCCATCAAATGCAAGTGGCTTGTTAGACAACATCCAATTTTTGAAGTTCAGGATACTCTTTTCACACGCTGCGGTGGGTTAAAAAAAAGAAAAGAGGAAAAAAAACCTCAGGAGTCAAGGGTTGCAATCATAATGATTTAATGATGGGCTCAGTGCAGTACAGTGTAAATCCTACCAGCCAGAGAATATGGCTTTGTCCCCTCCAGTGGTTTATCCTCCGGTGTTTCAGTCTCTAAATCTGCCGGTGACACTGACAATTATTTGACCCTTGTGAGGAAGTTGAGCACTCAACCACTAAAAACACAAAGGTTCAGAAGTTTGGAAACAAAGCAATTATGTTTTATGTTTTAAATACACATGCAGACTTCCTGTAGGGAAAAAAAGTGTAGTCAAGTTAGAGCCTTGATTGTCTGTAATGCTCACAAAACATTGTTATTTAGTAATTTTGCAAAGGAAAAGAGTCACTTGATCATTTGGCATGTCTCTTGTTTTGATAATATTTCACTGTGTATTCACTGCAGTGTCATTTAACCACAATGTACATGTTAACGTTTTTGTTTGACTGAAATAAAAATAAAATGGTTCTTTATGTGTTGGACTGGCGATCTGTACAGGATGTGCCCCGCGTCTCGCCCAATGTCAGCTGGGATAGGCTCCAGCCCCTGTGTCTAAACATACTGAAATGTCGATTTTGGTGCCTTTCAATGGAAAAAAAACATAATTAAGTGCATCTAGTGCCCCATGTGTGAGAAAACATGATGCCATGATGGGTGTCCTTTAAATCATGAAAAAATATGGTGAAGTGTCTTATAAGACGTGTGCCCTAGAAGACGCTTTTACAATAGAATACAGTGACCATTATCGTTATGGTAAAATGAATGTATCCTTCAGGCCCTTAAAATATAATGAAATATAATAAAATAAATAAAATATATAGTTGTTGCATTATTTCATTACACTCCAAATTATCCAAACTATTATGACAAACACTTAGACACAGATGTGGAGCAGGAGGGCTCTCAGATCTCATGCTGTTGTCCATCAGAGGGACAAACCAACCGACCACTGGTCATTAACATTTACAAACAAAAGGAGGATTTTCCTTTGATTTCACCAATCTTGCTTGACAAAGCTGCTCCAAATTTTCATAGTTCCATTTTTTTTTTTTTACTGCAGAAGTGTTTGAGAAATTGACATTTAAAATGTAAGTCATTTTCTATAGTTAAAAAGTCAATCCTTTTTAATACAGAAGTGTTGATTTGCTTATATTCTGATTCATTATAATATGTTAATCGTAATTGGGGGCTTAGCATTTTCACGAAACACATTATTATTTTCTTCTGATGGGGGCCCATTGAATGTAACAAGTGCCCTTTATTTTCTCCCCTGCCCCTCAGATAGCCTGAGTCTTCCCCTATAGTTGACTAACATTTGAGAACTCCCATTGCTTCAAACACGAGTGTCTGGAAATAACTGGGCACAACTTGACCAGTCCACTGATATTATATTAATGGTTTTTCCTTGACAATTGAAGAGTGGGGAGAAAATGTCCCTGATTGGAGTTCCTAAACTGTCCCCAGTGTCCTGAGAGCAGCTGATAATTGTGAGCGGGATAGATGTGTATATCAAATAGTTTACAAAATGAAGCCAGCTGTGTTTCCCCTGCATACTGTGGCTTCCTGATACGCACCATTAAACCTTATTAGCTACTTCCTTTAACTGAGATCCTCCTCACCCCATCTTCCACCCCTCATATTAACGTTTTTCTGTTCCTCCAACTGGAAATTATTTGCTTTATTGTAGAGTGTCAACCTCTCGCTGTAGTTTTCTGACGCGACATAATTGGCACTTTAGAATATAATCATGGATGAGAGCTGTGTGATTGTGGTCTTTTATGCACAAATTTCAGCAGATTGTTGATTACTTTGTTCTGCCTTCACCCCCTTGGTTTCTCTGTGCGTACGACTCATCTCTGAACCCTCTGTCAGTCTGGGTACCTTCTCTCAAAGGTCCTCTCTTCACCGTGCTGCTCACAAGCCATTAGCTTTGAAATGACTCATAAAGAATCAATTGAAAATGATCACAATAGGGAGTGAATATCGGAGGGGACGCTGCGTGGCTTGTGAACAGATGTCGGCATACACGTTGCATGTCAGACACATTATTGCTTTATACAGACATTACCAGCGCAGTCAAATGGGAGAGATAATTGCAGCGATGTTTAGATATGACAATAATTTCTTGGAATGCAAGAGAGGAAAAAAAAACAACCCAAGCTGAAATGACTCCAAATACATGGACAAGTTAGCTGCTGAGTACTGCTGGCATAAGGACACAGCCTCAGTCATAAATCAGGACTTGCAGAAAAGTGGGTGAAATATAATTTGCTGGAGGTTACCATATGAAACTCAGGCTTTAATAAGCCAAGCTATAGAGATGATGTATCGCTGGGGGTTAAGAGTGTTGATGTAACCCAAAGTTGTTGAAGTAATTGCTCCTTGTACCTGGGTGGTCCCATTGAGAATAGACTGCATGGTTTGTGTATATGTGTGTGTGTGTGTCTGTGTGTCTGTGTATGTGTATGTCTATATGTGCTTGTATTGGTGGGCGTAGGAGCGGTGTCGGCCTTTTACAATTGATAGCTTCCTATGTGGACAGATATAGTAACAGCAAAAACAGTGCAGCTGTCTGATAGTATAAAATTAGAGCAGTTAACCCCTGCAGCGCTGGGTGGATTGATGGAAGCCTCTTACAATGGGGCCCTTCTCCTGGGCAGGAAGTTATGCTGATGATTGTGAGAACCAGGGATGGAAAGTGACAGCAAACCAAGTGATTAGGTATTGGGCTGTGATATGTTTTCATCTCTTCAGAAACATGGTTTTAGCATAATATAGCGATTTGACTTATGTTCAGTTTGTTATTAGACAAATATAAGAATGATGTTAATCACCTTTTCTGAACACTATATTCAACATAAGCTTATTAATGGGTAAAATTTTCAAAATATTCATTATTTTTGTACACAAACATGCACAAATAAAAGTTTTTAAAGCCATTATGTGTAAAATAGTTTTTATTATAATATCTTTCAGATCACTCAATATGTTTCTGTTACACTGTTGCTCAATTTTAAAGCAAAAGTTTTAGAAATAAGAGCATGTGACAAGTTTGCATAATTAATCAAGCATCACAGTCTGATACATCGTGGCATTTTATTTCCGTCCCTAATTTCAGCCACTGTACTGCTAGAGGGAGGTGATGTATGGCCCCAAACTCGACTTGTTCTTGACTTTTTTTGTTTTTTTATTTTTCCGGGCTCTCTGTTGGAGTAGAGTAACAGTGCACCTACTGTAAAAGAAGCAGAAGCAGGTACAACAACATCAAAGTTTATTTGAAATATCTGTCACCACCAGCCTTTATCACATTTTTTTTCTTTTTTACTATGCCACTTTTTTCATCTCAACCACAAAAACATTTTCGTGTCGCTACTTTTTTATTTATTATTTTTTGAGGATTTCCTCCACTCAGACTTTTTTTTTTTTTTTTTTTTACGCAGATAGTAAGTATCCGGAAAAACAAGTGAATGGAAACATACTATGTTGTCTCTCATACTAGGAGAAACTTCAAAATCAGAAACTTTCACACACCTAGCTTTATATTTGGGTTAACCCTACTTTTCAAGCAGGTGCAGAACTCTAGAAAACATATCACATATGATAAGTTCCCTTCACTTAGTCGCATCCCATAATCAGGCCAGTTTTTACCATCTGAACTATAGACTCTGCAGCTTCACGTCACTGAAAGAGCCTTATGAATCACAGGAAACTAACTTGAGTATACATGAAAATGTATTCAATTAAACATATCTGTATGGAACATTTCATAAGAAGAGGCCTCTGTTTATTTAAATGTAGTTATCATAGTGTAAGTAAAGGTAAACTAAACATGGTGCAAATGTACTGTGAACATATTTAATACAATTATGTAATAAACTAAGATCTTCTCAGATGCCACATTGATATTTTCATTTAACAGACATCTGAATTCATTTATCTCAAAAATGTAAATGAAACAAATATGTAGCATTACAGATATAGTTGTACTTTATTAATCTTCTGTAATGTAGCTTTCTTCTTAACATAGGACAGCCAGATTAATGTGTAATTTGACTATACTGAGAAGCAGGAATAGATATTTCTTCCCTCTTTCTCTTAGAGGAGCACCACATGTCCTTGAAGCTTTGCGAAGTGTGATTTGTAAATGAGATAGTCGAGTATTACGGACCCTTGGTATTTCTCTTGGCGCCCTGCGATCAATTAAAGCGCGACAATAATAAATGTATACATTTAGAGGGATTTCCCTGCGGTGACAAATGATTTTACCCTTGAGCTATTGACATTGTCTGGGAATAAGCTGTGTCTGTCCCTGTTGTGTATTCTGTCTGAGGGTCCCTTCCTCTGCTTGGGGAGTCTGAGGACATGCCAGACACATATTCATCATTAACATGTGAGCATGGATGCACACAGGCATGCACACACACACACACGCACATGCATTTTCCCATCCATGCAAGCATTCTCACCTGAACGGGTGCAAAGTCTCAGCCTCATTGTGCATCTCTCGGCTCACAGGTCAGAAGACAAGTTAGATTTAATCATTGTTCTTGCTTATAATGGGATTTAGAAAGAAATATTTGTGCGCTTCTGTTGCTCGCTGATACCATCTTTAGGTTGAGGTAATTGGATCCCCTGTAGTCAACTGAATGATGATTGTGAGCTCTCTTATTAAGTGGGATGAGAAAATTGAAGACTCAGAGTGTTCTTTGTTGTATGGCTGACATTTCCTTTGCTCATTAATTTCACAACTCTTTCACAAATGTTTGTTTTATTTCTCTTCCTCCACGGCGGGCAGATTTACTCCTGAGTTCCCCGTCTCATACACTTTTCATATTTCTTTTTGTATCTGACATGAAAATGGGAAAATATATCTTCTAATCCCCTTCTGATTTTATTCATGGCTTTGATATGTTACCTAGTTCATATGATTGATTGGTTGAGGGGGTGATGGAATCGTAGTAATAGAAGTCATTAAGCTGGTGGGGATCTAATATTACCAATCTGCTAGCCCCTGAAAGATCCATCAATAGGTGAGATATTTTCTCATGGAGAGGGGGGGTGACACATTTAACATATTTCAATAACGTAATTTTCATGTGGGGCAGGTCAGGCTGTGAGTACAAAGGGCAATAGTGTTGGAGTGTGTGAGTTGAATCGGGGCGTATGCTAAGCAAATCAATAAAACATTAAAGGCAGCATGCAGAGAGCAGCCCATTTGGTACCTGTCTGCCAAGGGCAATGGTCTAGCCACTCAGAAAAGAGAGAAGGATTGGAGTTGCTGGGCTTGAGGAATGCTCTGGCACCAACATAATTGGAAGGTAGTTGCCTTATGACTGCAAATTGGGTTTTTGCGCTTCATCAATAGGCATTTTGACAAGCAGCGTCCATCACGGCGCATCTCACTCTTGCCACAGCGAGCAGAGAAAGAAGTGTCTCAATAATTACATTAAATCTCTCCCTCTCACCCACCCCCAGCAACCTTCCTTATTGTTGGACAAGAAAAGCAATATGGTATAATTAGGTTTGATTGGGATGGTGGTGGTGGTGGTGGTGGTTGAAGGGCGGTTTAGATACGTTTCCGGTGAGATTTGCAGATGAATGAAGTTACCATAGCGACGCGCATCTGCTTCCACCAGTGCGTAAAGCATAAAGAGAGGCACGTGAGCACGCAGGACAACACATAACATCTGTTGACTGAGAGTATGCCAGGCGTATTGACACTGACCTGCTGTGATAGATGAATTAATGGTGCCTAAATGCAGATGTGTAGCAGTTATAGATGACCTGCTGGAAAGATTATGTACTGTGTTTCACCTTTGTGTTTCTGCTGGGTAAAACTACGGCAGCACAAAGGTTCGTGTTTGTTGTTTGCTTAACCCTTTCCCTGGAGGGCCAGTGAACTGTGGACTGAATGATGAAATATAGATTTATAGCAATATTTTTAGACTGAAAAACTGAACAGCTGTAGGTTTGGTTTGAGAAGAGACAATAACATAAGAGATTCATAATGTGTCAGTTTAGCAAGTAACAAATTAGTTTTGCAATCTAAATTATTGTATTTCAAGTGTACTATTTCTGTTCAAAATAATACCCTTGAATCTAGTCATATAATGTTTTAGGAGAATATTAATTGCAAATACAACACAGATTCTTTTTAATCCATGGAAAGAAAGTGGAAGAACATTTTTGAGCCCTGAATCTTGGCTTACCGTCTTCATCCAGAGCCGTGTACAGCACAACCTCCACCAAGAAGACAGGGCAGTCTTTATTTTGTCTGAGGGATGAACCCCAGGCAAAACTCATTGATGTTCGTAGGCTTATCACTGTGAGGGCACAGTAATAGCTGAAGACATCTCAAATGAGATGATCAACATTTTGATCAACACCCCTCTTCTCTCATCAGAATTTTGGCAGCTGGACAGTGAGAGGACACAGCTTAGACAGATTCTGGTCAATAAATCAAACTAAAACTGTAAAAGTGGAGGCAACAAAAGCTGAAAAACCATGCTCATGTAAAGCTGTGATTGAATCAAATCACCATCTTTTCAGGTGTAAATGTTTCAGAATAAAAAAAGAAAAAGAAATACTTTTTATTCATTATTTCTTTTCAGGAGAGTGGTAAAACATTCAAACCATAATGAGATACTAAAATACATCACTGAAACATGCTCACTTCCTATAGACCTAACCCTCAATACACTGTAACAGGATTTATTTTGGTGCCTTACCTTTCTGTGTCTTTGTAGCTCATAGATTGAAGTTGTATTCTTTTTATTTCTATGGACAGTGTAGACAATAACCTTAACCACAAGTACAGTTTACAACAGAAAAATGTATGCCAGCAATAGAAAACATCTTCGTGTCTTGGCGAATTGTGGCAAAGACTTGTTTATAGACACAATCATGCAGAGACAAACCCAGCTGTTAGAAAAGTCAAAGATACCACAAGTTCCTTCGACGACAGTAGCCTCAGTAGACCAGGATGCAATGCAGTCAGTACTGTACATTTTGTGCGAGTGACAGGACTTTGTTGTTGACAGGAAAAACTGTTGCTCCACTATCATCATCATTATTGCTGCCTGCACCCACACATGAAACCCACAGCTGAACGCAACATGTTAACACAGCAGGGTGAGGAAAAGTGGGGTCATCAAAGTAAATTATAATACATCAAGATGTAACCCTTGCACTGAACATCACAGAATGTAGACATCATATGGCTGTGACAGAGGATCAGAGCATGGATTTTACAGCTAAGTCTAATAAATATAATCCTCTACACAACATCTGTCCAGTCGATATGTGATTTTTTTTTTTTTTCAAAGACCACTGTTGATGTCAAATATCAGCAAAAACCCACGGTGTTCAAGTATGTGCTCGTTGAATATGCGTTCGCACAGAAGCATTAAAGTTGAGAAATCAGCTTTCACAATTGTCAGTTCCTCTGGGAAGTAGCAGACAGGGAGATGCGTTAGCAATTGGGAATGTTTCGACTTTACAGCCCGGGGGGTTAGGACACCACTGTTTCTAGCAAGATTAATACGAGCATGAGATGGAAGTATAAAAACATGGATTCCTTGTTAATGGATGTGTCACTTAACATTACGCAATTCTGAGAAGACACAGACAAACCAGTCACTCCTCACGTTTTAGTCCAGGGTTATCCACATATTGTCTGGAGTGCTACGAACCCTCTCGTCTTTGTGTCTGCATCTTATAAACACAGAACTGAACAAATAAAACAACAGGAAGTGTATGACAGCACAGCTCTGTTTGGTGTACGGTTTGATGTGTCATCACATTCGGTTTATGGATGTTTCTGCCCTTGTTTTTGTTTTGAAATTGTGTAAACTTTTTGCAAGAGATGTACACAGATAAGTGAATGTTTGGATTGCTGCTTGTTTAGTCATCCTAGCGTCTGTTATTGCAGTTATAATGACAGGCAATAATTGCAAATATCATTTTCATGATGGGGCTACACAGACAGGAAAACTGGGAATGCTCCCGTGTGATGCTAGAAGATGAGATGAGGCAGATGAGTGTGATACTGTGCCGCTAAATGCCACAATTTAAAGCAGTTCTAAAATGGGACCTCATTTGTTAACTAAAAGAACTTCTATTCTCTTCCTGTCATGGATCACCACTGCTCAGGTTTCATAAAATCTAGCTTGGTTGCCACGTGTGATTTTCCCTTGCAGGAATCGCCTGAAAAAAGTAAAAACAATTATCCTGCTATTTTGGAGGCATATTTCTTTAAAATTGGACAGTCTGGGGATCTGTAATAAACCTAAGTGCTGGAATGAAGAAAAAGCTCCTTTTAAAGGCGTCCACCTTGGGGAGCATGCCACTGGAAATCCTCTGGCTCTTTTTAATACATCAAAGCAGCAAATTAATCCTGAATACAACACATGTACAGGCAGGTAAATGAAGACAAAGCCACAGTGGACCTAGGCTACATACCTCTTATTACAGGCCCTTGATAAACTCCACCTCAAGCCTTACAAATGGCTTATTGGGAGGTGTGGGAGAAACTTATTCTTAATAAGGCTGTCACTTTACAAGGGAAGTGTAAGCAAGAGAAAAATGGAGTTAAGAACTCAAAGACAGTCCCTGCACATACTGGTGGTAGTCATATACTGTATCTTCCAAAACTGTGTACATACATATATATATATATATATATATATATATAGAGAGAGAGAGAGAGAGAGAGAGAGAGAGAGAAGAAGGAGAATCCCTTTGCCTAAATTGCAGATTACACCAAATTTGCCATATATTAAGCAGCTTAAACAAGAAAAAAGGCAAGAAGAAAAGAAGAAGAAGGCATCACTGATGCCAAAAAATTTAATGGGTTTCAATCATTTTCCACTTAGCCTTCTAAATAATACAAATGTAAATCCTCGTTATTTGTTTCTGTTCTCGCTGTGACTAAGCTCTTACTCACTGTCATGACAAAAAGAGGCAAACCATGAAGTGTTGTGGAAGATTATGGTTTGGAGCAATGACTCAGGAGTGGCTGACGTGAAGCTCCAGGACGTCAGAACTGTCAACAGGCTCCTAATTGCAGTTATTATTCAGTTTTAATTGTTGCATGATGGGGGATCAGCAGTCAGTTCTCTAATAAGGGATGAGTAACCCACATTTTATCTTACAACAAACAACATTTTAGAATCATCATCTCATTGATTTAATACTGTATAAAAGATATGGATACATTAATTTAAAATAGAAAAGATATTATTGCAGTGAAGAATATTCAAAGCAGCAACTTCTTCAAGAAACATTATCATCACAACCAGTCTTGTAAATTTGTAAAAATGTAACTGTATACTGTCATTTTTGGTTTGGTGACACTAAGCCATTAAAATGACATTTCATCCTACATTTAAAGGCTCAGTCAACATGTTTTTCTCATTAGTCATGTTTCCATATAATTGTCAAGAGAATGCATACGTTGGGCACGTTTCCATCAACTGGTTTGGAGCTAATAAACTAGGTTTTGTAGCGTTGTCAGAAGGTGGCAGTATTGGCTACATTACACATGGTTATATTAAGAGTAGAAGAAGTAGAGGTTGCAAACTGGAAACAGCTGATTACCACCTACCACCAAATGAAGAAGAACTGAAGAGAGAAAGTAGAGGAATAAGAAGAGGGTAAAATGAAAGCAGTTACTTTGGCCATTTACACTGGAAAAATGAACGAGGGCTTCAGGAATATTTTTCAGTCAGGCAAGCTGACACCAGAAACAACTACTATTTCCATCAACCTTTTGTAATGAGACATTTCAAAATGTGCATAAAACACATTACACTATTGTTTGACAGTTGTTGTAAATTTGGCAGACACAAGAAGGAGCCTAACGTTTCAGTCAACTATCAACATGCAACAATATAGGATCTCAAAATAATAAGTCTGCCTCTTTTCACAAAGCGGAACACCTGAACAGTCTGAACATTTCTAATCCAGAACAAAACCTCTGATCCACCTTCAGTATGTCTCTGCAGAGAGGATCTGCCTTTTTTTTCTTTCTTTATTTCTTTTTTTTTTGTTGTTGTTGTTGTTGTTTGTTTTTTGTTATTGTATGTCAGTATAGCATTGCAATCTCTACACTGTACCAAGTGAGCCAGTGAGATTTTTATCTGTTATTACAGCTTGGTCATAATGCAATGAACTTCTCCAAAATCATCTGGGATTTTAAGAAGCTCCCTTTTTGAAATTATTTGCTTTATTTCATCTTGTACTGACTGCTAGCTCCCCAGGCTTATAGAACACATTGGATACACTGTCTCTTTTACGATTTACTGGTTAACTTACAACATATGACAAGCAATAACGCAGATGACTGGGAGAGTCAGAGAGAGAAAGAGCAAGTTATATATTTGGAAATAATCCAACCTGATCCTGCGCTCCTCAAAGTTTTACTCGCAACAACGTCAGAACACCACCTGACGCACAACCTGTTACTCATTTCAGGACACCAAACTGAAATTTCCACTAGTACTGGTGAACATTACTCAGCATTACAGTCAAACCTGTAACTGCTGAAAGTTCAAAAACTGTCTGTGATTTCACGATTGTCATCAGTGTTGATACCAAGGTATTTTGTAAGGCATTGGACAATTTGGTTCATAATTCTGATTATTAGTAGAACTCTCAAATGTGATTTCATACAGAGTGAACTACCACATGGGCAAAGAGGGCAACAGTAATGGAATGTCATATAAATATTAGGCTTACAAATCAAATATTTGGACCTAATTTTCTAGGTGGTCAAACAGAGTATGTGATATCCTAGGGTCTGTAGTATTTCAGAGTGTATCTCTGTGTCATTATTGACACAGCTGTGTAACTGAGGTGACATATTTTATTCCCTGCAGGGCTAGAAGACAGTATAATGCCCCAGAGATGACTTCCTTTTGATAGTGCGCTCTGAAAGCTTCCTGTCACTTAGTGCAGTTTGACAGCATCATCACAGCGAGCATTGATCTGTTTGCTTGACTCTGCATTATTAAGATGACAATTGTGTGCGTGGGTGTGCACTGTGTGTGTCCCAACTGTAATGCATGTCTCAGATCCATTATAACCCGATTAGATTCCCCTCTCCTGGAAGCGCCGCTCTGTGACAGAGAGCATAATCTTTAATGGAATTTGTGTGAAATTAAATTATACGAGCATCAATAAACATAACATAATTCAGAAGAGTAAATGGGCTTAATTTATTGGATGGGCAGGCGTAATGGCACCGGTGTGTATAGAATGAAGACGTCAGGGGGACAGGTTTGAAACAGCGGGGTAAAAAGGGTTGACAAATACATCAGCAGCGTGTATGCATGCATATGTGTGTGTGTGTGTGTGCATGTGTCTGTGTGTGTGTAAGTGCGTGAGTATGTGTGACACTTTAAGTGAGAGAGATAAATGTTAACGATGAGGCATAGCAGGGTCTTCACTGTTCTTACAGTTCTGTGTGAGTGTGCATGTGTGTGTGCGTGCACGTGTGTGTGTGTGTGAGAGAGAGAGTGTATGCGTGTGCGTTCAATATTCTGAGGCAGGAATTTGGAACAGCAGGAAACTGGCAGATTCTTCATCCACATGAGTGGGTAAAGAAAGTTCAACCTTTTATTAGAGAGGACTGTAATTTAATGGGCAGGGTGCACACATGGACTGAGAGAGCTGAGCAAGAGATGAAGACAGAGGGAGGAGAGGAAGGGGGAGAGAGAGAGAGAGAGAGAAGGAGAGAGGAAGACAAAGATTAGATTGAGAGACAGATGAAAAGATAGCAAGAAAGCAATGGAGATGGAGAGGGAGTCAGACGGAAAAAAAAGGGGGTGAAAAAAGGTTGAAAAGGCTGGAGTGAAAACATATTGAGGGATGGAGTGAGAAAGAAAGGCTTTGAGTATGTGTGTGTGTGCTTGTGTGCATGTGTGTGTGCTTTGAAAGGAAGATTTGATGGAGTGGCTCTGCAGCTGTAACAGTCAAGTGTTTGATTGCCCGGGTGGGAATCGTGTGAGGTTGTCATTTTGCGTCTTAACCTTTTCGGGGGAGCTTTTCTTTTTTTGGGTGGGAGGTTAATAATCAAAAATGATCTGCTTCACTAGAGCAGATAAATAGTGTCAAACACAGCTGGGACAGAGAGGGGCTGACTGGCCACCACAGAGCTAAATTGATGGTTGTAGCTGCAGAGGAGACGGGGAAAAAGCCCCCTCGCTCTACTGTATGACATGAATAGACTTCTAGGTGTCGTTTTTTTTTTCTGCTCTGTCGTTTTGTGATGAGCCATAGGTCAAGTAGGCGCCAGATGTAAAGTGTGTGTCGCCCAAGGCATTGGGAGCACAGTGCAACTCAACCATGGACCGCCTTTACAACAGCCTTTCAATTTACAATCTGAAAGGTTGACATTTTTATTCATTATTTTTTCCCCCTTTCAGTCAGGTTGTGTGTGTGTTTCAGAAATGCTCACCATAGTGTTGACTCTGTGTGAGGGATTATGTCATAGTCAGACACACACACATGCTCACGCACACAATAAGACAGAAAAAGGTGCAAGCTGTTGAAGACATATGTCATTGTCACTTTTTTTTCTCCTCCTCCCAGAAAGCCTGACTGTTTTTGAAAGATATACTGTCCACAAAGGCTCTTCTTCTTTATCCCGTAAATCTGTTTGTGTGGCGGATAAAAGGAGATGGACTGAGAGGAAAAGAAAAGCAACTCAGTTTACTTTATCATCTTTCACTCTCCCACCCTCCCCCACCGCAGCCTCCCCCTGCTGCCCTCGCTGCAGCACCAGATTTGTGGCCATAATCGAGGATAACTTACAGTATAATCTTGTTTGTTCCTTTCTTAAATGGAGCGATAACATCTCTCCGGATCATAGGTGGAACGGCAACAGGGGAGGAGTAGAGAAGGGGTTCATGGTAGAGGAAGAATGAGGAGGAGGACTGTAGCAGGAGGTGGGGAGAGGATAGAGAGGCTATTGCACCTCTTTTTCTTTGTGTAAATCCTATAGCAGTAGCATTTATGACCAGATGTCATAGTTGCTTCCACTCCAAAGTTACTCTTACACACACACACACAAACATACACTCAACTCGCAATGCAGGCACAATGTTATCTTGAGAAAGGACAGTAATAAATATCTGCAATATAAGAGGTCAGCAAAGGTCGATCGGTGAGGAAGATCCCTATCGCATAATTGTTTAGGACCTGCATCCAAGAGCTGTTTGGGGGATTGTCAGGGTCGTGTGTGGGGGTTTAAATGCAAACAGTTCATTATTCAGTGAAGTAAAATGGGCTTTTGTTTAGATCAGTCACAGCCGTAAGAGCTCCCAGTGACACTGCCATATCAACCGAATTAAAAAACCTTACTGGGAAGCACTGCATTTGTGATGATTGGTAATGTTTATCTCATTAAATGGTGAAAATCAATGAGGCAGATAAACCCATAAACTAGTAGTTTGTTTAAAGAAAAAAAGCATTTAGTAAATTGGCAAATTTAAATCCAAAAAGGTTTAAATTCAGACTGAAGGCATGGCTTGTTGATGTTAATTGTTAAGTTTATGATGATCACTGTCTGGGGGCCAGGGATTGTCATCACTATGATTTTCATCTATGACCAGTTTATTAAAACAAAGTAGTGATGAAAACTGGTAACAGGAGTGTACCTGAGTGCTCACAGAGCCACTAAATGATGGATCGTTGTCACACAGCTTTCTCACAGTATAGTATACATGCAGTATATGAACACATACAATGATAATACATAACATATTGCTGCTTTCCACTGAAAACGATGCATCTCTGAGTTTGATCATTTAGAATTTTTCAGATACATGGTCAAAAGGTAACAGACTATAATGTTGTTTGCAGACAGTGTTTAATACTATAGCTATGATACACTTCTGTGGGCAGGTAGGTATATAATGAATACAGTACATTGATACTTCTAACACTTAAGATAAGATAAGATAAGATAATCCTTTATTAGTCCCACAATGGAGAAATTTCACTTACACTGTGTGTTGCACACTGCTAAGAAATGGAAAATAGAAAAATATATCTATCAGTTTGGCTTTCTTTCTGTCATTTGTAATTTCAAGATGATTGTAAATTTTCTCCTTCGTATGGTTTTACTAGTATCAGATGCAATTCTCTTACTTCTAAATTATCCTTTTTTATTTAGGGAATCAGCCTGTGTAACTTACAGTGTATTTGTTTTGTGTGATGTTCCGGTGCAGAAGTAATGTCAGACGTAGCTGAAGCTGCACACTTATTAAAGCCTGTTGTTTGTGCCCCTGCTCCTGAGAGAGAAAGGACAGCTCTGAGATGCAGATCCCTCATCAGCAGAGCTATAGAAATGTACGCCTTGTTAATTATTTAAAAAGCTGAGCGACCAAGCTTTAGTGTCATGATCGGAGATGAGGTTGTTGCAAAGAAACCCGATAAAGACCAACCTTGTGTATACAACTTGAAAGACTTTCCCAGCCAAACCTTTCCCATGTTCAAGGGTGCCTGATGGATGAGCACAAATTTCTCCTAGCTTAGGGATCACCCCCCTTCCCCATAAACACACACACACCCCCGGTCCTCGCTGCACCTTTCCTTCTACCCAACTTGGACCGTTGGTATATCATTATTTATTTTCTTTTAATACTCTTACTGTCCTTCATTGTTAGTAGGCCTGTGAGGTTCAATATTTAATTTTCTAAGGGAAGGGTGGGGAGGAATCAGGGCTGCAGTGACACTCAGGAAATCTTCCTCCACATACCAGCTTCATTCTCTCATCCGCTCCCTTTTCTCATCCTCCCCTCATCTCTTGTCTCATCCCATTCCTCCATCTCCCCACATCTTCTCTTTGACACCTTCCTCCTGTTACTCTGTTAACCACTGTTTCTCCATGCTGAACAGAAGTGCCTGTTCTTCCCTGTGATAGAAAAAAAGGCTGAGGTTAACCTCTAATGTAATGAAGGATCATAAAGAAAGTTGCTGTGCCCTCGTGCAGGAAGAACTTGCACTAAACAGGGCCTTTGTTGACCTTGACCCATATAGTCATTACCCAGTGCTTGAATATGCCCTTCTTTAATGACTAGACAGTCTAATCAATGGATCATTTTTCACTTTGAATACTGGGAGGTCTAGCTTAATGCTAAGCAGTGGAAAGAGCACAATGGAAAGAGGCAGAAATAAAGCTAGACTGTCCATATTGTCATTGTGTATGCTGGGTATGGTGGCAGTCTGAAGATGCTGACACTTGCTGTGGTTGAAAATGAAAAATTAGGCCTAGCCTGCAAATAAAGCGTTAGGACAACTGCTTACTCGATTCATCAATAATATCTTTTTGTCAATGTATTTGAAGCAGGTGGTGTGTGTTATAAGCCATCATTATCTGACCTAGAGCCTCTTTAATTAACCCATACATTTGATTTAATGCTGACAAAACTGGTCTCCTTACTTTTCTTGTTTTGACATACAAATTTTACTAGAAGATTGACAAAATCGTTTTATGGATAAATTACTTTAAATGTTTTGTTCGTCGGTCTCAACAACAACCATCAAAGGCAAACCGTGTTGTGGAAAAGAAGAGTATTTTTTTCCTTTCAGTGCCATTTACAGAGGAATGTTAAATGGCTCTCTGTCGGATTGGACACATTCTCAAGTTACTTGAAAAAAACTGATGAGCATCCTCATTTTACTTCTTGCATTATCAGTGCTGTACATTAGATGATCATGAAGGGCTGATAGTTTGACTGCAGGCCATGGGGAGACTCCTCAGATGGGGGCAGTGCCACCGCGACTCCTCATTATGCCCCCTTCCTTTGCCCCTCTTGTCGCCACCCAGAGGTGGGGTTCTCATACATGCTGGTGGTTTCTGGCTCGTTCAACCTCTATGGCACACCATTAAGGTGGCGAGGAATTTAATTTCTTTACAGCGAGAGAGTGCTCTACGCAAGTTGTTTCTGTCTCAGAGATGTCTGGCTTAAGCTTTGAAATATCCACTCTAAAGACTTTGAAGCAAGTGATAAAATGTTATCTGGAGGCAAAAAAAAGAAACAGTGCTGGGTCTCTGTCTCTCTAGTGGCAGCAGCCAGTTTTAGCTCTGTCTATCTGCGTCCACATAGCTGACTAATGATGTTGTGCAGCATGTGGTCTCTGGGAGCTTCAGGCCAGGTGTTGGAGTGTTAATGCTGAGCCCTCACAGCACCTGTTGAGGGGCAACTTCCAGCATCCGCTGGTTGTACCTTTGGGTTCCCTGTATGTGACTTGCTCTCACTGAGAATTGGTAGTCTAGAAATTATTATAATGGAAGCCATATGCCAATATAAAACATCTTATTAAATCTGGTGGGAAGGCATTGACATTTCTGTCATAATGCTATCATATGGTTTAATTTCCTCTGGAAACAGTCGTTTCTTCAAGAAATGACCTGTAGGCATTTTCTGATCTAGCAACTCACTGACAACATACCATGATATACAAAACTCACAGCCATCAGTTAATGGAGTTTGCTTAGACTTGTCGCGGGGATAGCTCAGCTCAGTGTCATCAGCCCAAATGTGGGACTTGCATACTAGATATCTCTGTGACATGACATTTCTACATGACAGCCTTGAGTTGGCAAACCACTGTCTCTAATGTCGGGAATGAGCTTAATGGTTGATAACGCGTTCATTGAAGAAACAAGTCATAGGAGCGTGTTCTAATCTTATATCTACATAGTTGAGTTTGGTATGTTTAGGCAACTAAGAATGCTTATTTGAGAGTGATAATAGTAAAAAAAAACTACTTCAGTAAGGTTGAGTGGAACTGTTGGTAGAGTATGATATGGTGTAACAATTAAAACTGTATCGATCAGACACTTTGTACTGCTTCTGCTACAGACTTGAAAATATGACTTCTTCTCCATGACATACAGCGACAGAGAGGAACATCTGTTGGCACATTAGCGATTTAGGACGAATAAATCAAATGTGAACACTCCAATTACTCAAATTTACTAAGTGTCTCAGAAAATTTGCTTTGAAATCTGTCAGAAGATACATGGAAGGTTTTGCAGTATTTTGCTTCTGGGTGGACGTTGTTGTTGGCAGCCACAAAATTCAACTTGTCGACTATTTGAACAAGAGCAATGTATTTTCCTTGTAGTTTCATGCTTCCTTTGCTGTATTTTTATGGTGACCTTCAGCAAGTGTTAATGTATAGGTTGTGTTTGTCCTACTAGTCAGGGTTGCTGATTGTCTGGTAACCTAATATAAGTCTGTTGGGGGAAATAAACATCAGAAATTGAAAAGAACAGAGAGGTGGGGAGACTGGCCAGATTTGGGCATGCTCCAATGTTGCAAGAAGCCAGAGCTGAGCAAAACCAAGCAGTGAGATGTTCGGTTGGCAAGGCAAGGTGCAGGTCCTTCAACCACGTGGCTCGGGCGTTAACAGTAGGAAACTAGGCGACACTTGTCCCAGCTTCACTGGGGATCAGGTAGATTGCATCCTTTCTCTGATGTTGTAACAAGCGCCTTTTCCTGTGCCATGACACAAGACTCTTTGTCCACGTCATCAACATAACCTTCCTCTTGTTTGACTGCTTGGAGACTGCCCTACAAAAACAGGCAAATGGAAAAATTGAACATCATCATATGATAGAAGAGTGAAAGGACTTTGATTTATTTACATGACAACCATGAGGTGGAAGAGTCAAGATAATGATTGAATGAAGAAATGTTACTCAGCTTGAAACTCAACTGACTCCATTAGCCATCTAGGAAGGAAATGTCCCTGCTGGAAGAAGCACATTAAAATCATATTTGTTCCTTGACAACTTGCCCTTTGTGTCTCTTCTCAGGTATCATTATATAACCTGAGCAACAGCCACACACAGCTTTACAAGATGTTTATGACCTCTTAAACAGTGGCACTTTAAAGTATTCCTCTCTCCTGCTCAAGTGGTCAGAGGCCAAGTTCTTGCTGGGGATTATCAAGTTAACAGGATTTTAATGGGTCGGGAGACTGGTAAAGACCTACCAGGGCCAGGTAGTGCCGTTCTCCTGCCACCTCTCGCTCCCAAATGCAGTCAGGCTGCACATCAAGCGCCAGCTAAATAATAAACAGATGGCCACTACCAAATATAGCCAGCCCCAGTTCCAGACTACAAAGGGACCCCAAAATGAAATGATAGGGTATTAAGGGGAGATACAATTTGCAGGTCAAAATGTAATGGTAACCCTTCCTTGTGCAAATTGAAAATTAACCTTTGGTGGTACTGAATTATTCACAGCAGCTGATGTCGTACATGCATGGCAGGCTTTTTGGACATTGCAAGAAAAAAAAAAAAGCTCTAGGGGAAAAATCGATGGTGATGAAGTCAGATAATATTTATGACTCAGAGGTTCTTCTCTCATTTGTCTCACCTCTTCAAGACCCACTGCAGCCAAGAAAATCAGGAGTGAGACAAGCACTGAGGCCAGGAATGCTGGTGTCTTTGGAGTTCTGTAGCTGCCTTGTTTTCACATTTATTTTATTTTTTTAAGTCTGTTTTGTGCCGGTGATCATAAGTATTCTTTTACACATGACTATAAGGTATAGAGCTACCACATTTCCAGATGATTCTGTTTGCAAAACAAAATGCCACTCATTTTCATAGAATTATGAAGTCCAAAAACAAATGAGTCAAGGTCAGTGTATTTTTTCTCCTGGATTAATGCATTTATCACGAATAGGCTGGCCTCTTTTCACTGTTCCTGGGGCATTAATCCATGCCCTAAGCCCCATTGCAAGAGCATAGTGCTATGTCATATTCAGCAGCTGTCAGCGAAATGGCCACTGTACTGGTCAAGCTGGTAAGTAGCCTATTCATTATCCTAATCTCATTAGTTAAGATCTGTTAAGTAGAGACTGGTTTTAATGCATACTTTTCCCTTTGTTATTGACCATAAATACATTGGGTCCATTAGGGTCCCTAGGAAGTGAAGAGCAGAGCAGCTCTAATAGATTGAGGGACAACACACATTATCTAAATGTACATATCTAACTAATCATGCATCAATATAGCCATGAGCCTTGTGACGTAATTGCAGTTTGACACTTGACCCCAGCTGTGGCCTCTCAGAGGTCAGTCATATAAAGGTCTAATGCTGTCAGTACAGGAAGAGAAGAAAACTGACGTCAAGGCTCAAGGGCAACCCCACTTTCTTTCCCATAATGATTAAGACTGAGTGTTATTTCTGAGTGCTAACAGATTATTTCCTAAGTGCTCCGCGGTTAATCATGTTACAGATTAAAATCATTTGGGGATTAGCTTTGAATACATGAATAAAGCTGTACTGTGCTGTATGTCAGCCGACATAGCTGGTGATCTCATGTTGAGGAGATTCAGGAGTGGAGAAGGTGGGGAAAAGAAGCAGGAGGTCTGTCTATTCACTCTCTCTTCTTTTTTGTCACTTTTAGCACCATCTGTCTTACACAAGCACTTTTTCTCCTCTACCTTTTACGCATTTCAGACACACAGACGCTGATCATTCTGTCAGTGATGAGGAGAAAAGCGCACGTTCACTGCACAGAGAGGCTATTTACAGTTGTGAGAGGCTATTGTGTAAAACAAGAGCAATGGCACGCTCCTTAGAAGTATCATCCCAGCTAAGGATCATCCTGGCTTGTCTGTGTGTGCATGCGTGTGTTCTCTATACTTTATTCTCTATGTATAAGCACATGGAGGTATATTTAGTATCTTTTGGCATGAATGTTAAAGGTCCCATTATTTTATTTTTTTTCACCATTAATTTGTTAAAAACTACTGTTGCTCAAGATAAGCCGGATGTATCTCATTATGTTTTACATATAACGTTATTTTATTTCAAAGCTATTCATTTCAGATAAGGTCTTTGCAATAGTGGACCTTGATTGGCCAAAACTGTTTGCTTTCAAATGAGGTAATTAAATAAAATCTGCTGAGTGCAGGTTTCTCCGTTCAAATGCTGTAAACTGTCCTGATGATCAGAGGGAGAGGAAAACTTTTATACAATTGCCTCAAATTTAGACACTTGAGCAAAACTGAAGTTGTGCAAAATCATCATTTATTCATGCTGAACTAAATTCTCTCAGTAGCCATTTAATTAGTTACATCTGCACAATCTATTGCAAGTCAATACGACAGTTCTGCAATAAATTATACGTATATGAAGTGTGTATAACTGCCATGGTAAGAAATGTGTGAATTCAATGGTATGTTTATTGCTATGGTCAGAGTTAAAGGTGGTATTGTGCTGGACTGCATTATATTGAGAGGTGTTTCTAATTTTTGTCCTCCCTAGTTACATACATGAGGGAGAGACGATTGTAGAAACACATCTGAATATAGTGCAGTACCACTAACTATGACCTCAGTGTTATTTAATTAATACCCTCTTTGACAGTGTCAAATAATGTAATATTAAAGGCAACAGTTGGATTGCATTGAGTGTAAAAACATGCCTAAAAGAGTAAAAACAGACTTAACAATATAAAATATTGAAACAATAATCATTATTTATATACTACTAAACAATTGTATAAAGCAAAGCTTAAATGGAATTGGAACTGAATTTTTTGTAAAGACGCTAAGCCCCCCATCTTTATCCTTTTACCCAGTTATATTAAGATGAGCAGCTGAATTACGGTAAATCTTGAGGATAACTATGATCAAGATGTGAGTAAATGTGTTTTAAGTCACACATCGTGCTCTGCAGCTGATGAATCAGAGAGGAAGGGCTCTTTACAGAAAATACAACTGATTCTGTCCGTAGTGGTAGTTGTCACTGCAGCAGGGCTACAGAGCAGCTGTTGAACTCCACGGACAATCATCCTCACTCTACATCCACTGAAGAGACACACAGAATAAGGACTGTGTCTTGTCAGCACATATCCGTAACAGCATACAGTGTGTTTGTGTGAAATAAAACCTCAATGTTATAGCTTAATAATTAGCTATAGCAAAGTCACCAGTGGCAGTGTAGTAAATACATGTGTAATATTATTGGGTTCTGTCTCTCTTATCTTTGTCCTGTACACTAACATGCAATTTTTTCCCTATCTGTGTGCTGTATTTGCGTCATTGTTTACAATGGAAACTCATTTAAAAATGATACAAATATGAGCTGAATATTTTCCATGAGGCCACCAGCAACACCATGCCTCCCTGTGTTCTTTTTTCGCGGTGGTACACTTCAGCATATGTATGTTAATAAGCTGCTAAAGGGATTATAAGTTTTTTCAACATCATTGTACATTGAGATCTCTGGTTGAAATTACACATGCAAAAATACAGTAATTACCATCCTCTTTTCTGATGCTAAATACAGGTGGTGCAGTCACAGTGTTTCCCTTTAATCCATTTAATTACTGTATGTATGACAAGATGTGTGTATGTGTGTGCATAACTCCCTTCCAGCCCTTGCTTCATCATTATCAGGCTGCTCCATACATTATGGTCTAATTCAACTGAGGCAATTATTGCCTAGCTAACATGTATGGATGGATGTCTTGAGAGCAACAGGTCATAACAGTCATATTATCGGCCATGATAGCCCGAGTCAATAAGAGCCCAGGCAGGTTGATTTAATTACACTAGTAGCCTTTGATTACTGCTTCACAGGTAAGTACAGACTATATGTCATAATCATAACAATGGTGCAGAGTATTGAGCAGGTCAAAGTAATATCCTTTGTGGTTTGTCACTGCTAATCATCCTGAAAGTAAGTGTTAATGTGATGATGTGTATTCATGCTGTGCCTGCAGTGTTGATTTTATTCGGTTTTGACAAACTGTAAAGAGAAAATGACAAATGACTGCAAATTGTTCTGAATATTGGATTAGAGAAAACACTTTTAGCAAATCTGAACTTTTTTCTCACTGTACTATTAAAAAATGAATAGAAAATCAGTGTTGATTTGTTACATGTGACAGTAAACACAGGCATGCTTAAATAAATGACACCCTGGAGCTCCTATATTCATATCTCCTGAAAGCATGCTGGGAACAAAAAATGACATAATTTTCTCTGTTTGTTATGCTCACAGACTTAATGAACTATCCCAATCAAAGCAAACTTGACATTTAGTCATTTTCTTCAAATAAGTAAATAAATAAATGAACAAGGTTAATGTTTGCGTTGTCTTTCTTTTAAATTAAGGATTACACCCCAAACCTAGCACCTAAACACAACACAAAATAATTAATTTGGGAATGTTATTTAGACATAATTTACATATAAATGTGTTTGTATTAAAATAAAGAAATAATACAAATAACCATAGTGATAAATGACACCCTCAAGACTGCAATTTACAATTTAAATGTTAAATGTGCTGATTATATTCAAGAACAATTTCCTCTTGACCTTTCTTCTTTCATAGTGTTTGGGCCTCAACTGAAATTTCACCTTTTCAGTTGCCGCTAAGATGATCAGAGTTTACTTTTCGTCATATGTAACTACAATACTTCTGGTACAAAGACAAGGCCTTAGGGTTATACTATGCTGGTAGTGCTGCTGATAATCCAACATATGGGGATATTACAACTGATTAATCAAAGTAACTGCTCACTACTTTAATGTATTTTACTTTACTATATTAGACTTTATTCCTCTACTCAACTCCATTTTAGAGAAGTATATTAAACATATTAAATTAAGTTTAGTCTACATACATTTTGATTTACATATAAAACATACAGTACACTTATTACATTATGGTGCATTAATATAGATTAAAAGTCCTGCACATCCCCAACAGTGTTTTCAGTTACCATGACTGATTTGACCTGCTCAGACTGAAGTTGTGCAGAGGTCTGCTGTCATCTACATGAGGTCATCATGCACAAAGGAGAGTAATAAATTATAAGCCCCTGAAATGGGCCATTTTGCACAATGACTACTTTTGGACTAAATACATTCCACCTGACAATACATCTATACTTTACTCAAGTAGAGTTTGACTTTGGGACTTTTACATGTAACAGAGTATTTTTACATCATGATATTTGTACTTTCACTATAGAGAAGATTCTGAGTGCACCACCCTCCACTGATCTTTCTCTGTCTTTATTATTTCATGCTCTAATTTCAATGTGCAAAAATGTAGGGATACCTGAAATTACATGGCACTTGGTAAATAAGAGGAACCTTTCTGATGTCTGACCCAAATAATGTTTTATAATGTGTACAAGCTGAGGTAATTATCGCCAGTAACCAAATATTCTTTTCAGCTACTCCTCTTTATTCTGTATACAAACAGTAAATCTCTTGTGTAGGAATTTAAACAAATAAAGCTCTGATCATAGAATTTCCACTTTTACAATAATTGTTACATATGCCATTATAAATGTAGCTCCTTAAATTCCCTGTGTTACATGTGTAGTTGGATATGGACCATCAATGTCTCATACAGAGGCAGATGTACCATGCTTTTTCCACGTGGTGGCAGCAAAGTAATAGACATGTGCATTTGCATGTGTTCACATACATTCTGTGTGTCCATGTGGGGGTGTGTGTGTGTGTGTCTGGATGTGCAGTACTGCGTGTATGCCATCACATGTTTGACGAAGCGCTGATCGACATGCTAATGAGCTGCCGGCGTCGCTGGCAGACTGACACCAGGATGAAAAAGACCCTCTTGTCTCCAACGCCTCCATTTCTGGGCCTTTAAATAGCTTACGTAGCCTGCTGCATGTTTATTAGTCATGTATCAGACCAGCTGCTGATGGACACAGATGCTCATTACCAGTTAGTGTTGCTTCCAGAGAGACCAGTCATGTCTGTGAGGTGGGTCACTCCAGAACAAACAGGCCTGATAGAGGCATAAGTTGAACCGAATAGGAATGTTACACGGCATTATATTTAACTGAATATGAAAAGGCAGCATACACTGAAAGGAAAAATGTTCCTGATCAGTTAGTGTGCATGCAACATAATAGGTATATTGTGTGCTGTGTGCAGAATGTTCCCATGAGTTTTGACTAATAATAATGTCCCTGTCGCTTTCTTTTACCTTCTCCAGGTATTTTCTCAGTAGGTTAGGTTACCTTACATCTGCATAGTACCATGCATCCTTTTTTTCTTTATTGAGATATCTGATATTTTGTAGTTGTACTACGTGACATATATGCAGGCCTGTGAGGCAGACCTGCCCCCTTCTTTCTTCCATGCATGACATCACCATGTCTGCTTTTAATTAAAAGACACAAAATGGCAGTACGGAAATATGAGCCAATGTTGAATTTCAATCACTATCAGATTTCCCTTATTCACACACTCTGCATCATGGAATGTACTTGTACTATGCATATCACCAGTGGGATCCAGTCACTAGACCAGGGAGCAGAGCAGAAAGGAGAGGCTGTACCTTCATTCACAGACTGAAGAAATGCAGTACCAGTCTGTCTATAGCAACCAGGTGCTGCTTTTATATAAAAGCGTACCTCAGCATGTGCTGTGATGGTGATGTTTTCCAACAGTGCCACCAAGGCCTCTACAGTGTTGATCTAGCCATGGTGCACTTGGGGGTAGCGTGAGGAAATGTGACGTGAGAAAGTTGAAAATAGAAAATAGTTAGCCCATGAAAATAAGGTTTTTCTCTTGACCATTATCTCTTGTAAAGTAAATTTGCTAACTGGTAAAATTAAAGTGGCAGATATGTGTATTTGAATCTCTCCACCAGATGGTACCGAGCTCTACGTCGTGGTCCGTAATGTAAGTGTTCTTTTACAACATATAAACATATAAAACATATAAAAGTCATGTTCTTCTTTTTTTTTATTAAAAACACAATATATCTAATACTCCTTATGAAACATGAGAATTTAATTTCCAGTATGCATGGTTATTTTTCACTGTCACACTGATGATTTTTGAATCTCTTATTGTAATATTTCTCCAATTGCATAGTGGAATGTGATATATGCTCTGCTGATGTATCATATAGTATATAACAATTTAGTTTACTAACATTAAAGATTCTATAAAAGTGTAAACAAAAGAAGTTGTTTTTAATTTAATATACTTTACTTATTACTTTTTAATTGTAATTTGTTTTTTTATGTCACCCTGTTTTATATTGCATAAATTACCTTTCTAATTAGCCAGAGTAAATGTAATGGTACAGCATCTGTAACCCAGCAGATGGCAGCAGCAACATGAATCAACATCACTATTGCCAGTCAATATTTCAGTGGGGAAAAATGCGTTGCAGGTACCTACAGCTGATTACTGATACTCCCTCTATAATGTAAAGAAGACCAAAGGTGCACTATATGACCAACATTTCAATTAACCTGACTAACAACTTTTATTAGTCATGTTGGTTTGACTCAGAGTTCAGCTCTGTCAGTTGTGTAAGGCTACTGATCTGCAGTAACAGCTCCTTTATTTTTTAATATACAACCTCAACAGTGGTAAGAAAGATTAGCAGTGGCAGCCAGACGATGTGAAACAAAATCAAGTATTTTTAGACTGAAAACACTCAATATACTGAAATAGTCTTATCATAGGATTTTGTGTATAACCCTTCAGTGACTAGTGACCAGTTTAGATTTTTGAAGATTCACAGCAGATGAAATTTCATGAAGAATGAACAGTTCACCATTACATGTCCAAGTATTTTTAATGCTGCAATAGGAAGAAAATACTCACAGAAGTGTTAAAGTGAAGCTGATTCCTGAGTCAAAAGAGATGCCAAAGAAGACCATTTGTTACCAATGTACTAATGTGCTGTCTTTATTGTCTTTATTATGTGATTCTGTGTGTGTGCATGCGAGAGGACAGTCATAGTGGACTAAACTGTTGTATGATGGGAATCACAAATGTTGAGGTCTAGGCTACTGACACACGTAAACACTAATTAACCTTACCATAATTTAAAGAAAGTGTTCCAGTGTTATGTCTAAGACTAAGACTACTACAAGTCTTTGCTTGGTGATTTTAAAACATTTATTCTCTGAGCCAATCCCCGTCTCTACAGATTGAGTAACTAGTGACTTACTCAATCATTTACAGAATTGTTTAAAATGTGACCAAATATGAGCCAGAGACCAAATGTCCTGATTATCCAGTCCAGTTATGACCATCACCTGGGTAGAAGTGAACCAGTTCCACAGTAGGCTTGTTACTGGAGCTTTATGTACAATATGTTTGTTATTTAGAGACAGAAAAAGTTGAAACAAAAATGTGAAATGGTGCGATGTGGTTCCGGAGATTTTCCTTGCTGCCTGGCAGCAGGCACCAGAGATTATTGCCATTTAGGAAATTCTGAAGTTCAAGTTTAGAAGTTCAAGAGCCATCAACATCATGATTAAAATCAAACATGTTTTTCTTTTCTGTTGAGGCTAGTCTTCCCGCAAACTCAAATTAGAACGAGAATCAATTAAAATGAGTTTCTGTTTGGAGGAAAAGGAATAAAAAGAAGCTTTTATAAACTTTGTGATCACAGTATTGTACCTTTTTTTTCTTTTTTTGTAACCTAATTCCTTCTGACAGAGACCTTCCCTGTACTGACAAGTAAAGTAGTCTCTACAACAATTTACAAAATCGCTCTCTCTACCTTCATGCGTACAGCACAGTATAAAAATCCACAGATTCACAGTTTGCCTTTAAATATGTATGAATCACACATCATCAACAGAAAACCACAACTGTAAACGAAAACACAGTCTTAAAGATAGTCATTTGTGTAGCATGCATCAAATTAACGACTCACTGGTAGAATGACTGAAACTATACAACTGCAATCTTTGTCACATGACCAGTGTTGACGTTGAAGACTTTTGAACAGTAAAATAATGTGTGGAGAGGTAGCACTTGTTGGTGTATTCCACTGTACTATAGACCTATAAAGAGCTGTAATAACCTATTTGCTCTGAGGTTTCATAACTGTCTGGAATTATTTCTTTTCTTTTAAAGCCACCATAGCGTAGTTTGCCTCTGTACCTAATGTGAAGCTAGGACACAGACCTGGTTCATGTGGTGATATGCCATCTTTCAAGCTAATTTTCACCTTAAGGATCTTGGAGCTCCGTAAAGAACACATGGACACACAGAGACACACACACACACAGACACAGTAGTAATGTGTTCCGATGGGAGACGACCAGGAGCCCAACCCGATGCAAAAGTGGGAAATCTCATTCGTGGAGTCTCTCACTCATGGCCCTGGCATGGCTTTCTGGGAAGTCACGGGAAGCCGAAGCTTGTTAAGTCACTCTGGGCGGGTCAGGGTGGTTCAGACTGCTGGAAGAATTATGTGAGGGGCCAGTATGGCGTATATTATTCTCAGCTGGGGTAGCAGGATTCCTCTGACAAGACCTAAGCTTTATTTGGGGGGATTGCAAGGGTGGAGTGGAGGAGTGACGAGGTGTAGAGTATATTGTCAGATGTATTTACCACATTACAGCCACAAGAGTAGAGAGCTATTATATTTGGCAACAAACCTGTCATGTATGTAGCATACGTAGCTTTCTCACGCTCATGTGATTGTGCACATGTGTGCATTTCGGCATGCTTGAGTATTTTTTGTAGCGTAGCATCCCTGATATTCTTTTACTGGAGGAGGGATGATTATGAGCTAGACAGTTTCCCAGAAGCCATAGCAGTTGCGTAGATAGTGGCGAGTTGTGACACATGGGAGCTGCTGGTAACACTGCCTCCTGCTGCCAGAGCTGACAGGCTAACAAACCATGAAGGCATGCAGGCTCTAATCTCCCATATCTTTCACCGGGGGATGTGTCATAATCCTAGAACTCATCTTGTATCTATGGGAGTAAGGCATTGTAGCTGCCATATGCTCCAGGTAATTATGACACGTCATGAGATGGCGAATTGATTCACCATAGCATGTGCAGAAAAAACAAACTGCCTCCTTGGATAAACTGTGTATTATCCTTTAATGCTTTGGATAGATGAAACGAGCATGACACTGTATAATTAGTGATCTTTATGTATACACAAGTGACTTCAACTGCAGCCATGCCCTGTTAGAAAACACCACAGTATGCATAGGGTTAGCAGCACTAGAACACACAACTTACGGACATCGTGTCAATAAAAAAACGCCCAGCACCAGGCAGGTGGGCAGGCAATCACTCCTTGGAAACTGAAAGTCAAACCTGTCAGGTCTAATCCTGGATATACTCCTTTGCTTGCACAGGACAGGAGAACAGTATCCTGTTTATTGTCTGAATGCACAGAAACATGCACTGCCGCTCACCACAACTCTTCCCTGAATGTTTTATTAATTACACAACATCCACACAACCGCAGGACAGTCCACATCAGGCTCTTGATTTTCAGACACTGGTCAGTGTTTACTTGTCGGAAAAGAATTGGAGCTCATGAATCACCACATTTTGAGTCATTCTGCAAGAATATATGACAATGTTTTAACTGAAAATGCTGATTTGTACTGCGGGTAGCAAATATGACTGTAACATTGGCAGCCACAACTAAGAAACAACTAAAAAATGAATCCCAGATCCCAACAGTCATTGAATACAAAATGGTAATTTGTAAATTGAGACTATTACTTACTGAAATTGTGCTTTTATAATAAACCATGCGAGTTATCAGCAGGAGCAGCAGCCAGTTTTCCTACTTGAGTATGTTTCCTGGAGAGGGATCCCTCATTACACGATTATACTATTTGGTTTCAGCACAGAGGGTCCAAACTGCAGCATCAGGGTATTCCTCCTGATTGGGATCACTGTCTGAGGTCAGGAACACCGCTGTAGGATTCAAGTGAAAAACATACCACCAGATCAGGTTTCCAGAGACTGGGGAGACGCTTAAGGCTGCAGGGTGGAAGGGAAAGACTTCAGATGGATCCACAGCAGGGCAGCACGTTCTCTCCCTGAGGAACAGCACTTTATTATGTCTGGTTTCAACTCAACAGTGTTTAAATGGCACAAAATGGACTGAGAGAGAAGGAAAACTGTTTCTCCTCTTGAGCTGATGTGTGTAAGAATTTGTTAGTATGTGGAATTCAGCCACCAGTGAGTCATTTTGACCTGATGAGTTTTTCATCCAGACACACGCATTCTAATTTGGCCTCTGTGTGTGTCTGCGTTGTGCACATTTAACACATGCTTTTAAGTCTGTGTGTGGCTGCTGTTAAACTTTGTAAAGGCCTTAAAAAGCAGAAAACAGCCCAGTGTAAACCTGACATCTATCAGTGCTATCAGCACACAAGTGATGCGAGGGATGTTAAGGTCAAGCCTCGGCCTCAGCAGAGTCATCAAACACTTGAACCTGGCACTATGCGGCTTATTCCTCATGTGATACATACTCGCCCCAGTCGTATCGGAGCCAGATGAGGGTGAATCAAAGGAGATGGCTGACTAATAACCCAGCGTGAATCACAACATTTTTAACAAGGGCTTGCATGTGCTGTCGCTGTGCGCACGTGCTGGGCAAAGTATGTTGCCAAACACAATAAGAATCATTACTTTGTCTTACATAGCGTTTTAGGGCATCACATTCAAGCTGAGTAGATAATGAGTATGGTTATTATGGTTACAAGAAGAAATAAAAGTAGACTGGTAAACAAGATATTGAAATGAAACAGGGGTTCTGGGTTAAACCTGCATTTACTAAAAATGCCTTCAATAGAGCTGAATTGAAACTTCTGGATGAAAACTCCATTCAAAATCCACTTGATGTTGTAACAGTGCAAATAACTCTAAATTCAACCTTGGAACAGACCCTTACTCAACAGTATGTTGTGTGATACATTCCATCAGTTATGATAAGGATGACAATGTTTAAATCTTATATAGATTATCTAATATTTTGCCTTTAACAAACATAATTTCTCATTAGTCCCAGACCATCTGCAATAAAATGTTACTAGCTTGACAGAGGGAGGGAGTCCACAGGTGAGTCGCGGGACCATGATTAGTTCATAACAGCAGGACAGAGAGACACTGTATAGGTTGTTTGACAACAGAGATCACAACTAAAAAAGTTGTGTTATCATGAAATTGGATGAAACTAAATCATGATTATGTAAGAGCCCATGGCATGCTAGTAGTGTAGTAGTTCTGCATGCTAATGAATGAATAATCTTAGATTCTGAAAGGTAAACTAGTGTAACATAAGTTTCATTTGTTTCAGAAAGACTGATGAAAGAACTACTTGAGAGATTTCATCATTTTACAGAAGCTAGTGAGGCCAGCCTAGGGGTGATGTCAGGATCTGTAAAGTTCATATGGCGAATGTGTTCACATAAAGTTGCCTATTCACACATTCAGCAGACTTAGCAAAATTAGCGTTGATTTAAAATTGTGTTTCTGGCCACCAAACTAATGTAAGTCCAATGTTCCCCATCCTTTTAGCTCTGTTTTCTGTTTTCACTAACTTTCACTAAGGTTCTTGAGCTGCTAAGTGCTCCACTGTGCTTACTGGCTAGTTGCTAACATTGTAAGTCATTTTGTGCTGGGCAGATAAAAGATTGATAGTACACTGGACTTATCAGATCTTCTTTGCTGATAACAGGTGCCTGCTGCAGCTGTAAGCAAGGTTGATGAATAGGAAGAACGAATCAAAGCATGCTTCATAAAGCTGAGGGGAACTGCAAAGGAGGGGAACAAAGCAATGTAGCGTAACAGGGCATTACTTTGGCCTGTATATCAGAATGCCAACATAAAAACTGTAAAGCATCCCACCCATATGCTGACCTTATAACCTTCCAACCCCCCAAGTCACACCAATAAAAAGAGAAAAAATCCCTCCCAACTGGACAGCTGCCATGGTTTCCAAGCAACTTGCACAAACAGCAGGAAACAGAAGAGGGGATCCCATCAGCATGGCTGTGAAAAAGGAAGGCATTGACTAGAGACAGGAAAAGGGGAGAAAAAAAGAGGAAGAAGATGGGGGTTGGTCCTTCAGTTGAAGGAGGGGATATTTTTCTCTTTGACTCCTCAGTCAGAATGACTGTCGGCAGATCTTAGACTAGAGTATGACTTGCTGCAGCGCTATAAGCCAGGATCAAGCTATTTTTAATCTTTTTATGACATGTCAATACCAACACCAAGGACAGGTCATAGAATCACAGTAACAGTGACCTGCTTCAGTCTTTATCTGGGTCTGTGAGGCCCTGTAAATCATACCACTGCAACTGCATTGAAGGACACTAACTTGACTCTAACTTAACTCAGTCATCACACCTCTAGATTCCATGAGCAACATATTTCTCATGTTCACTTGAACTATAGTGGTATAGAATTCTATTTTTGCAGTAGTTTCCATTTGATAAGAAGATAAAGGAAATAAAAGATTACCCGGTAAATCAAAGAAAGTGGTTTATAGTGGAGTTCCAATAAATCACTTCAATCAAACCAGCAAAACAAGATAAGGTTCAATAGAATGTAGGCTTCCACATGAGCTGCATAACTAAGCCAGTAAGCTGTTACTTTCATATTAAACATAAAAGTGTAGATGACAGAGTGGTTGAGTAGTACAGAACAGCAGTGGCAACACTAGAATAAAGGTCACCAAAATCAATAGGTTTCCTCCTATTAGGAGCAGGAAAACACACAGCAAATATTATCTTTTATGAGCAAAGGCCCAGGAGATACGTGTGAAAACTGAAAGGTTGACTTGATAAAATGGCAGTAAGAGAAAGGTCACGGGGGTCCTCCTGATCAAAATTGTGAGTGTGCACAGCAGATTTTACGCCAATCAGGCTATCAGTACTGGAGAATTCAAATTTTTGAGGTCAAGGACAAACAAATAAAAGGACAGATGGACCTCAGTGTCAATATTCCATATGAATATGGAATATAATGCAGTACACACTGATGGCCACAGGTGCATATGCAAAATGTGGAGTGAGGCTGGCTGCATACACTATCCCAAAAATAATGAGAGATTTTACTGCTTAGTAGAGTAACTGTTCAACTCAACTTTTAGTGGGCGTAACTCTTTGTACACATACTAAATACATTTTAAAAGGGATCATTCAATATTTTGGGAGATCCACTTTATGCTCTCTTGAGACCACTCTTATGTATTTCTGGTATATGAAACTGGAGTCAGGAAGCAGTTAACTAAGCTTAGCATAAAATCTGGAGAGGAATCAACTAGCCTGGCTCTGTCCAAAGGTAAATATATCCATACAAAAACCAAAGTGAAAAAACAGGAATCTGGACAGGAACAGTGACTTCCCGGAGTCTTGATACCGCAAGGCTCCAGTGTTGGATAGAGCTGGGCTAGCTGTTTCCCCATGCCTCTAGGCTCAATAATCAACACACAGATATGAAAGTGGCAACAGTCTCTCAGCAAATTGTTCCTTTAAATGTTTCTAGGACTGTTTTGTGTCATCGGACCAGATTTCTGTCCAATAAATGACCCAGTGATGTCATTATGAATTGGGAAGAAGCAGAGCTGGAAACAGAGGGAATGTGATCCTCACCTGTAACTGTTGCACCATGCACCCTCGAGTTCAGTGAATGTTTGTTATCCAATGTAATCCAGTCTGTTATTTTTTAATTGTGGGTTTGTATTTGCAATTAGATGAGCGCTGTGCATATTTCTTCAAATAAAATACCTTATATAACACTGAACCTCCTGCCCTGTCATCTTCTAGTTAAATAAATTGCAATGGAAACAATGACTGCCTGTGACAAATCACCTCTCCGTATTTAGTCGACAAAATGATTCAAGACGCAGGGAGATTGAGCTCAGATTTGTGAGTGACCCTTTCGCATAACCAGGACCCTGGCTGTGCTGGACTATATAAATGTGTTTTAATGTAGAGCAGCCAAGCTGGAGAGCCCTGCAGTAAAAATGGCCTTGGCATATATGCTTGGGTTTAAATCACTGTAATGGACCTGAATGTGACAGTCATAGGCTAGAAAAATGAAACCATCCGCCCTCATAATCCCATAACCATTACTGGGATTGCAACAAAACTGAATGGATACACATTTTGGTAAAAGGAAGGGGGAAAAAAGTGTTTATATCATAGTGTTTTGTTTGAATCTGACAATATGGCCCTCCTCAGATGTCTTGCCTGAGTAATTATCTGTGTTATAAGTGATGTAGGAAAATTGTCTCATAGGTCATATGTCTTTGACCTATAGAAACTGTTATTGGCCACAGGTTTTGAATTAGCTACACATGTGGGTAAGATACAGGACCCATGGTGGAGCTCTTATCACAACTCGCACTGTCAGCAAAACCAGTTGTGGAGAAAACAACACTGACAGAGTGCAGTAATAGGTCGTTACTTTAAAGAAAACAACATTTAGATATTTTTTCCTTGTGGGGCTCTGCTTTAGGTAGAAAATATCAAACAATGGACAGCATTATCATATTTTCATAATTTTGTTTTCTGTCATTGTTTTGGATTCTTGATGTTTCCTAAATTTCATAATGTGTTTTTCTCTCTTTTTTTTGGTCATTTTTAGGGGTTTTAAAAAGTTATACTGATTCTTGTATTGTCTCTATGATAAAGCACAGTTGCATGATGATAAAACTAAGTGGGTAGCTATAGTTTTAAGTGGTGTATTAATCTCACTTATCATACCAAACCTGCAACAATGGGATTAGACCCCAGGGACATGAGAATGAAAAGATCTATCTTCAGAACATCATGTAAACAACAGTGACAAAGTACCAGCCTCACACCGTCTCTTCCCTATTTTCTACCGGCACACAATCTTAGTCAATACCCGTGTGACAATGACAGCCCTGCTCCTTTGGTTTACAAGCCAGACATGTACGTTACTTCCTGTTCATAAGAGGAATCTCTGAAAAAAGCCAGTAGCTAAACATACAGCAGTGTCCAGACATGCCTAAGATAGCTCCGAGCAGTTCTCTATTGTGAGCACTGAAGTATGCACCTCCACGCTGCTAAATACCAATGAAGGAAAAAGGAGAAGTGTGGAAGTGTGTACAACGCATGCATGTGCACTACACTCATGCCAGATGGAGGGATGGAAATGACCGCAGCCATTCACAACTTGCGTTCATTAACCGCAGACTTCTTCATTTAACACCAGCACTACTCACATTCGACGACAATCAAAGGAGATGACTAGTAACCATGTCTGTGGCTACACTGGCTGCCGCTGATGCTGCAGGGTTAAACGTGGCTGAGTAATAAACTTGTATCGACAGAGTGCACACAAATGAGTGTTTACAGCTATTAACAGCTGCCTGATTCAAGTTACAGCACATAAAACAACTAGAAAATAGATAATAATAGTGTAGAGAACTTGAGATGCCAGTGTACACTTTTCCCCGGATATGTCAAACATGAATTATATGTTGTAAAAGGAGAGGATTAACTGTGCAGCTTTGAGGGAAGAGCTTGGGTATGTAGCCTTGAATTTATATGTATCGGAGAGATTCCCCCACAGTTTGCTGCACTTCTCTGGGTTTACATGTCTTGTTAGTGTCCATATCCATATTAATATCTGCCTCAACCCTTTTTTTCCAACTGGTAGCATTCCTGATGTCTAGACAAACAAATATGACAAGACTAAGCCCACAGCTTGGAAAGCTTTAGATGTGATTATTTATACCTGTCAAGTTTTGGTCAGGTTTTCTTTTTTTTTTTTAATGTGTAAATCTTTTATGGAGAGTTCTAAGAAATGGCCTCTGACCATGCCAAGATGTAGCCTGACTCCTGGGCCAAACCACTGGTAGTAAACATTAAAGAAGCTGGCATTAAGTATAGCACTCTCACTGAAAAGCCTACTCTTGTCATTTATTATATCACCAGCACTGTTGGCAAACATTTCCAGCCCCTTGACAGTGATGCACCAGAGTGAAGCAATGTATCGAGAACAGAAAACAAGAGAACCTCGGGAAAATAGACAGACACTCCTGATCTTGATTTTGGCACACAGTCATATGTGTGTTTAACAAATGACGAAATAAGGGGGAAAAAAGCACAAAAAAAAAAAAAACACAAGAGCAACATCTCAATCTGTGCTAATGTAAAAGCTGCATGTTTCTGTTTACAAGACACGAGCAATGATCATTTTCTGCGAAACACACGAGCGAGGAGTGGGCCGCTCGTAAATCTGAGCACAAGACATAGTATGTCTCTAATGCTCTCCGCAGACATGTTGCGGCTGCTCAGTATGTGCAGTGTCACAGGGCCAGATGTAGCAGAGCTATAAATTATAATCTTACGATTCCAGAGAAAATGCAAAGTGAAATTCTCCATACAGCCATACAACCTGTTTAGAGCTCAAACTATACTGATGTTTTGAAGATCATCACAATACAAGTCAGACCTAAAGACATCGTCAACACAAGCAGTGAAATAAAATGAAAATGGAGTGACGCCAAACGATGAGGGATTATTAATAGTGAGCATGAGTCACTAACAAGTGGTGAACTGTATGTAAGGTGGCTCAAAATGCCTTTAAGAGAACAACGAAAAAGAGAAGCAAAAGTCAAGTTTTTTCATTCACTGCTGTTTAAGACGTAATTTGGATCTGAATCTGTTAAGTTATGATTTGGCCCTTACTGCAAGTGCAGAGCTGTCCAGCACTATAGGGTTTTTCTTGGCAAGTCAACACATCCTCGGTATGGATGTTCTTTTACATAAAATCCTTACCTCATGTACAGTTAAATATTAGCAGGGATTTGAACCAGAGCCTGAATCACGCTGCTAAGAAAGACACTGCCAGACTTATGAACTGAGCCTGAAGGGTTAAGTCACCTAAGCATAGTTATTCTACGCACATACATTATGAGAAGCATTACACCATCAGGTTTTCACATTAGGAGCATCTTTTCTAATGACGTATGGAGTGCTTAATGACCTGGTGGCTATAATGTTTGTCACTGCAGAGATGGTTTGAAGTGCTTTGACTTTTGTTGACAGACACTGTAGCTAATGGCACTTTCCTCAGTAGCACAGAATCCATCAAGATAAGCCTTCAGACTGCCACTGAACCATGCCCCACCACAGAGTTTTAAAGTTGTTCAACAACTAGTGCACTACTGATGGTGCCAATCAGTTGTGCAGCTACTTTTTTCCTACCGCTGGTTTGTATCATAATTCATCTCCTAAAGTATGTGATGCTGCCTTTTCATCTTTGAGCTCACACGTGCACATTGGCCAAGCCGCAGCTGACGCCAGAGAGCTACTGTAGGCAAAGAAAACACAGCGTACTATTACTTTCCCCCCATGCAGTCTGCTTACGTTTGCCCCACAGCCTGCCTGCCCCCGAAAGGCTGTCTGCTTCTGATTATGTGTGATCATCCTCAAGCTTGCCAGCTACATTTCAGACTCACGGGAGTCATTTTCTTCTTGAAATCTGGCCCTCATTCAAAAGGAATTACATTGTAGCTTGTCTAAGCCATTGTTAATTGCACTCATGGCAGCTACCACCACTCAGTGATATTCCTGCTCTCCTTGTTATATGGAGTTTTTTACTCATCATTATCATTTCCATACTATCTGGAACCCACATGGAGACTTTTGGTACTTAGTGAATGCCAAAAGATATGCATTCAGTGGGTAAATTCTACCACTCATTACACTCTGTTAATTTAAAAAGTTTCAACAAGTATCATAATGGGACGTATCATTGCGAATTAAAACTTCATTTATCAGTGTAAGCTTATAGTATCCATTATTCTACCAATTGCTTAAGTGTTCCCATTAGGTAATCACTGCAGTTGGCAGTCAAGGATAAATGGGATTTCAGTTCTCAGCAATGTACAGTATATTTGCATGTATATATATTTTAGCATACACTGTCAATATATATTCAAATTCTATGACATACCATAACTAACCATATCTCAAATAACAACACCTTCATGTGTTTTCACCTTTCTGTATCAGTTTACGACCCCAAAATATAACAAAAGTCATATAATGGGAACTATTCCTCTGATTAATGGTAATAGGAGTGCAATTAGGGAAATAAGCTGTAAAGTGAACCTCAGTATTTTCCTTTAACATAGGCAAAGCACTAGGCCTTGTGCCCACAGATTCACTGGGGATTGACTTGATACAAAGTAGTGGAAAGCAGAGATGAGGAACATGGTGTGTTTGTGCTGTCGGTGGTTCAGGGTGGTTATTTTGGGCGAAACTGTGAAACCGTGTTTCCCTCAAACACGAGGAAAACACATTTGGAAATGAAATATGATAGCGTTTGAGTTCTGATTTTAATCATGGGGAAAGAGCTGGATGTTTGAATAATGTTAATGATCATATAATAACACGATTGCCAACGTTAACGAGGAAGGCCATTATAGTTATATCAGTAGATGTGCTGCAACATGATACTTTGTTGTTGGTGTGGAAGAGCCCCCCCACCCCCCTCCTCTGCAAGAAAGTCAAATATCAGGGTCATCTACACATCTACACAAAAACATTGTCTTTGTCCTTTGTAGAGTCACTGTTACTGAGTTATGCTAAGTTTATATAACAGGCTAACTAACAATAATACTGGAAGTCAGGTTTATTGGTAATTCTAGAGAGACAACCATCTAGTGTGAAACAAGTTAAGAATAACATTTAAACATGTAATTTCATTCATTCAACTTCAATTTAATGTCAACATTTAAGTCAATAATATAGGTTATTTAAGGCAAAACAGAAATCTGATCTAAAAGTCCATAACAACAATCAAAACCAGAACAGAAGCTAAATGGACTTTTTGCTGAGACTATTTTATTAAATATATTTCATATTATATATTTTAGAATTTAAGCCACAAAAGTAAAGCACCTGGAATATCAAGAGAAGGATAAGTCTTAGTTGACTTAAGGTAGAAATATAAAAGATAATTTGTAAATATTTGATTGATAATTAAGGGGTAATTTTACAATAGAATTATGTGGCGGAAGGTTAAAATAACAAAAAATAACAGTTCGGGGCATCTCTCTCTCTCTCTCTCTCTCTCTCTCTCTCGCTCTATGTGCAAGATACGTGTGTGTGCGTGTTCACACACACGCACACATATCTCGCACACCTCCCACCTCCTCCGATGGGATCCCAGGGTGGAAGACATCATCAGGCGGTCCAGGAGGTTGCAGGAGCCGGCCGCGTCATCCCTGGATGGGCGGCGCACTGACAGGAGGACGGAGGGTGTTTTCCAGCTTTAAAAGCACCGGAGCCAGCCCCCTTTGACAAACCGCGCTGCGTCATCGACCTGGGGAGACTCTTGAAAACCTTCACTGGGCTGAAGAGAGCCAAACTCACCTCAGCCGCGGTCCCCTCAGCAGCTCCTACCTGCGCCGGTCTCCAGATCCATTAGCACAACATTTATCCCCGTTCACTTGGAGCGCACAGTCCACCGCGTCGTGGTTCCAACTTGTACACTTCGCTTTTCGCGAATTTCTTTGCGAGCAATGCTTTTATTTAACGGTGTATGAAGTGAACCAACTCTTGCAATACTACCATCGGCGAAGGTGTTGCTTATTACAGTCTCTCAACCGGAGAGGAGAAGTTGCGCATCGCTTGTTGAATGCAGGATACCTTCTGCCTGAGCGTCAATTCCAAGTTCAGCTTTGGAGCAACAGTCGGTAAGGAGCGGGGACTCCGGTTTCTCACCTCTCTCACCGCTAATATGAAGTCTGCAGAAGAAGGTAAAATATGATTCTTTAAGCTCCATTTCATTTCCGAACAGCTGCTGGAATGTGAATTTACTGTGCTGTACTGTACTGTATTTGCTGTACTGAGTTGATTTTAAGATGCGTTGCCATTGGGTGCCACAGCTAATACAAACTGATAGGGACCTTGTGCACTCCTGTCAAGTCTGGACCAAGCATTTGGTAAACAGATATTACAGCGACATAATCTGCTGTTTTGTAATTTAATTACATGTAAATGACTGTAAAATCAATTAATGAGCCTGTTAATATCTTGATGATTTCTAGTTATTACGGGTTAAAGACAGAAAATTTACGAAAAAAATCTATAAATACTAAATGTAAATGTGACATATTATTTTGTAAAGATATCACCAAATAAATTCTGGAAACTTTTTATTCAATGTTTCCTCTACATGGGAATCAAATGAGCAGTCACGCAAGCATATCAAGTGGCATGCACCCACTTTACATCCACACCATTAGGTGTCTCCATCTGTCCTTGCAGGTGTGTCTCATCATGCGCTATGAAAGTTGATGGGGTTACACTCTTGCTGTCCCCTGCACTCCTCTTGATAAGAGCTTTGTGTCAAATTCAGATACTTTTATGATATTAAAAATGGGGGGTTCTGATATCCCAACACACTGGGAGGTCAGAGGTCAGGGGTCAACTGTAGAGCAGCCCTCAGGAGTTGCTAAGGATTCTATGCTTTGCTTAGAGACACGTAAGTGTGGAGGATGATTCAGCCGGGGTTTGTCATTTAAAGGAAGTCTTTTTTTTTCTTCTTTTTTTTTGCTTGATTCAGCATTTATGATAGCAAAATTTGATTTGGTCCATCAGAAGTCATTGATAGTCTGTCTCGTCCTAATTCACAGAGTCTGTCAGAGCTGAAGTCACTGGCTTTTTGTGGATTTTGAGACTTTTATTTTGTCTTTGAGGTTTCAGATGGTCGGGTGCGGGCTGTATTATTATTATTCATTTCAGTCCCTCAGTCCTAAACCTTATAATTGGTAACAGACGTGTGTGTGTGTGTGTGTGTATGTGTGTGTGTGTTTGTATGTGCGTGAGAGAGAGCGCAAGCTGTGATGTGTGTGTTCGGGGATGCCGGGTAGCTTGCTTGACAAGGAGACATGCTCAACCACACACAGCTTCAGCAGTGTGCCGAGGGCTGCTTTATTATCACACATAAACTCAGGCACATAGACACACTAGTGCACAGGCACACGCACAGACACACACTCTACTTGTGTTTTGCCATAGCCCATAGTCAGCCATGTGCAATAAGTGGCCCCAGGGTTCTTAGTTCCACAGGCTGCGGATGACTTCTGTGGGCGACCACCTATCTCTCCCTGAGGTCCTGTCAGTCTGAGCCCAGCCTGGACCACAATCCCCATGGATAAACCCATCCATTCTTTAGTCATGCTGGTTTGGTTGTGGGGAGAGAGTGTTTTGATCGTGATAGCATAATTGAGAAAAATTGTGGAGGACAGAAAGAGCACGCTATAATCTGTGTGATAGTCGGTGTTTTCAAATTAACTCTGCTTACACCACATTTTGAAATGCGCTGCAGACAATTGCAGAAGCTTTGCCTTGAGTGCAAGAGTGAATCATTTTCTTTTTCTTTCATTTGTTTCACCCCACAAATTATGATCTGGTATAATTTTGTTAGTTCAGCAGACGGGACGCGTGTGACCCGGAAAAGCCAAGTTTCAACATCATGCAGCACACAAGAGTGAAAGTTTCAGTGTGTTTGAGTGGGTGTTAGAAG
>BRZM01000006.1:7432677-7621526 GCA_033238685.1 Lates japonicus | reverse complement strand
ACTGTATTTGCTGTACTGAGTTGATTTTAAGATGCGTTGCCATTGGGTGCCACAGCTAATACAAACTGATAGGGACCTTGTGCACTCCTGTCAAGTCTGGACCAAGCATTTGGTAAACAGATATTACAGCGACATAATCTGCTGTTTTGTAATTTAATTACATGTAAATGACTGTAAAATCAATTAATGAGCCTGTTAATATCTTGATGATTTCTAGTTATTACGGGTTAAAGACAGAAAATTTACGAAAAAAATCTATAAATACTAAATGTAAATGTGACATATTATTTTGTAAAGATATCACCAAATAAATTCTGGAAACTTTTTATTCAATGTTTCCTCTACATGGGAATCAAATGAGCAGTCACGCAAGCATATCAAGTGGCATGCACCCACTTTACATCCACACCATTAGGTGTCTCCATCTGTCCTTGCAGGTGTGTCTCATCATGCGCTATGAAAGTTGATGGGGTTACACTCTTGCTGTCCCCTGCACTCCTCTTGATAAGAGCTTTGTGTCAAATTCAGATACTTTTATGATATTAAAAATGGGGGGTTCTGATATCCCAACACACTGGGAGGTCAGAGGTCAGGGGTCAACTGTAGAGCAGCCCTCAGGAGTTGCTAAGGATTCTATGCTTTGCTTAGAGACACGTAAGTGTGGAGGATGATTCAGCCGGGGTTTGTCATTTAAAGGAAGTCTTTTTTTTTCTTCTTTTTTTTTGCTTGATTCAGCATTTATGATAGCAAAATTTGATTTGGTCCATCAGAAGTCATTGATAGTCTGTCTCGTCCTAATTCACGAGAGTCTGTCAGAGCTGAAGTCACTGGTTTTTGTGGATTTTGGAGACTTTTATTTTGTCTTTGAGGTTTCAGATGGTCGGGTGGCTGTATTATTATTCATTTCAGTCCCTCAGTCCCAAACCTTATAATTCAGTAACAGACGTGTGTGTGTGTATGTGTGTGTGTGTTTGTATGTGCGTGAGAGAGAGCGCAAGCTGTGATGTGTGTGTTCGGGGATGCCGGGTAGCTTGCTTGACAAGGAGACATGCTCAACCACACACAGCTTCAGCAGTGTGCCGAGGGCTGCTTTATTATCACACATAAACTCAGGCACATAGACACACTAATTTTGAAACTGCATGAACACACTCTACTTGTGTTTGCCATAGCCCATAGTCAGCCATGTGCAATAAGTGGCCCCAGGGTTCTTAGTTCCACAGGCTGCGGATGTCTTCTGTGGTCGACCTATCTCTCCCTGAGGTCCTGTCAGTCTGAGCCCAGCCTGGACCACAATCTCCATGGATAAACCCATCCATTCTTTAGTCATGCTGGTTTGGTTGTGGGGAGAGAGTGTTTTGATCGTGATAGCATAATTGAGAAAAATTGTGGAGGACAGAAAGAGCACGCTATAATCTGTGTGATAGTCGGTGTTTTCAAATTAACTCTGCTTACACCACATTTTGAAATGCGCTGCAGACAATTGCAGAAGCTTTGCCTTGAGTGCAAGAGTGAATCATTTTCTTTTTCTTTCATTTGTTTCACCCCACAAATTATGATCTGGTATAATTTTGTTAGTTCAGCAGACGGGACGCGTGTGACCCGGAAAAGCCAAGTTTCAACATCATGCAGCACACAAGAGTGAAAGTTTCAGTGTGTTTGAGTGGGTGTTAGAAGAGGTGATGTATGTTGCGGTGTAGTGTGCTGATCGCGGACATGTTCAACAGGAAAGAAAAAACATAACAGCTGCAGCTCTAAGCAAAGTCAGTCAGGCCTGAAGTAAGGAGGTGTGTCACGACGGGTGGAGTGGGCAGGAGATTATCATCTGTTGAGCACTAGAGGAGGGTAAACCAGGGGAGAGAAACATCACAGGAGAATGAGCTGAATAGCAGTTTTTATGTTGAAACTTGGAGTATAATCACTGGGGCAGACATGAGTTTCCAGCATAAACAACAAGGGCTGGATTTCAGCTATGTATGTGAGCACAGCCAAGGTGTCCAGAATGAACCTGAGAGAGGTAGGTACTGACGGGCAGTTTTGGGTTTCTTTTTTATATTCTTGGACCATGAAGAAAATGACTTAAGTGAGTGTTTTTGTAGTAAAAAGCCAGTAAAAGGGTTTGACATTTAGTATTCTGCCAGCCAGAAAATGAATTAACTAACTATTAACTAAGTCTCTTGTGAATAATATGTTTCACAATTTTTGAAGGGAAAAGCCAGATCTCACATTTGATTTTCTATAATATGCTTAGATACTATGTGCTTGTCACCTATAAAAAGACCCTTTGAACGTAGTATATTGAACTGATGCACATCACATAATCACCTCTGAAAATAGATTCTCATAAACTAATTTTGGACTGCCTACCCACATATTATGTGGTGTGTGACAGATTCATCATTTCATGTGATGCGCAGCATTGTGGTTAACAAATATAGCATGCTGCATCAAGGGGAATGCCCTTCACTGGGTTTCAGACTGAATGGTATTCATTCTGTGACCACTTTTACCCTCATTGACATTATCAATAAAAGGCAGACATGAGGTTTACAACTGTTGACACGGCAGCCAGCTGCTACAAGGCTAACTGAAGCGGCATACCTGCCAGGCTCTATGTGCTTCCACTGACTGAGCTTGTATGTCATTGCACTTGTCTGCCTATGATTTCCTTGTGCGCCTGCTTGTGCGTGCCTTTTGTTTGTGTGCGTGCTGTGGCGCATCTGTGTGTAACGCTGCAGCAAACGCTCTTTGACTTAATCACAAGCTCCGAGTGATGCGAGAGTGCTGTCAGTTTTCCACAGGGGAGGGCCTAATTCACTCAGTGAGTGATGCAATCAATCAAATAAAGCATCCATCAGCTCTGCTGGAGGAATTCCTGTAGAGTACATATGACAGCAGGGTGTGCCAAATAGAGCCATAGATGAACTGATCAAACAAACAGAGTGGCAGTGCAACTTGTGACTACACAGCAACTGCATACAGTAACTGCTTTGAGATGATTGCTAAGCTTCTCCAGATGTTTATAAGGAGGGGAGGCAGTCAGTCTCTGCAAGACATATTGGTGAGAGTTGTGTAGTGGCATTGTTCTGAAATGTAATCAGAGTTAATTACTGTTGAAATGTAATTGCTCTGAACCTCTGCAGTGGCATGCAGTCATGCACTATACCTCTCTTACAGTTAAATTATATTTCTTCTTTTTTTTTTTTTTTCAGATGCATACAGCTACACACCAAATGTCAGCCTGTCCCTTCCACTGGGCATGGGAAACCCCTGTCTGGCCACTCAGTACCACACCTTACAGTCCAGCCCAGTCATCTCAGTTTCTTCTTGCCACCAGACAGGCTACAGCCTTCAAAATGATAACCATGCAGCGTCAGGTTATTACCTGCCCCATGGCCTGAGACCCAATGGGGCTCCAGCCCTGGAAAGCCCCCGTATTGAGATCACTGCCTACAGCCAGTACCCAGAGGATGAGGTAGAAGAGAGCAACAGTGAGGACCACTTCATCAAACGAGGTGTTAACTCCATCGTCACGCTGACGCTGCCCAACGCAGACGGCTACCGTGATCCCAGCTGCCTCAGCCCTGCGAGCAGCATCTCCTCACGCAGCTGTAACTCTGAGGCGTCCTCCTATGAGTCTGGCTTCTACAACTATGACAACTCCCCACAGAACTCCCCGTGGCAGTCTCCTTGCGTTTCTCCCAGAGGCTCATCCTCACTTCTGTCCTGCCCGCATGCCAGCGGGCCCACAGGCTCCCCCCACCACTCACCCTCCACCTCCCCTCAGATAGGAGCCATGGCTGAGGAAGGCTGGCCGGCTCAACCTCGTGGCTCCAGGCCTAACTCCCCTTCCTGCAGCGGAGGCAGCGGAGGCGGCGGAGGCAACGGCGGAGGTGGAGGAATGGGGAAGAGAAAGTACAGCTTCAACGGTGCCCCGTACCGTCAGACATCCTGCTCGCCCAATCAGTCTCCTACTCCGTCTCCACATGGCTCCCCCAGGGTCAGCGTCACAGATGAGAACTGGCTCGCCAACACCAACCAGTACACCAACTCTGCCATTGTGGCCGCCATCAATGCTCTAACCACAGACGGAGTGATAGACATGGGGGAGGGAATCCCAATCAAGACACGGAAGACAATGCTGGACCACTCACCCTCCATGAGCCTGAAGGTGGAGCCTGGTGGTGAGGAGCTGGGTCCTGATGGGGAGCTCTGCCATGAGGACTACCCCTCCCGACTGGCCCTGAAGAAGGAGAACTACTGTGGAGGGTTCCTGGATGTGCCTCAGCATCCATACTCCTGGTCTAAACCCAAGCCTTACCTCAGGTAGGTTGCTTCTGTTGTGTCAAATAAACTGAGTCATTCTGAACTATATGAATCCACAAGATGAAACACTTTTGACTTCAAAGATGATTGTACCAGTGTAAAACCAACCCAGCAGTCTTGCCTCTAAATTGCCGTGAGAAGACAATAAAGCAAAAACAAGTGTTTACTTATTTAGACAGATTTATGGTTTCTAGCATTCCACCTAAGGAAACTACTTTTATCCAGACAGTGCAATAGCGCCACTGTCGTACTCTGTTGTTGTCTTTTCATTTCCACATTTAGTGTTATTTATTTATTGCAAGGACAAGATTGTCTTCAAAGGCCATATCAAAAGGCAGAAATCCAAACCTTGTATGCTCTTCACTTCCAAAAGAGTTCTCTTTGAAGATCAAAACTATTTCATAAATCATATTTCACAGGGAGGAGTTGCACAGCATGTGTGTGTGTGTATATATATGCCACTGTTGTACAATAGTAACCTACACACAAACATACACGCACACACACACACACATATAAGCATGCACTCAGCTATGTCATTGATTTTTTTCTTTTGAGCAAGGTAAGCTTGTTCAATTTCAGTTGTGTCCCTGGCGGCATTTTTTTCCAAGCCAATAACACTCTTTCCTGTTGGAAATCAAGTGTTTGATTAAGATAGTGAGCAACAGGAAGTAATGGTGACAGGCCTGGCTGAAGGGGAAGCAGTCTGTGGGTTAATCAGGCGGCTCGCTGCCCCGGCCTGTCGCGCCATCAGCCCATCTCTTTCTGTGGAGCTAATGTGATGTCATGCACTGACTGGGCAGATAAAAACCCTGCAGGGGGAAATCAGTTCGTTTTGGGTCAACAAACAGCCCCCAAGTTCCACAAAGATGCCAGAGATTGGTTTCAGTTGAGCCACCCTTCAGGTCAGGGGTTTGCGTTTACCAGGCATCCGGCGCAGAGAAATATTGTCTTGCACATGTTTGTTTTGGTTTAGATATCACCACGGCGTTCACATGGGAAGCTGTGACTCTCCATCTCGAGAACAATGATGTTAAGGGAGGCCAGCTGTAGCTCTGAGACAGAGATATCATGCTCCAAGGAAGGGTGTACTGCTGACCTTATTCCACTGTGCAACTTCACTGCAGTACTAGTGTGGTTCTGTTTTATAATTTTACAGTTATCAATTTGGAATGGATAATAATTGTATCAAAGGACAGGCTGATTGCTAGTTGGTGTGAGATTTGTTTTTCTGCCCTAGAAATGTCTTTCCTCTTACGGTCACTTTCTTAACTCCCCGTGTCTGTTTCCACCTGTCACACCATAATAAAAAACACACCGCTCTCTAACCAGGGCACATTCGTCTCTCATTTATTTTTCATAAAAAGGGCCACTAATTATTACCCAGGCACAAGGAATTACACACGTCAGCGAATGACTTCAATTGATTAGATTATAGACCATGATGAAATGGAGAAGGATCAAGCCAGTTGGATTACACTTAAGTGTCCTAATTTGAAGCTAATTTAAAGCAAGTTTAGAACTTTTTGATTTAGACTTCCTTTGCAGTGATTGAACCATGGAAAGACTGCAACCTCACAGTTCCTACTGTGGCAAATCAAATGTGACTTCAGTTGTAAAAATAAAATAAAATAGAGAAAAAAAAGGAAAAAAAACATAACGGACAGCCATTTGTCATGTTTTTACTCCTAGCAAACTGGAAATGTAAAACACAGCACTTCCTGTTTTTAAGGAAAGAATAACCAGACCATGAGTGTAAATCTTCCATAGACCAGATAAAAGTCAATTCTCTATTATATCAATCAGCGGTCAAGTAAAAAAAAAAAAAAAAAAAAGCAGAAATTTGTGTATTGTTATTTCATAACAAGCAATGTGTCATGTTATTCCAGCCCGTCTCTGCCAGCTCTTGACTGGCAGCTTCCGTCCTGCTCCGGCCCGTACAACCTACAGATCGAGGTGCAGCCAAAGTCCCACCACAGGGCCCACTATGAGACCGAAGGCAGTCGAGGGGCTGTGAAGGCGCTCTCTGGAGGACACCCTGTAGTACAGGTATGTCACCAGCAATACATGCACAGATGGCAGCTGTTTACTGAATCAAATCTGTAAGACTTACAGAGGAAATTTCAGTTAACCAGAGACAAGGTTAGCTTTGTGCGATTAAATTGTGTAATCATTTGCTGTCATTACAAGTGGTAACAAGCAGACAAGTGCTTGCTGATTAACAACTCTTTTTTCTGTCCAGCAACAAGCTAGTGACATGGATGTCTGGCTGATGCAGAGTTTATGACAGCATGTAGTCACAGAGCAAAGTAAACACAGCTATGAAATGTCTTTCATTTGTCTGGACTTTGATTTTCTCTTGCTGTTTTTTTTTTAAATTATTTTTTCTGGATGTTTTACTTTAATTCATTTTTTTGCCAATGACTCCTAAAGTCATATTGGAGTGGTTATGCTGAGTTGACTTTTGAACTATGTGATTTGCTTTCAAAACAAAAGTCTTGCTGCTCTTTCATGAGAAATAATATTTGACTCATACTGGAAATACCAAAAAATCTGATTTGAGCAGCTTGTCTCCATTTATTATGGCTTGCAACAGAAATGTAAAAACCAAAAAGTAACTACAAACTGTCTGTATGATATTCAATGTGACATAACATTATTGTTGAAAACTTGTCCGGTTAACTAGATTTTGAAGCCCTCAAGCCTCTTTTTGGAACTTTTGACTGCAACAGTAGAGTATATATCCACACCACAGTCTATGTTTCTGTATGCACTTGTGTGCTGTGTTATTAATGTTCCCTGAAGCTGGGAGTCAATCTACTGCTGCAAAAGGTCGCTCTGACCAGCAGCAGTGCATGCTGACTCAATTAGTATAGAGCAGGACCATCGCCTCTCACTATTGCACTTGGCGAACACTTAAAGAGCACACGTCAGTCTCACCAGCAGCACAGCACAGAGCTCCTTTCTCTGCTACACTGTCATCACACTGTGCTGACATCTTAGTTTACTCAAGGTGGGGATTTAGTGATGTGTGCGTGTCCTTAAGGTTGAGGGTCAGCTTGCCTTTAATGCAGTACAGTATTTGGTCTAATAATGACAGGACATTCATTGGTGATAGTCTTGTTAAAGACTGATCTGAAAGGTTTTAGATTGCCAAATCTAAAATTCTGTTCATCATGCAAACAGCAGCCAAAGCACACACAGTACCTAGACAAAACATTTTTTTGGACCAGTGCAGTTTCAGGTTGGTGGTCTATGCATGTCACACACTCAGCATTAGACGTTGTTAGCACCACAGCTGTTTTGTAAATAGATGTTGTCAACACATCCTGGCCTGTTCAATGTCAAACGTACTTGACAGCTGTTGGCCAACATGGTGTTATAAACTGGCCTGTCAACCCGCAGGTTTTTTCTGTAAATACAGGTAATTATTCCGCTTCTTTACAAACCTTTGTATATCAACATGCGGGTGAATCAACATTTTACCCTCGCCCCTCCCCGCGAGCCTCTCCAGACCCAGCCTGCCGTGCACAGCTGCGGCAGGTGAGACTGGTTTTGATTTAGTCTATGCCACTTTCTGACTCACTCTGGGGGTGAGAGTGAAAAGTCATGAGTCAGCGTCCAGTCTACCTTTGCAATACACAGTGTTGTCCAGATTCAGATTGATGACATGGGTTGTTTATTTTATACTACACAGACACCAATTTATTGCTTTGCGAGGATGTTTTCAAGCCCTGCTGTGTATGTCAAGCAATTATTAGTCAGTAGTAGTCACTGAGAAAATATGATGACAGCTGCTTTACCATCACACCTCCCCCGCTGCTAACATTTTACTCTTACTTTTTAGTGTGGAGTGATTTATGCCTCTGATGTTGCATGTGCAGTGAATTGGGATATCTGGAGGGTTTCATAACAAGGAAACTACTAGAAGCATAGCAGTTGGCAGAAAGATAAATCTATAAGGATTAGGCAATCATGTGTACATGCTAGTGGGTAAAACATGGGAGAAGAGAATGTGCTGTATCTTCAGGGAGTTTTTGCACAGTCTGAGTCCAAAATGTCTCATATATCTGAGTGTCTTACTCCTTATCACTGTCTTCGTCTTTGCTGTTGTGTTGTGTGAAATTGTGTTGTTGTAATCTTGGAGGATAGGGCATGCTATAGTCCCCAGTGCCCTGTGGTAATGAGTGGCAGGCGCTGGATGGGTTAGGTGCAGTGAAGGAGAATGAGTCAATAATGACACGGGGGCACGGGTGTAGGAAGCAGCTAAGGAAGTGTGTGAGTGTGTGTGTCTGTATGTGTGTGTGCGTGTGTGTGTTTGCGCTTAAGACTGAGAGAGAGAGAAAGAGAGAAAGAGAGAAGGGGCAGAGGGAGTCACCAGGCAGCTGGGACTTGGCTCTGCTGCCCCTGGAGATGCTCTGTATCCTGCTGATTAGGGCCTGGGTGGCCCTGAGGTTGGCTGAGCATGGTGCGGTGGTGGGAGGTGTTGTGGGTGGGGGTAGTGGCGGTGGATAGGAGTCTGAATCAAAGCGCCCTTCGGACCCCACCTCCCCTTTCCACGCACCGGTGCCTCCCTCCCGGAGGGGCCAGAGGATGTCGCTCCCTGTGAACTATTCATCCTTCAACCATCTCCCAAACCCACGGCAGCAGGCCTCCCTTGGTTGAAGCCCAGTCATCCACGGCTCTATTGTTTTTTTAGCTCATGGATGATCAGACACACGTGCAATGAGTGATGGTGACATGTGTGTTGGAAAGCAGCGCTGGATGAAGAAACAGCAAGATGAAAAACATGAAGGGATACACTGTTTCTATAGCTTACAAAGTTCCCGGGGGGACCGCAACTGACAGTTTGCCAGACTAAAATACTCAACTGCTCATTTACTGCTGTTGTCTTGTTATTCAGTAACAAGCAGAGGTGTTTTTCTGATAGAAGCACAGGAAATTTTAGCATCTCGAAGGCCTGACATCATCCTAAGCTGCAGTAGATAAACCACAACACTTTCAGCACAGGACAGAGAACTTGTGGGATGGTGCTTGGGGAGAATGGAGTGTCTAAACTCTAGCCACACACCAGCGTAAACCTCTAGATTATGGGTTACCTCGACTCATTACCCTTCTGCTGCTTGCACCGACTCTCTGCGCTTCCTGTCCCAAATCTCATTCATTTATTCTGGACTCGCGCTCCATACCTCCTTCCCTTCCTCCGCGTCCGCAGCCTTTTAACTTCCTCTCTGGTGATTGGTCCACTTTGTGACCCCCGTGGCTGCTTTATTTACTGCAGCAGACCACAGCGCCATTAAGGGGATCTAGGGTACTCTATCGGCTCCTCTCACACTGTTCCAGACGCTCCCCTCTCTCACCACAGCTATGCCAAAACGTCGACAGGACCATTTTCGTAGCCGTGCTAAGGAAAACCAACAACCTGGTCTAACTTCACTCAGAACACTGCCACGACATTGATTGATGGGTTTTTCCAGAGGAGAACAGTGGGAAAAAAGTGGAATTGTGCCGAATTCTTTTCCTTTAGAGTACAGTGACCGAGGACGTGACCCGGCTCTGATCTAATATGTGGGTTCTGTTGAAGATGTTGCAGAGGCTTTCAGGTTCAAACTCAGTCAGGAAACACACAGACATCCTCCAGGCCCATGGTAGCAGCAGACAACACCTGTGGAGTATTAAACTTATTGCCCAGCATGCAGCGCAGTGCTGCATATGGCTAGTTCATATAGGATAATGACTGGCCCTATAGGGCTCCCCCCTCTCACACATACACAAACCCTCTCACCCACTCTCTCATTAAGTCTAAAGCAGCAACAGACATGGTGTAATTTCAGCAGGATGTGGCCATCATCCCTATTAACGTGTGCGTGACTTAATACCCATCTCCGTTCCCCTACAACTGGATGTGATGCACATGAAATTTGCAGTATGTTTCCGCCACGATGACATGAAAGACCTCCATTAACATGTGCTTGGTACTTTGCATGTGCAATTTCACCTTGGGATCTGGTGCTTGCTGGCTGCGTAATGTCTCAAAGAAAACCCCTGGTCTACAGCACCCTATACTGTAGCTGCTAATTGCTCATTAAATCTACTGCCGCCTCTTGTTTGATATTCAAAAGGCTTGGTGTACCCTGTAGTGCAGTTAGAGCTTAGTCAGGGCTATTATTCATTGCCCAAAGGAGTATTTATGCCACTCTTAAATTGTGGTTCTCCATCTACGGGGCTTCCCTTACACTGGTATTGGGCTACCACTAATTACCAGTTAATAACAAGTGGAAAAAATGGTGCGAAATGTGTATCGTTTTCACTGGTTTGAGGTGATAACCAGACAGCCCACAGATTTATGAAGTAAGACACTGGTGGTAGTCGTGCCATTGGGGGGCACAGCAGTTGTCTGTGCATCATCTTTCTCAAATTCTCTGTAGGTTTGGATGATATTTCTTATGGCAGGCTGCACTGGTAACAAAGTCATTCTTTTTATATGGAATTTGGACCCTCACTGGTCTAGACATGGGGTAGTGCTTGAAACTATGCCCTCAATGACATAACACTAAAGTACTCAGTTCAAAAAAAAAAAAAAAAAAAAAACTTTGAGGGATATAGCTGTTTGGTTGCTTATAAAAGGAGCAGCATTTGGAGCCATGGAAACACAGCACATTAAAGGATTGCATATGTTGCCTTATGCATTCACTATGAGGCACTGGAGACATTAGCAGGGCTGGAGGGTGATAGAGTAAAGTCTGGAAGGAGAGACAACTTGGATGAGTGTACATTTAATTGGGTACAGCAAAGGCTGGCTGTGTGACTGTCAGCACTTGACAGAGAGAGGGGAGCGTGATAATGGGAAAAAGCCTAAATCTGCTGTTGTAGTTCTCCTCCCCTGCCTAAGTTCCCCCACCCCCACCCCCCTCCTCTGCTGCTTCCAGTCGTCTTCTCCTTCTCCTCTCCCCAATTCTCTGCGCCACGTGGACTTCTACGAGTCATGACATTTCTCCAGGCAGTGATGAAATCACTGCAGAGGGATAGAAGGCAGCCCACTGCAGGCCTGTGGAGTGTATTCACACTCAATTTCTAGCCAGGCCAGACACATCTAATTTACCAGCAAGTCATTATTAAACATTACACGCTCAAATCCTTTCTTTGAACTATTGAGGCCAGGTGCAGGCAGCATTGAGAATGTCACTATTACTGAAAAGACTGAGGATTAAAATGTGCTATGAATACGTGTTTATATTTAAATGTATATTAATCAGTTAAAAAAACACCATCCGTCATTATTTTATCACAACTGATTTTCACTGATTGATGAGAACATTTTTAAAAATGGGGCTAAATCCCAAGGACTGAAATTTTCTATACTGATGATGGATCTGCAGTGGTCCAAAAGCGACAGGGAGATGAATGGTGGAAAGTGGTAGGGATGCACCCTGCTCTCCCTTTTTAGCTTGACCTCCCCTCCACATCATCACAACTGACCTAGACAATACAGCTGCGTACAATTACACAATTAATGCTTCAGCTGCCATATCCACAATGTTTTACTTGAGCCTCAACTATCAAAAAATGGCTCATGCAACAGTGGCTTGCGGTGGGAGGTGTAAATGGATCTAGCTGACACAGTGGCAGAAGTTGGCACCCTGCAACAGCTGCAAATCAAGCCTCGATTCAAACTCGGTTTAGATTATCTCAAAATAAATATACAGTACGTGTGCCAGATAGGCTGCAGTTACAGCAAGAGAAGCTCATCTGGTCAAAATTAGTGGCTCCCTGGTCCAACCTCGCAGGCAGCATTAGACACAAATACATAGCTGAGGTCACAGGTGTGTGTGAAGCCTATGTCGTCGGCCCACACTTAAAGTTTACGACACTATCTCGACCTTTTCCCCCCCAACTTATTCCCCCATTGAGAGTAAAATGAAGAAGTAAGTTTTGCGCTCTTCTTGTGGTGTGCATTTTGAGTGAGCATCACAGGAGTTAAGCAGAAGCGAAGCTGGGGCCTTAGGGAGAGGGTCAGGGGAGCACATATGGTAAAGGAATCGAGGGAGGTTGCCCAGGGGGGACTCAACCGCCTTTCTTTGCTGCTGGGAAGACCAGCGTCACCAAGAGGACTACCTGACCTCATTAATCACTTCCTCTCCTCCATGAGGTCACTACGGCTTTGAGTGAGGACACCACCGTCATCATGCGCTACCGCAAGACGAGTGAAGATATAAAGCCCCCCCCCAGCTTCTTGCCTCTCCTACAGGCTCCCTTACAGCCACGTGGCGGCTGAGGTAATGGTTGGAGGTCACTGAGAAATCCAAAGAAGTCTACTGAGGCAAAGTGACAGACGACACTGCTTTGTAGTGCGGCTGTCTGCGTTTTATTAAATCATAAGGAAATCATGCAATTTAACGCTCCGGTGTTTCAGATCTGTACCTCATGCTCAACCATAGCCCTCTCAAGAGTCAATACGCAAGTAACTGGTAGCATGTGTGGCTATGGATAATTACCTCTGGTGACACCATAAGTAAAATATAACAAGCAGAGCGGGGTCTGCCGGTGAGATCACTGCATAGATGAAGTGGTCCCTCGGGATGCCAAGACTTCAAGAAGCTCCTGACCTCGGCCTAACTCACTGATGACTAGCATGTGTGGCTTGCTCACAGGTCAAGACAGCTGCTAGAGACACTATGTGGAGGTGAAGAGAAAAATAGGACAGTTGGAACTGGAGATGAATGACAGCCTTAGCTTAACTGCTCTCTTTTCACTCCCTTGATATCTGAATCAAAAAGCAAAGGCAGATAACCACTGGTGCTTATATCATTGAGACATATGGATATATGCTCTACTCCAGTGACTAGTCATAACCTATTTTTATTCAATATAATTAATACTGAAAAATTGTGGAACTGGGAAGAAAAAGAACACATCCTCTGCCTTGTCCCAAATCCAAAAGATCTGTCATCAAGTACAGACCAAAGGCATTCAATCTTCACATTTATTATCAGGCCAGACAGCTTTTAATACAGTATCCAGACAAATTAGTTCTCAAACCAAAGACATTAGGTGTCCGTGACACTGTAGCACTAATTTCCACAGACTTCTAATGACGTATACCTCCAGTCCTCCACCACCAGCCTTCCTCTTCCTCACACCCCCATCTCTGACCACCCTCACAAAGGTAATTACAAACCCATTAATCAGATTATGTCATAGGTTACATGTGGTCTGCATTTTGTTATATATGACTCAGTCGGTTAGATAAACAACAGGGGTCTTTTATTCCATTCGATGGTACCACTGTTTTCACTCGGATGGAGCTCAAAGAAAATTGGTCAGAGGCGATGCACTGGTGTGTGCTGGGGTAACTGACCAATTTGTGGGATTCTTCTGGTGGCCATGGCTCGGTGAGCCCTGGACCTGAGTAAGTGATCCCTCTCAGTAAATGTCACATGCAGTCAAGTAGCCACATGGGTGGATCCACAGAGGTCCACTTGACCCTCTCACTTTTCTGTGTACCAGATGGATTCTGCAGCTTCCTGACAGTTTTTTTGGGTTTGGACAGATTTCTAAGCCCACACCAACATCCACCCATATGACCCGTATGACCATTAAGAGAAAGCATATCCTGGGAGGTCTGCAGTGTAAAACTAAATTCCACCAGAAATCCACATTTGGTTGGCAAATTATTCTGGTCAGACATCACTCACAAAGTATCAGTTGTCCTTCACCACACTTTAAAATTTGCAGCCTATCTGTATGTTTTGTACTTTTGAGCTATTACGTTCGGTTAAATCATCAAATTATGTTACTTTGTTGTCAGAAAATGATCCAGGGATGCTGAATGATATAAATTGGCAGTTAATATTTGAAGTGCTGACCAGAAAGAAAGCAGTACTTTTCAAACTATGCATGGCCATGGGTTTTTCTTCTCTTTTTTTAAAGATTTGGTCTTTTATTAGTTGAGCAGTAGCAGCTAATGGAGGCCTGCTAGAGAGTGGTAGTTGTTTGAGTAGTGTGGTTCTGATACGGAGTCTCTCTTTCATCACAGTGGGACTGGTCTCTGAGCTTTTAATGGAAATCATAATGCATATTCACTTAACTGCCCCAAAAGGCAAAGGGGCTGATTCTGTCTGCATACCAAACTCCATGAAGTTTTTGTGGCTATTACCTGCTCACATTAAGGGCGTAAAGTTTGCTGAACTACATGCTTTACCTGTACCTGTGGAAACATTTATTCCACTTTTAAATTTATGTTGATACTCATCACAGATGCCGATTCTAATTTATATGGTTCACCAGTGTGAAAGTTTTTGATTCATCACTGTAGATGCAACTCATATTTATACAGGTAGTTGGTAATGTGATAATCGATTTCATAAACTTTATAGACTGTGAGCATTACACCTTTGGCAGACATAAGATGATTGTCCTGGTTTCTTATTTTGTCTCTTTAAGGGTCACTTTCCACTGAGTCACTGTCGACTGCTTGCCTCTCTGTAGGCACTTTTTTTAATAGAAGCAGTGAGATTTTAATGAACGGTGAAGTGATGGGAAGCAAGCCTCTCCATCAGCCTCCATATTTCTGTACCCAGGAGATCCCTACCCCAGGCAGACTTAGAAACATCAAAAAACTTTTTTCTTCACCCTACCCTAAAGGAATGTAGAAGTATAACTGAAAAAAGAACAGTAAAGACCACTGAAAAGGGGTCTCCAACTCAACTAAAAACAAACAGAAAAGGGGATTATTTTTGCAGCCCCTCTACCATGTCAGGACTATCATTAAAGGCCCCTTTAACTATCAGTAGCTGATGTGTATTCAATCTCTATTTACTAAATGAGGGGTTGCCTTAGATGGGGGTCTTAAAATGTGATGTTGCCTCTCACCTGGTTCCCTTTGTTCTCCCGCCAGCTTTATGGCTACATGGAAAGCGAGCCCCTCACCCTGCAGCTGTTCATAGGGACCGCAGACGACCGCCTCCTGCGACCACATGCCTTCTACCAGGTCCACCGCATCACCGGCAAAACCGTCTCAACCGCCAGCCATGAAGTCATGCAATCCAACATCAATATTCTGGAGATCCCTCTACTGCCTGAAAACAACATGAGAGCCATGTGAGTGCTCTTAGACCTCCACAAGTCACCTATCCATCTTTTTTCTTTCCACATTTTCTCTAGTAACCACTGTAAAATACACAAAAAAAATACACTCTTCTTTCTCTCAGCACTTTCCTCTTTGCTTTAAGTCTACAAACAGAATGCCTGATGGGTGCTGTACACACACTTCTAAATAGGCCTTGACAGGTGCTTTCACCCGAAGAGGCATCATTTCTAAGGAGGTGAAATAAGTACTCAGTGTCGACTACAAGTTCTGGGTGACTTAATTCTGACCAATGTGTGCAGGGAACTCTACACAAGAGGCTTTAAAATAAATATCCAACCCAGAGCCCAATGGAATTTCTTAAAAAACAACCACACTAGTGCATGATACATTGAAGTCCCATGGTCCCTGGTGAATAGAAATATAGCAATTGTGTGGCTATTTAGCAATAGCAAAAACAATATCAATTGATGACCATATAAGTGTATAAAGGTATAAAAATGCACAAATTACTTTTGTTGCATGATATAAATCTTACACACATATATAAAAAATCTAAATAAGCACAGAGTGTTTGTCACAGCAGATGTTTGATAATGAAAGGCCAGGTGTTACTAATAACATTACCGATGGCTCTGTTCTATTTAAATGTTACAGTAGTCATGACAGGTGACAGTGGTAACATGCACAACACCATGATCCTAAAAACTGGGAACAACTCCAATGGAATTCAGGCATCGTACCATTATTATATTCACCTGTGTTTTTCCACTGCTGACATAAAATGTCCTCTGTGGAAAGACCTGCTTCCTGATAACAGCTGGTAGACAACAGTGGCAGTCTGCACCACGACAAAGAACTTCAGGATAAGACCATGTGAGAGTAAGTATGAAAAGTCTGAAAACTTCAAACTTATTACAAGCTTATTGTGACACAGTAAGCTACAGGGTAACATGTTGGTTCCTATCCACTTGTGCTAGCGAACAAGCATTATTATCCAACTCTAGGCTCTTAAAGGCTGTACTGAGAACACACTATCTGTAAATCGCTACCACATATGTTAGCTAGCAAAAATGCCTGACAAAATGAGCTAGCTAACAGGCTAATTGTCTGCTAATTAGGGTAACTGTCCAGCCATAATAGTTCTGGTGGTCTGTAGGCTCAAATGATATCAAAATTAACAGACATATCTTACTTTATGAAAGTTCGCTAGGCTGGGGAGTAAATCAGGCTTGGCCTCCTCTGTCCCTCCCAAGACCTTAGTAATCAGGGGTTGTGCTCTGCATGTCAGACAGGGCTCCTCTGTGCTGGGGCTCCATCCAGACTCCACTTCCAGGGTCTCCTAAGTCAAAAAGCCCATTACAGATAGACCTACACACTGTATGCTCACATGCACACACAGGAACACATACATCACTCACTAATGGCAACTATCTACGAGCAAGTATGAGTGTGGAAAAGTACTTATGTCCCAAATATACTGCAAAATATTGTCTTTTGGCATTTTAATCAGAGAATCCTGCTGTTTCATGAAGGTTCTCAGACTTAAAATTTCTCCGATTGTTGATTTAGAAGGACCAAACTGGAATAAGGAAAAAAAGAACCCAATAAAATTATAATTATATTACAGATTTATTCTATAACTTTGGTTTTATTTTCCTCTGGAAAAGTTCATGACTAAATACACCCATGAAATACAGAGCATTGCACTGCAATAATTACCACTCACAGACATGTGCTTACACACACAGTGGGACACACACAGGCGCACATACAGCCGAGCTCTTTGTACAGCACAACACCAATCACTGCTTTTGCCACAGTGGTGACAGCCATTACTGTTGCTGCCATCAAAGGTCACGACGGCTGCTCACTTTCCAAAATTGACTCCAATAAACACCTTCCAGAAAATTCCACAATCCTAAGGAGCAACAGACGGTTTTTGAGAGTCATAATCCAACTTGTGTGAATAATTATATACAGTTAAAATCATCCAAGTTGAGTCAGAGGGAGATCACACACAGCACAAAAGCCTATTAGCACAAATGAGATAGCCATAAATCATAAATACATGCATTTTCTTTAACTGTTTCCATTTGCTTTCAATCACTCAAGGATGTGGCTGCTTTTAGCACAAACAGAACCTGTTGTCTGCTTTTGAATTGCCTGTCTGAAAATAATGAGGGCAAATATCAATTCGTTAAGTGAATAATTTATGACATCACTTTTTGAGAGTCTCACCCATTAACAGTTTCTGGTTAAGTGGTGACAACAGAGACACCCAAAACATCCACTTGTCTTTTGCAAATCAATGGTGCTCAATGTTACCACGTGTTTACACTTGTTTTAGGGACCAGAACCATTGTCATTATCTTAGAAGTGAGAAAACAATGACTCATGAAGGTAAACATCAACTAGAGATTTGTGAAAAAACTGCCAGTGATGAAATAATGTAAAGCTAAGAATAACTAAATGAAAAGGCAAATGAGCAGTTAAAAAAGTGAGTTTTAAGTTTTTGTTTGTTTGTTTAAAAGTAAGGTACTTAATAAATATGTCTAGTATTAGTATTTCTATTGTGAACATACATATAGTGTGTTTAATAGTTAGTTTGCGTCCAATGCAATGATCTGTGTGATCAGTCTCTCAGTGGGAAAATAGTAGTCCCTTCCACAAACTTGTATTATTATTACTTGTATTATGTTCACCTGTTGTACTGTTAAATCATAGTTTCCCTCTGCCAGTTTTTTTGCTGCCACTTTAATCCTATTCTTACTTCTTTCCATGTTGTTTTGATTATCTGTCTGCCCCCTCTGAGATGTCCCCAGTATCAAATGAGCAGGGCTCATAGCTGTTGCCACTGCGGGAGACCTTAATGCGCCTTGAAAAATAATTACTTCTACTTTTCAAAAGCCACATCCATCCCCACAGCTCCACTTCATCACCCACAGGATAACTGATGCAAACTCTGTGCATCCACTGCATGTGCATGTGTCTGTTTGTTGCTGTGTGTGTGTGTGTGTGCCCACTATTGCTGTTAGCCTCCAGGCCTGTTTGCGTTGTGCAGTAGGAAGTGTTTTCAGTGAGTCATCCATGAGGGATTCCCTGTAGAGGTGTGAAACGGAAAAGACAAGACCCTCAGAGGCTAGACGGAGAGAAAAGGGAGTGGAAGAGGAGAGGAAGAGGAGAGGCAGAAAAGGACAGAGCTTCCTTAGAAATCCTTCTCATGACCTTGTGTACTGAGACGTCGGAACATAAAAACAATCATACCCTGACCTGATGTTGACCCTTGCTTAGTGACTGAAAGTGTTCGGTCAATTTCTTCAGGACCCATCCATGTGATTTTTGTAGATAAACTTTATTTATTCTACCAGTGGATTAAATGATATAACTGCTGTCCCCACTATTTTAGTTCATCTTAGACCACACAAAGCATGGAGAGAAAGTTAATCAGACTATAGCTAGATAATGATAGACTCAAGAACCTCAAGTCTGCAGTTTTTTTTCTACTGCAATGTAAACATTCTTTTCAACAGTAATTATTGTTGACATGTATTTTTAATAGGCCATATCATCTTTTTTTTCGCTGCAGTGGAGAGTTGTACCTCTCACAAAGCCACATTGTGGGCATTTATGAAACTTTCCATTTTCCTTTGCATTGTTGTGCATGGTTCAATTTTTCTGTTATTTTTATTATGTGTATGTGTTGAGGTTGTGTCAGTGTTTCGGTTCGCCCAAACCGCTCGTCTGGCACAGGAGTAGGAAGACATACCTGGCGCACCTATTGCAGTGTGTGTTCTGGCTTGCCCTGCTTTCCATGGATGGAATGAGTGCTAGAGGCAGGGAAAATAGAGAGAGAGAGAGAGAGAGACAGACAGACAGACAAACAGAGAGAGAGAGAGAGCTGGGGAAAGCCTACACTCTGACTCAGAGGGGAGGTAAGGGAATTCCCTGGTGAGCTGGATAGTTTTTACATCTGGTCCGATTGGAGCGTTGCCTGGAGCTCGGCAGCACCACACAGCCTGTGCTGCAGCAGGGAGAAGTCTGGTCTTCTCCACCTCTGCTTCAGGCTGGTTAAGCTCATAGCCAAGACTAAGAGAATTCTGAACTACAGTATAATCTGTAACATTAAGACAGTATGGTCCACAATAATACCCCTAGGCCATTACTCTTGTCATGTGGAAACTCCTTAGCAAAAGGCTGAAATATTTGGCCTCTCATTCCTTCATAATTTGAGAAACAGGCCTTACAGACTGTCATCTGTACTGTTAAAGTTCATACAAAGACTGTTTATACTTGGTTGAATGCTTCTACCTTGGGCAAGTCTAAACACCAGACAACCTGGTCGATGTAGTGCACTTCTAGCGATATGTCTAGACTACCCTTTTTGCTTAAGGCTATAATAACCCGCATAATCTCGATTCATAGTTTTGGCACTATGGCGGCATAAAGTCAATCTCCACCCCTGCTTCAGGCTAGAGATTAGTGAAGTATGCGTTAAAGCATCCTTTATAATTAGGAAGGTGTATTGAACCACAATCAATGATAATATATAATGATTGTAGTTCTAGGAGGAACCCTCTGACAGAGCTGCAGGGGCTTAACCTCTTACCCTCCTTTGCCATCTCACATAAAACAAAGCTACTGCACATCTAAGGCCATACCTATGGGAAATGGATGTGTCAATACCCAAGAAAAGAAAACCATAACATACAGTATTGGAGGGGGAGACATTTAATGACATTAATTTGTCTAGTTGAGCCTGTATACATTTTCATTGTTCGCAGGGATGCAAAATTAATCCTGTGAAGCCTATGTGAAATTGAACTGAGAGTTTGCCTCTCACCCTGAAGTGTGTTTTTTCTTTTCTTTTTTCATAATGCACTGTTTTATCAGCAGCAGGGCAGTGCAACACTTTGGATGCCAATTGTATAAGAACATTAGGTGTATGCCCCTGCTTCGGGCACATCTATACATCAAGAAGAGCGGTTGGATCATATCATAACAGAAAGATTTTTAGATTGTCCTGTGGCCTCCACCCTTTCTTCTGACGTGTCTGAACATGTTATAGACAGATAAGTGGTTCAAATCATAGAGAGACAATTGTTCCTCCTGACACTGGTTTTAAGGAATGCCCCCACCATATGATGAGAAAAGTGATAGAACTTGGTGAAATGTTGCTCAGTGCATGGGATTTTGTGTCCTTGCACAAATCGCAAAACAACAAATACCTACTTCTTTTCACTATACCTTCAGTTTCAAGGTTTGTAAGTAAGGGTCTTGCTGTGATCCTTGCTAGGCTGTGATATACTATGCAAAACACCATGGAAAGCAACCAACCTTGATGTCTGCCTTGTGAACCCTGTGCACTATACAAATATTATACAAATGTATAAGTCTGGAAGATCCTCCAATGCCACACAGCTGGAATCTTGATAAAAGGATGAAATCTGACTTTACTGGCCACCATCCTCCTCAGCCTGCACCCAGAGGTCAAGTCAGCTCACGCTTTCCCTGTTATACACCAATAATAACTCACTTCCTGACTATAAACCCATCACAAATCTACTGTCAGGCTATGATTTATAATGATTTATAAGGAAGCTTCTGAATCCAATGCAGACCCACATTTCTCCAGTTTCAGCAGTCCTCAGACTGGCAGAAGCCAGGTGCTTCAGAGGGGAAAGCAGCTGTACCTCTGGGATCAGTTGGCCTTTTGACTTTGCTCCTCATTGGACAACAAGGTAATTGCCGTGAAAATATGAGTAAAATTACTGAAGCATTTTCAGTCCAGGTAGTAGCAGCAGAGTGGTTGTAAAACAGAAAATAAACTTGACATATGTAAACAAGAAAGAGAGGAAAATAATCTCGGCAAAGACACATATCTGCACAGTATTTCTGGGTTGTTTCACAAGACAACCTCCACAATTAAGCATGTGAATCATATTTTCCGTTCTCAGAAATATTAAAGTGAACTCTCTTTGGGCAGGAGAGGTTGTCATGCACAACACAACAACTCATCTCTGGCTGTCAATGTAAAAAGAGAAAAGGCCCACACCTGTAAGGTCAGTGTGAGGACAAAGATGTCACTACTAAAGAAAGTCAGTAGTCTAATCAGGATGTAGGATATATAAAATCACCTTTATCACTAACCAAACTTAAGTCATTGAAAATCTGACAAATGGAAGGATTTGTTTGTTTGAGATATTCTATAACAGCAACAGTGTTGCTGTGTTGTCACCATGTACACAACATTGTGTGTTGTCAAGAACTGAAGAAGAGATGACTCTAAGAAGCCTCACCCTACATGTGGTCTAATTGCCTGATGAATGAGTGTGTTGCCCTGGTTGTCTGTATTGGTGTTAGTCTTTGTGGACTGTGTTCAAGTGAGTCATGTAGAGCAATAGACAGACAGACCTTTGAGCACAAAGCCTAAGAATAGGTGTGTATTTGTATTTCTACAGCATTTGTCCATGTGCTTGTCCATTCATTTCTCTGTTTAAACGTGACTGGATTATAGCAAGACTTCTCCAGACACAGCTCCCATGCACCACCTATTGTTTTGTGCTTCCCCGTCTTATCATTCAAGTTGACGGCCAGAACAAAGGTAGAGGATACTGTGGTTGCGTGTGTGCATGTGTCTGCATCGGTGTGTGTGCATTACGCGTGGGTGGAGGCTGCGTGAAGGAGGAGGTGTTGTCGGGAACAGAAGCATTTTGCAGATGTTGCAGGGAAGAAGGAGTGAATGGAAAGTTCTGTGGTTATCAGTCGTGCAGCACTCTCTGACTCGCAAAGGTATGCCACATGTGGCCCCATCCCAACTCAGTCTCAGTTTTAGTTTTGCTAACTCTGAGTAATCATTGAAAGATTTGGTGGGGAAAAAAGTGACTCTGAGGTAAAAAAGGTGAGAGAAAAGAACAAGAGGAAGGTAGAGAGCGCAAAAGAGGAAGAAAAGTTTGAAAAACATGTTTACTAGTAGAGGTTGGGGTTGACGTCGTAGTCTAAGGTTTCCCTCTTGGAGTGTCTCCCAGAGCAGAGGCGGGTGAGATTCCCTCTTGGTTCCCCTAGACGTAACATGAGGAACGCTCATCTCTGTCTGTCTCTGTCTCTCTCCCTTTCTCTGACCTTCTCCCTGTCTGTGCTCACACTAATTGCCCTTCCATACTCTTACAGCCACTTCACAGCATTATGCGGGCCTTATTCTTTTGTGCATCTCAATCACCTGCCACACGCACAGTATCATTTCTGTGCCCCATGGCAGTTCTATAGGAATATCACCCTGCTTCTATTCCTCAGTCATCCACATCATCTCCATCACAGAAAGGCACATTTCTCCATATGCAACTCTTATTTCCCCCAGTTCAAATAGAAATCCCTTATCTGATTCATTCACCGTCTGTTTTTCTCTTTCCATGAGTTTTAATATGGCCATTTTGGAAAGAGATACCTACTGATGTTCACTCTCTGAATAATAAAGCTGACCACCCGCCCCCACTACCACAGCTCACCAATAATAAGCCAACCGTGACTGGGTTCCTTTATTCTTTTGCTCGCCGCATGATGTGAAAAACATTATGCTCTGGAAAAAAACAAGGGTTTTACATCTTCCAGAGCTGCTGGACTATTTGGACACTGATTCTGATTATCTTATCTGATGGCTTCCTGTCCCAGACGCAAAAGTGCAGCATTTCAGCAGCAACCGTATTGCTGTATCAATGAAGGCACAGCTGCTTCGTACCCCACTAGCATACAGTAGCGGTGCCACAGTGCCCATGCTATTGCCTCACATGGTGTGCCACTGACACAAAGGCTGTTCTATGTCACTTCTATTTCTGACAGCCCTAATGAGTCATCGGTTCTGCAAAAAAAGGGGGGAAAAAAACGGCACTTTGGTCAGTGCTGATTGCCCTAGCAGAGCCCAGAGCGTCTGTTCGCTAAGGTGTGGCATGAAATCACAGAGAAAACCCAAAGAATGTGAGCTGAGCTTCTGCAGGCTCCCAACAGCTGTAGTAGCTCACAGGCCTTTTATTGCATGGCAGCAAGGGAAACCTCCTTACCACAACAAGATGGAGATGAGAAGAAAGAGAGAACAAACGAAAGCTTTTTTTGTAATTTCACAGAGCAGTGTTAAGAATAGAAATAAGGAGGGAGAAAAGAAAAAAATGGAGAAAAATAGAAAAAAAGGCTTTTATGAAGGGCAAAACTTAATAGAGATCCAGTCCCAGTTTAAGATAAGATAAACTTTTAGAAACTGAGTAAAAATATGGTGTGTAAAATCACCGTTTTAGTTTTTATTTGAAACCAGCAAATGCGTGGCATTTTTACTTTATTAATGACTATTTATCAATTATCAAATAATTGACAAGGCTAGTTATTAATTGTTTCAGCACTGCACTGATCTATTAGCTAAAAGCTCTAAAGATCTAATCCACCCAGCTCATATCTTCTCTTCTTTACCGATATATCAGTATCATCTGCAGATCATAGACACCCTCCATTTAAGGTTCATCTTAATGATGCAGTATTTAATGAGCCACACTAAATCTTGTATTTTATTCTTTTGTCAATAGATGGGCATCACCTGTGGGAGACTGAAGCCAAAGTTGACAAGGACTCCATCAAATCTGTAAGTTCACCTCACTGACATGACTCATTGGCAATGCTCCTGCTGTCTTCAGCCCACCCTCCCTTGACACTTTCTCCGTTCCTCGCTCTGTCTCCTCCTCATCTGTCCCCTGTAATGATGTAACCTTTGCTAAGGCATTACAAGTTGCAACACAGACAATGATGATTAGCCCATGCAATCCTGAATGGAATTTTCACAAAATCTCTGTACCCTCACAGAGGTAAACACAAGCTGTCATATTGTTTTTGCATTTAGCACGCATAAAAAAATATGCGCATGGATTACAAAATAGAAGCAGAAATGCACACATGTATACACACACACACACTCACGCCACGGCCCTCCCGGCATAGCCAGACGTTTAGTTCACAGCAAAGTGTTGTGGTGCGGTGAATTGGACTTAAACACCTCATCTGTGCTGGGATCATGCAGCCAAGAGTGGATTACAGCGCTGCTTTTACCTGCTGCTTTTCATGAGAGACGTAATGAGGGAACAGACCAGCACACTCATTTTACTGACGTTCAGTCACACACTCAAATTGTGTTAATATAAAAACGGAGTGAAAGGGAGTCGTCAGGAGAGGGAATGAAGCAAATGTTGTTCTACGTGTCCCAGAAAGCTGCCTGTGCTCTGGAGTTAATTAAGATTTAACCAAGGTTCGTTAGATCTGTTTTCAGTGTGGAGAGTAAAGTACAGGATATACAATAACCTGTTTGCTTGTGCATGATGACAGTATGTTTTGAAATGCTGATGCCTTTCATCAGTGGCGTGTCATCCTCCCCCCATCTCCCCCTTTTTTGTGTAAACTAACTGAGGCAATTTACACTTGCATAGGGTCTAAAATAAACCAAGCTACAACTTGAGGGTGTTTTCCTCCTTGTTGTTGCTGTTATTTCACTCAGGTAAATGACTTGGTTGCATCAGTAGGGTAAATATGGACTCTGATGTCTAATTGGCCTGTAGGGCTGGCTGATGTGCTATGGCTGGAGTCCCAGATGCTGGAAAATTAGCAGGCGTGCAAGGCTCGGCCGGGGGCAGCGGTGTGGGGAGGCAAGGTCGATGAAAGACAAATACTACAGTGTGTTTATTTGTAGATCTAACAAACAAATGAGGAGAGACAGCGAGAGAGCACTGGCCTTCCTCTTATGTCAGTTGCCACCAGACAACTTTAAAGTGCTCCAGGCTGCCTTCCTGGCTGTGTTTTTATTGCTGTCCAGAGCGTGCTAACTTTCATTGGTTAGGATGGAGGGAGAAAGCCATGTGCACGCACACACTTAATCAGCCACCTGCATGTTTTCTTTGTCGTCATCATCTGGAGGGCAGACTGGGACTGAGAATGCAGACCCCTCACCTCCAACCCCCCACCACCACCCCACCCCAACTCGACCTCACCACCTTCCTCCATGCACAGTGATGACCGACAAAAACCTGCTTCCTGTCCTAGTGCCCCATTCTGGCCTGTTCAGACCCCCACGAGAGTGACAGCCATCCCAGGAATTAGACACAAGCTCTCAGACAAATTCTCTCCATGTTCCCTTGTCAGAAAGAAAGTAGTCGAAAGTTCACATCCGTCCAGACTTGCCGAAGTCTGGCCTAGGGGGAAGGGGGACAGGCGAGCCTCTCCACAGGGAGGCATGGCTGTGCAAACAAATAAACTGGCTACCTCTCTCCTCTCGTGCTGTACGGGAACAAAGCTAAAGCCCTGGGGTTTTCCTCAGAGACAAACACAGGCGCTGGACCAACCTCATGCTCTCTGCTGCTGCGTCTACACAATTCAGACAAGCTCATTTAGACCAGATCCCAGTCCAGCCTCTTGGAAACCCTAAATGCAGTCCAGCTGCAAAATAAACAGAGCAGTTGATTAATATGCTGCAGGAAGTCATACTACAAATTTATATTTGGAGTGACATGAAATCAGATGAGTGAAAACAACTAAGGGATATTATTTTCTGATGGTATCAACAGCTGTCTTATCTCATAAAAGTGAAATATCTTATTGTACCTTGTTTGTATTTTTAGAATACTCTTGTTGTGGAGATCCCACCATACAGAAACCAGAGAATATCCAGCCCAGTGCATGTTAACTTCTACGTCTGCAATGGCAAGAGGAAGAGGAGCCAGTGCCAGCGCTTCACCTATCTTCCTCCTAACGGTAATCATCACAAATATTTTTTATCACTAGTGACATTTAAGGATATGTATGATTTTCAGAAGCTGTACGCTCTGCATTCATCATGTAGAGTATTTCCCCAGGTCTTGTCATTCATTAGTTTACCACAGCAGTCAACATGCCATGTGAAATTTGTGGCCAGGTTTTGGTCAGTGTTTTTTAGAATTACGCCTGGCACCACTTGGCTGTAGCCTGTGAGTGAGAGCAGAAGATGTGAGGTGTGTTTATTCTGTAGTGAGACCAGCGTTCCCCAGCGATGAGGTGTACCTGCTGAGTGACAGAGCCTCCAAGCGCTGTTAATGTAGAGAAGTCAATCCCCTCACGACCTGACTTTCACACCCAGCCTCACACAATGCCCCCCTGGTTCACCAACACACCTAAGAACACACAAATACACATTCACATACACACACACATCTACATGGTAGTGCTTTGCCCTGTCATTCATGTAGCAACCTGAAATCCCAGGAATACCTCTGTGTGTGTTTATCATGTGTCCCTGGCCTCAGTGTTTATAGATGGCTTTCACATTGGAATTTGAAGAATGTATTGGTGAGGGTTCAGCTTCAAAATTACATGTGAGCTATTGACGTTTCACAGTGGGCACAGGTGAAATATCAGCGGTGACATTGCTCTGGGCATCCCACTAGAATACTGTTATTTTATCTTGTGTATCCAAAAGAAAGTTGACTAAGCAAACAAAACTTCCCATTTTTTTGTGGAGCCACAGTCCTCTGTTGTTAGCTGTTGAGATTTGCTCAAGCAGTCAGGAGCTCGGTGACTTACTCCAGGATCTAAACAACTCTTCACTTATTTGAGGTAACAGATGAGTTTCTTAGTGAAATTTCCCCTTCCACATTGTCCCAGCTGGTTTAGGGATTCCAACAAGAACCTTCCATTTATAAGACCCGCCTACCCTTCGTGATAACCAGTGAAATCCATTAGATCAAAACAATGGTATCTTGTTTTCATCGATCAGTGTCTAATGGGTCTAATGCTGCTGGGATAGCATGCATTGTGTTTTAACTCTACAGCTGTTAATAAGATGTGACATTTAGATTATCAGGAGATGTATTTATGGCCACAGGAGATAAGTGATTGGGTTTCTGGATGAAGCTCTAAAAGAAAGTAGAGCACAGCCCTATTTGGAGATGCCTGATTGTATGATGAACGAGTGCATTGTGGGTAACTGGACTGATGTGGGGAGGACTAACTGTGGCCATATATAGCATATCAATTTCATATACTGTATTGCCACAGAGAAAGAGAAAGAGATGTGGAGGTTTATCAGCTCTCAGTATGCATCTCAAGCTCTGAGCATAAACACAGCTCTAATTAAAAGATGACTTGTTGTGTTCTTTTTACATACAAGTAAACCACAAGTACAGTGTGACCACACAAGCAGGCCAATGTCTTTTTCAAAGGAGCATAATTAACCCATGCAAGTGTTACAGCCAAAGATCATGAATCACAGTTATTGAGTTCTATTTTGAGATTTATCGATGCTTTTGAAGACACACAGTAAAATATAAACACAGGTACTTCAAAAAATCAAACATCTGAAGTATTTAAATCAGAGAGTTCAGTATTACAGCTCTGTTGATAACAGAGGAACGATCTCAGCAGAATCTCATTTCAGTGAGGGAAACTCCAGGGGTGACACCAGAACACACCAAGCAGAGTTTCACCTTTGCTCTGCCTTGTTTGTATTATAGTCTCCAATATACTACAGAGTTTGAGTTCATGTTGTCAGTATCAATGAAGATAGAAGAATAAAAAAAAAAACAATGTCATTTTTAAAATGTCTTATTTGAATTACTTTTTGACTAATGAGTGTTCATTGACTGAAAAGCATCCACGCAGGTGATACTGTATAAAGGTTATAAGCAGGTAATAGATACCTAGCAGATGACTGTAATACCTTTATGGTTTCAACACAGCAACAAAGAATGATAGAAATTCACCAAAGCTGTTTTGAGGGTTTCAGTGTGTGTGTCAACACTGAGAGAGAAACAACCAACACTGTGGCCAGGTACTCAGGGTGGCTGGGAGAGTGACACCCACACACACCACATACACACACATTGTTGTCAACACTTTTGTGCCGTCAGTAGTAAGACTCCTTCCCGCCTGCTGTCCACTTCACACAGTTGTGGTCTCTGATGTTTGAGAGAATACTTTTCATACCTGGTGTCTGCTCATCTATAAAAAGGCAAAACCCAAGCCCCAAAATATTTCGACTTGTTTGAACACCGGAAGGATGAAGTTACCACACTGTCTTGGACACAGATGCTAGTGAAAACCACTTTATTTTCCATTCAGGTCATGACCACCTTGTTATTTCTTGACACCACCATAAATGCAGTTGGCACCTACTGTATGAACACTGATGCCTGCATTTGAAGAACCATAAGATCAGATAAAAGTTTCCCTCACTCCAATCAGGTATGCTTCAATAGAGACCAGGTATTATTTTAGATGTGTTGATTTTTTATCTTCTCTCAGCCATGCCTACTCCTCAGAATATAACATATTATTATCGATGCAGTCTGTAACGGAAATATGCTGCTGTCACTCTTACTAGCTGACAGACAAAGATAAGCTTCAGTGGATATGAGTTGAGGGGCACCAGACCTGTTGAAACGCTACAATAATGCATTGTGAAGTTAAACTGATTTAGAAATTTGACCTAGTACTGTGTAGCACAGTATGCTAGTATATAGGTCGAAAATATTTTGAACAGAGTAACCTTTAGCCAGCTTCAGTGAACAACAGAATCCTGACCTTGTCTCAACATAAAAGTTTTAAGCACCAGATTTAAAGAATTAACACATAAAAGGACTAAACAGCGTTCAGTCAATTTTCTGCTGCTCAAGAGTTATTGAATATGAGTCAGATCTGGTTTTCAGTCAATGGATCAAGAAGACATTTGTTGTTGAGGAGTATACCATCAGCAGCATTTTGTGGTTCGCTCAAGTGCTTGTCTTTGATGCCGAGATGTGTACATAACAGTACAAGTGTCCTGTCTGGCTCCTGAATGAGCCTCGCTTCCAAGCACCCTTCCAATCATTCTTGCGTGAGTAGAGACGGACGTGTTGCTCTTCAAATAAGAAACAGTTTTCACCAACCACATTAAACAACAACAAACGCCAAAAAAGTGCTGGCAGTGACCAAGCTCAGCCAAGAACTTCGAACCCTTTATTTTACAGGCTGTTTGAGATTCTCTGTAATAATGTTCTATTCTTAACGAACGTGGTGCTGACTTCACAATGGGTTTGTAAGGTTGGGCAGCTTTTAAAGTCAGCACATCATAAGTCATCTAAACTACAGGAAGAGATAAGGAGAAGAGGTGAAGTATGAGACACCAGGAGATGATGACCCCAGATGTTCTCTGAGGAACCACTGGGATCTGAATCAGACTCTGACTGGCCATGAGTTCCTCATTCCTATTTGTCCCCGTGGACCGGAGGAACGATAAATACACACACACATACACACACACACATGCGCTCGCACACACATGTACACACACACACACACACCCCTACATGGATAAGACACACTCTCTCTGATTTAGTGTGAGGAGGATATGATGCAGACGTGAGTGCGATGACCTGGGCAAACACCCCAGAGAGATGCATCCCTCCTCCACCTTAAGTGAGGCTGAGTAATATTTATGTACTTTTAGGCAGAAAAAAACAGTAGTAAGGCAGGATGAAAGGCAGAGGAGTTTATATTTATGCTCAAACTGGGTGTAAAATCTTGTGTCTTTTCTTAATGTCTCATTTGGATAATGCGGCTTAATCAATGTAATTCTGAGTGACTTAGTGCTGCAGATCAAAACTGTAGCAGCATTTGAATCTTGAGATTTGACTGCAGACATGAGATGCCTAGAGAGTAATCATACAGTGACATCTAGTGGTAAAATGAAAGACGTGCAGGTTATTATTTAATGCCACATTAGACTGCTGGCTTGTGGAAAATAGTGTAAATGGGTGGTAAATTTGCTTACTAATACACCAGTATTTCAGATAAATTGTAATGTAATGGAAATAAAACAATTTTTTCTCAATGGTAAACTGGAGAATAAGTTTCCCAGGCACCAACATTATGTGCCACCTCCAGGAGTGACTCCCAGTTCAGATGTGCACTCCCTCAGACAAGCCCTGAAACAGAAGTCCATAGAAATCAAACCGAAAACTGTTGGACAAGAATGGCTGCCTGCTGGAGACACTGGGGGGGGGGGGGGGGCTGCACATGGCCAAGCAAACCATCAAGGAGCTGGAAAAGGTTCTAGGAGCAACACTCAGAGAAAACAAAAGGTAACTCTCTTCACTCCAAGAGAGTTATAACTGAGGAGCATCTGATCAGCTCTTCCCATTTCAGCCTGAAAGAGACTGAACTGACTGAGCTTTCTGGGAGGGAGATTAGAAAGGAGGGACTGTCCTCATTTGAAGAAGGAGCAGTTTTGAAGGAATGTGACAAGCAGCAGTAAAAACAAATGTTTTATTTGGTATGGTTGCAGTTTCTCCATTCTAGTAGCATACATAAAGCAAGTTGTCATGTTAAATACTCCAAAACCATAAATTTATCAGAGTTTCAAATTAAGGCACATTTTAAAGCCAAAAGTACCACAGGTTCTTATAAAAGAAACATCAATTATACTTTCACATTATGTTAACAATTCAAGTAAAACAGCTTTGACCTCTGAATTGAAGGAATTGTAATATACACAGCAGTAAAATACCATTTAGTTGGTCTTGTGTGGTCTGAGGCATTGACAATGTTGAACTCAGTGTCTGGAGGCGGAGCTGGGATTGTCTTCTCTCATGAAACGTGGACAGTATAGATGGATGTGTGAAATGAAGTCAGCTATCATGAGAAACCACAAGGGGGATTTACAGAGAGTCATATGGAATACCTCCATGCACATCCTCATGTGCCTTCACAAACTCCTGAACTCAACAGGCGCTGCATGCACATATCATTCATGTTAGGACACATAGCCGAAAGGTACTCTAAGCTTGTGTCCAGAGGGAAATACTTCTTGTCTCAATCTACACCTATATACTACAGAAGCTTCCTTTTCTGTCTTATAAACACTTATAAACATTGCTTTCATCTACTTAATATAAGTAATCTTGACTAAGCAGGTGGTGAGGTGTCTCTTGAGAAAATACAATATGAAGTAAGGGTCAAAACTTAAAGGTCAAATACCTGGAACTTTAGAATAAGGATGAAGACACCCTACAGAATACTGCACATGTGGAGGCTGAAAAAATCAAAAACTGTTCCCCTAACTCACAAAACTGAAGTCGTGTTAGTCAGCGCCTGTAATAAAGCCCAACATGTACCCTGGGAAATGACTAATGTCATAACCATCTTGGCCAAACCCTCAATATATTCCACATGTGATCGATCTCCCTGTTTCCAGGGCTTAGCCTACAGTGAGTTAACTGTTAGATGCTACAACAAATTTCTTATCTGAATCACTCTGCAGCCTCTACTCATTCTGTTGCAACAGGCTGCCATTAAATTTGATATTAAAGAGTCTGCTCGCCAACACGGCACTTCAAACTGGCAGCTCAAACTCCTGTGCTGGAAGATCACACACAACCGGCTCATAGGAGAGGATTATGTTTTGGTTGCTCATTACACTATGTCATCACAGTGTACACTACAGTACATTATTTGTTTCATCCTGGCCATAAAGAATTTCAGAGAACCTGTTTCAGACTGATCACACAAGTACTGACCACAGACTACAGTCATTCTCTCAAGTTTCATTATGATTCTGTATTTTCAGCATTGGCACACACTCTTGTATCAACATCTCTTCACTGTCAAAATGTTTGCTTGGTGTGTTTGTGTCTCAGTTGATGAAATGTAGGCTGATATGTTCCGACACTTGAAAAAGTAGAAGTGATTTCACAAGGGAGTCAGCAGTAAAAGATAGGATATGGCAGCTAAGGTCATGCAGCTTGGTTTGAGCAAAACATTACGGGTGGCCAGCAGCAGAAGCAGCAGCAGCTGCTTCGACTTCAGCTGCTCACAAAACAATCTATTGATAGATAGCATGACTTTTGAACATCCCTCATTCTTTTCTTTTTCTGCTCAAAAAGGTCAGGCTCATAATTCAAGCCCTCAGATTTGAGAATGGTCCGAGTGAGTCACAGCATCAAAATGATGTGCCACCATAATGAAAGGCACAGAGCTGCAGCATACTGTAGCTGTTCATTTAACCAATCACACAAGTATGCACGGGCATGATTTCAGAGATGAAAACATGGAGGACCTCAGTGGCATGTCTGGGATGTGATTTAGTCTAATTGGCCCTGGTGCCATGTGTGGGCAGAGTTTAAACAGCCTCTCAACCATGTCCAGTTCATACAAAAGAGCTCAGTGCACAGCTTTTGTTTAAATTCATACAGCACCCTTCATTCAACAGAAAGTGTCACACAAAATATCAAAGTGCTCACTTGAAATCAAAACCAGCTTAAGGAGCCCTTGTTTTGAAAGCAACATTTCTGTGGCATAAGTCAGTTTTTCAAATACTTTCCCTCTTCCTGGTTTCCACATCACTGATGCAATTCAATAGAAAAAACAGGAATTACAGCAGCACAAAAGTAGACATACTTTACTGCAACTATATCCCAAGGGTGTAACTGTGTCTGCTGACAGCTGTTTAATTAGATAACATACCAAGAATACCACACTCGGTGGGACAACAGCATCAAAAACACTATGTCTATGAACCAAAGCTGACACTATCCATCATATCTGAGGTAAAATCAGTGGGAGACTGCTTTGGCAACAGTGCACAACCTGGCAGATGCAAAGCTTGATAACCAAAAAGAAAACAAGGTTTGTCTACTACATGATGTGAAATTTGTTCTACTTGGGAGTTTTATCTTACCACCTCTGACTTTAGCTATAGCATTTGGTCTATGTGACAGATGACAACGATAGTTAGTGGACAGCAGATGTCAGCAGTGGGTCAGCAAACTGTGGTCTTTAGATGGCACTGCTGTATCCATATCTGATAACTTGAGTTGTATATGTTGTTTACTGTATATGAGTCATGTCATTTGTATCTAACTGCAAAAGAGACTTATTTTCCCGATGAGTACCACAAATTGAATTGAAAGGAACCAGCCTGCTAATTGAATCCAGATCTGCTGTCACGTGTGGAGCCAAACAAACACACCCATAGAGCTGTGAGCAAGCTATTCCAACTTCCTGACTTTTTGTCTATTGCTCACACCCACAACAGACAACGCCCATGTGAAGTCCTTCCTATACACCCTCTTAGGGATACAAAAATGAACATGATGGTCAAAACTCTGCCTTATTCTACTTTAAAAAACTGTGAAATATTAGACATCATCCCAAATCTGGAGTCACATGAACATGCATCATCATCATGCTTTAATATGAGCAATGCCAGTTTCACTTCAGCATAGCCAACCACAGCATCACATTGCACCATTTCTGGACTTTGTGCAGCTTTTATTTTCCAGATTCAGCAAAGGAGGACAGTATACAATACTGGTCCCATGTTGTCTACATAACTCTCATTTCCTACGCATACGATTACATAATGGTATGCAAGGGGCATGCTTATCTTACATGCAAGACAGACTGAAAAGGAGAACCAAGCAAACAGCCACGGAACATAAACCAGTGCCAGGAACACAGTATTACTGAAGTAAAGAGGAGAAATACTCCCAAAAGCACCACACCTCCCTCTCTTCGTCAGTCTGGCTTTAACTCACGCGCAACTATCTCTGCAGGGAACAGGCGAGGCTGAATCTCAGCAAACAGCCCCACCTTGTTGGAATGACTGCAGGTCTGCATAATCTCATTTGGCAAACACTCAGAGGTGGCTCCAGAGATTACTGTTTTTATTGCAACAGTGTGCAGGCTCAATTTATTATCTAACAGAACTGGAATTCCCCACCCAAAAGTGTGTGATTTTTGGGTAATGATTTGCTTAATAGATTACATTGATGCATGTAAATAATGTGGGAAAATTATAGTTAAGATTTTGATTTGTATAATTTTATATGTAGTTATTAAGTAAGACTTTCACCTGCAATTATCTGTGGAGGAGGAATCAATGTTAAAAAGGTTGTGCAAAATCTGACAGTGTCTCAGATACACTACAGGGTGTGCTATGACAGTGTTACTGACTACTTAATCTATTTTAACACACAGATAATTAAATCACAGCCACATCTCAATTCTTCTCACCATCTCACTGAGTCTATTCCTGAAGAGAGACTGCCTCTAGTCCACATCACACAACAGAGGCTGGGCTAGGCTTTGTAACATGCAACTTTAAGCCATAAACTGTAATCAAATCACCCTAAATAATACTTTGGAAAAGAAGTCAGAGACAATTACAGTATGGGAATGTTCTTCGGAGCATGAAATACTATCAGTGCATGACAATGTGCAAGGGCACCAATAGAACCGTCATTGAATACCCTACCTAAGACCTCCCACACTTCAAAGAAAGGTGGGAACCTAGGTGCAAGGGTAATTACATCACATACTCAGAGAAAATAAGGACAAAGCAGGAAGTAGGTTAACTGGCACGCATTCAAACAAACCTTCAATGAAGTTTGGCCATGTCTTCTCCTCTGGCTCCTCCAGTGAGTGGTCCCAGTCTGCCTCAGGTGAGGCTCCTAGCACACTGGCCTCCGTGGCCCCTGAAAGAAGTGCCCGCTCTATGGCAATCTCCTCCAAAACATCCAAGTCCAGTTCATCTCCTTCCACCTCAGGTGGCACAGGTGGAGGCTGTGATTGCTCCCCAGTTGCCTCGGGACTAATAAGCTGCTTCACCTCAACTATCTCTTCTACCACTACAATTTTCCTCCTCATGGCGGCCTCGTCTATGTCAGGGTTTACGGACTCACAGGTGTCCCCTAGGTGAGGGTGGTCAGGCTGGGCAACTGCGGGTGTGGCAGTGGAAGAGGGTGTGTCCTCCTTCAAGTCCCTCTTCTTCTCTTCCTCCTGCTTTAAGGCCTCAGAAACAGAGAGCCTTTTCTCTGTGCTGCGCTCTGCTGCCTGAGTGGCCGAATGTTGTGCAACTCTGGGAGGCTCCTCTTGCTTGACTAGGGGGCTGGCCTGTGCCTGAGCTACAGCTGCTGTTACTGCTGGTGCTGCTGACGCTAATTCTCCGGCTGCGGGTGCTTCCCTCGCAGTGGAGGATGTTTTTGGTTTCGGAACCTCCCGCTTGATTTTTTCTGCAAAGAGCAGTGCTGGCTCCACCTCCCCTTTGTCTGCTGGGGCCTCAGAGAGCACAGCTGCTGCCTGCTCGTTTTCCTCCCTGCACATTCTTTCAGGAGTCATCTTTGGAGAAACATTCATTTCTGTCAGTTCAGAGGCCGTGACAGGGCTGTCTTTAACTGTAGCCTTGGGCAATGATGTAATGTCAGTGGATGGCAATGCTTCTCCTTCATGCAAAAGGACAGGCTTTGTGTTTATAGTCTCCGTTTCTAGTGCCTTAGCCTGCTTTTTCCCTCTCCCTTTCTTCTTAATCTTTGAAGATTCCTCTGCAGCTTTCCCTGTGCTTATCAGGGATTTAGTCTCAACTGTGGGTTTTTGAGATTCTGACAGTGGTGCAGAGCTTTTCTCCTCAGGTTTGTAGCTCTGTTGTATGAGCTCCACTTGAGTTATTTTCTGCACAGTCACTGTTTCAACTTTGTTGACAGGCACGTCCTCAGATTTCACTGGCTCCACAAGGGGCAACTTAGCATTTAGCTCGCTTTGGGGGCATAATGGTCCCTGTGTGGTCTTGCTGACACTGCTTTCCGCAACATTCTCTTTTACTTGCGCAATATCTGGAAGCTCCACTGGGGGCACTGCAGTGATCTGGCCACACGATAGTGATGCTTCTTCAGAAATAGTCTCAGTTTGTTCATGGACTTTGTTCTTTGGCTTCCCATCTGTTTGTTTAGAGATGTCTTTTATTTGCCTCCTATTTATATTAATTTTAACCTTGGCCTCATTTTTCTCTACATGTGATGCTTCCTCAGTCTTTACACTGGTAGACACAGTTAAAAGCTCTGTGGTAACCACTGGTGTGGGTTGAGGGGTACTTTCTGCCACCTCCTCCTGGGGTTTGTCTTTTGAGGTTTTTTCCTTCTCTACCTTTGTGTCAGATACTTCCTCAGGATTGACACTCTTAGATATCTCACCCGGAGATTTCTTTTTCTTTCTTTTTGATTTAGAGCTTCCTTCAACCACTTGTTTGGTTTCCTTAACCACCTCTGTGGTGTCCACATTTTGAGTGGGCTGGGGTGAAGAGGAGTCTTTTTGTGCTAATGTAGGATCCTGCACTGAGACTTTAGCAACCTCTTCTAAGACTATTTTCTCATCTTTCATGACATGAGGAATACATTTTACCTCAGTTTTCTCCTTTTCTGTAATAATCTCTGTTACTGTAGTTTTCCCCTTGACTGGTTGTGCATCTTCAGCATTGGCCACAGGTGCCGAGAGAGTTGTTGCAGTTGTTGCAACTGTAGTGGCAACGTCAGGTATTGAGGACTCAGTCAGTGAAGTAGTTTTTTTGAGCACTTCATCAGTTTTAGGCTTTGCTGAGAGACTCACTGAGGTCAGTGAAGTGTCAATGGGCTCCTGAGTCACTTTAACTTTGGAGATCTCTGTTACTTCATCAGTTGACAATACTGGCTCACTGGTGGTTCTGGTGGGGGCAGGTTTGGTGGTCTCCTGAGTAATAGTTACTCTGGCAGTTTTCTTGGCCTTCTGATGTTCTATTTTTGATTCGACTGGGGTCTTAACTCCTGCAGGTTCAATTGATTCCTCTTTCACTATTGCTTTCTGAACCTTTTCTTCCTTGATATCTTTATTAGCAGATTTTGGGGTGGTAGTGGCAGTGTCAGTAAGAGGTTTGTAGGTTTCCTGAGCAGATGCCATTGTAGTAACTGTCTGGGGCTTCACTTTATCAGGTGTAGTTGCAACTGTAGTCTTCACCTCTGCAAATTTAACATGATCCACAATCACCTTTGTTGTCTTCTCTTCTTTGACACCTTTATCAACAGGTTTTCTGATGACAGGAGCAGCAGTGACAATGTCAGTAAGAAGACTGATTGTTTCCTGAGTAGCAGCCACTTTAATAACTGCTTCGGGCTTTACTATATCAGCTGTCATTTCAGCTGTAGATTTGACTTCTGCAGATTTAACTGGATCCACAATCACCCTTTTTGTCTTCTCTTCTTTGACCTTTGTATCAGGAAGCATTATGGTAGATGTAGTAGTTTTTGGGAGCACTTCATCAGTTTTAGGCTTTGCTGAGAGACTCACTGAGGTCAGTGAAGTGTCAATGGGCTTCTGAGTCACTTTAACTTTGGAGATCTCTGTTACTTCATCAGTTGACAATACTGGCTCACTGGTGGTATTGGTAGGTGCAGGTTTGGTGGTCTCCTGAGTAATAGTTACTCTGGCAGTTTTCTGGGACTTCTGATGTTCTATTTTTGATTCGACTGGGGTCTTAACTCCTGCAGGTTTAATTGATTCCTCTTTCACTATTGCTTTCTGAACCTTTTCTTCCTTGACATCTTTATTAGCAGATTTTGGGGTGGTAATGGCAGTGTCAGTAAGAGGTTTGTAGGTTTCCTGAGCAGATGCCATTGTAGTAACTGCTGGGGGCTTCACTTTATCAGGTGTGGATGCAACTGTAGTCTTCACCTCTGCAGATTTAACTTGATCCACAATCACCTTTATTGTCTTCTCTTCTTTGACACCTTTATCAACAGGTTTTATGATGACAGGAGCAGCAGTGACAGTGTCACTAAGAAGACCAATTGTTTCCTGAGTAGCAGCCAAAGCTTTGGGCTTTACTATACCAGCTGCCATTTCAGCAATAGATTTGACTTCTGCAGATTTAACTGGATCCACAATCACCTTTGTTGTCTTCTCTTCTTTGACCTTTGTATCAGGAAGAATTATGGTAGATGAAGTGCATGTGACCATTTCATTAGACTGTGAGACAGCTTTTTCGTCAACAATCTTGGACTTCTCTTTATTTGTTTTAGGAGCAAATGGTTCAGCTGGAATCTTTGATGTTGCACCACCTGTAGCCTCACCGACAGCAGCCACAGTTAATGGTAGGGCTGTTTTGGAGGACACTGATGTCAGAGTGGTCTGTGATACATCCTGTTTTGAAGCTGCTGTCTGAACAGGGACAGAACTTGGCGTCTTCTCCTTTTGGACCTCATACACTCTTCTCTCCTGTGATGTTGTTACTGGCCTTTCACTGCTCACATCAGGCTGCTCACGAGAGACTCTCTTTACCCTGGTCTCCTCCATCATCACTGCTTCACTTCTGAAGCCATCCCCATTCCTGAACAGAGGCTGAGACTTGTCCTCCACTTCCCATGATGCTTTTGGCCTGACTGGTTCTGCAGCCATTGGACGACCCCTAAACCTGGGGGTCCTATCCGAGAAGCTTTCTCTTTCCCCAGGGCCCATCATCTTATGGCGGTAGCCTTGACGATCAGCCAGAGCCTCTTGGCTCTCTGTTTCACCCCTACGTCCCGGCTTGGGAACATAAGACGTAGGACCTTCCACAGACTGGACCCGTGCAGCCCGGTGAGCAATGGCTAGAGTGGCAGCTGGCTTCCTTACCCTCTGTAGGGATGCAGGAACAATCTCAGGGGGCAAGCGGAGGTAGTCACGCAGGTAAACAATGCCCTCATTGGTCAGGTACCAGTAGAAATGTCTCCAAGCAAATGTCTCCTTGACATAGCCCCTGGACTTAAGAGACCCCATGGCGCGGATTACTTGTAAGTTGCTCACACCTTGTACCTCAGGGTGCTTGATCTGAGGTCTCTTGTCCTTTTTGGCCACCATGACACCATCTCGAAACAGGACCTCATAGATAGCCCTCAGGTCCCGCAGGGGCATCAGCATTCCAGCAACCATTGTGCTTTATGTCAGTATATTCTCTCCAAGTAAAAATAAACTGTACAACATCAAAGAAAGCAGAATTAGATTGTCTCACGCCTTATTGTGTAAAAGAATCCAGTGGCAAAACCGGCTGTCACGTGTCTCTCAATTCAATTAGAAAAGAATGAAAGAACAAATTCTTGTAATCTTTTTTCTTACTTTTGTTTCCTCGTGTTCTGTCCTTTGGATAAGAAAAAAAAATATTCCTCTGTGAAATTCGACTTAAAACGAAGTCAAAAGTGTGCTGTCCCCCTGCAGTCAGCGTGGCTGGGAATGAACAGTCTCCGTTCTGCCGAGATGGCAATGACAGAATGGAAGAGAGGCAGCGTGTGTGAGAGAGTGTGAGAGAGAGGGAGTGAGGCACACTTCTCAGTCCGGCTCCTCCTACCTTCTCTCGCTATTTCTTAGGAAAAAAATGGCATGGAAAAAAATCACTCACTAAAGTAAATAGTACAGTGGGAAGTAGGGAGCAAAGAAAAAAAAATGTCTGCAATAAATTGATCGGAATAAAGAAAGAGCAAAGTCAAACGAGTAAGGCAACACACCAATAAAGTGTGTTTAAGCACATGCTCTGTAACACTGTGACTTTTACAGAGACGCCCACCCACACACAATAGCACACGCCTCCTATGTAATGTACACACACCTCTAAACACACACTAGGACTGGCTGACACACACCCTTGGCGTGTCACACACACTGGCCTGAATGAATGGACTTTTCTAAACAGAGATTAGTTATAAGAAAGTAAGTCGACCAGTTGGTATGTATCTATCCTGTCCTGGAGCGACTCGCTGAGCGTCCATGTAGGTTATCAAGTATAAGGTGTCTGGTTTTACACATTTCCTGATCAGGTATCACTGAGGAGCTTTTACTCTACACACAGGGTGTGGTTTTCAGATATCATGTCACACAGTCTTTGAATCCATAAAATAAAGACCAGTGACATTTGAAGAGAAAATATATAAATTACCATAAATGTATTTTGGCCACCTTTGACAGACAGCAACATTTTACAAATCTTTTTATAGACAGGATATGAGAAGACGAAAGTGCCGTGACACTTTAATTCCCACACCGGTAGACCCATGCTGATATAAGCGAACAGAACTAATATCAAGTTTAATTCTATTCAAATCTGTGTTTGTTTGGAGGGTCTCCAGGCCACCAAGTGAAGGAAACTACATAGACTAATCAGTGTTTCCCATTTCAGCTCATTAAAGTGATGCAAGAGGCTGTAAAGCTCCCTCAAGTTGTGTTGCTGCTTCAGACAGCTAACATTAGGGCTTCATTCCTTGATTTAGCTGGGAACCAAGAATCTCTCTTGCACAACTATATAAAGAACTGTGCATTATAGCTAACCTTTTCAGCACTCTAAGGAACATGATATCAGATTTCTATCCCTAGATCACTTCTCCCCTCTGTACATCTGTCTCCCGTTCGTCTCTCTGTGTCAGTGAGAGTGTCCTCTTATGGCTAGTCCAGTGAAAGCCAAACTGGAAGGAAAACTGACCATTGTTGGACAGAGCAGAGGAGCACATGTTCACTCATCTCATTGAAAAGACGAGGATATGACAAGTAGAGTAAGGAGACGGTACTGTGCTCTTGTTGCAAAATTATAGTGGTGGTGATTGGGCAGCAATGAAATGATGCATTCCCCCTGCTGTTTGAAACCACACACACTATTACACATCCAAACACTGGTGGAAAACTGTTTTCTTTTTTTCACTATGGCAACAGTCAAATGAAGTGAGCCAGTTCTGACTAAGACACATATCCGCTTTCAGGGCTGCAGTGGAGCAGCAGGCCATAAATCTGTTGTCCTGGACAGCTGGACTATACTGTCATTTATCAGAGCACTATTAGCAAAGACACTATGATATGAAACAAACTATTAGCACATTATCAAGCTTTCATCAGCAATCAGGCCAATCAAAAAATAAAATATCTGAGTGTATATAATAGTATAATATAATAGTCTTTACATACAGAAGCCGCAGTTTACATACAGTATGTACTTATGTAAATATTCAATAATTCCTTTAGTGACTAGTGCCTTCACTAATGCTGCCCAAAAAAAAATAAATAAATCCTTTCGCACAACAGCTCTCTGACATCTGTATTGTCAGACTCTGAGGTGATGCCCCAGGCCATGTCAGTATGTACTCCACCTATAGCAGATATGCCCTAAACATCTTTCATGATGTTATTTTATCTGAGGTGAAGTTAATGATTCAGACTAAAGGCTGGGAGGAGCTTTCAGAGCAGGAACAAAGGGATTTTCAAGCTCACTGTACAAGAAAGGCATTCCTCTGAATTACGAAACAAATGTTTTATCATTGACATGCTGCAGTTTGCCTGACACTTAAGTAAAGATGGTGGTGGTGGCGGCAGGTATAAGCTAGTTGCGTTTGTGCATGTGAGCATCTGAAAGTCTGGGCTTACGCAAGTGTGTTAAAATCTCATTAGGTTGTCTCTGAAGTATTTTATCATTCAATCAATCTAATATGAGGTTATAGAAAACAACATAAGGGATTTACTTAAACAGAAAAAAAGAAATACCATACTAACAAACCAAATAAGCCCCAATAATATGCTGATTAACTATATGATCAAATTCAAGCCAAGAACAATCTCATTTGGGGTAATCCGCATAACCATGCATGGTGCCTTTGCTCTCTGGGCTGCATATCAGTGTGATTTCATGCACTGTTTATGCACAAAGTGTTCAGTGAACTTCAAACTTCCCACAGTGACCCTTACTCTGGCTTGAGGCCCAGTCCCTTCAGCCATCCAAATATTAAATATGCCAGAGAATTACTGTATCACCGGACCTGACAAACCCTGGACATGAAAATGATGTGCTTCCTCTACTACACTAACACACTGGTAACAGTAGCCATATGCAGGTTTGAAGTGCTGTTAGCAACTTAATAAATGATCTTAAATAGACTCTCAGAAGGGAATGGGATGTGTGATCACTGCAGAACTAAACTAGCAATCTAATCTTCAGACTATTAACATGCATTGCTGCAGCCAGCCACAGAAGCATGATGTGATTGATTGAAGCAGATAAAGGAGTAATACGACTTTAGGGAAGTGTCTGGATAGTTTCCTGGTTAGGAGCCCACTTCTGCTTCAAAGTTTCAGACCTCGACAAGTCCCAGAATAGACTTGTCACCACCCACTGATGGCTGTTGGCGACTGGCCCACTGTAAAGGCCTCTGCTCCTGGGTCTACTGGTGCTGCATACGTGTCCTCCATTCTGACATCAGATCCAAGCCACTCCAGCCACTTCCAGGGAAAGAAAAGGTCAGCATGGCCTTTCTTACCCTCTAATGTATGTGCATGCAAGACATTAGAGAAATCAAACCATTGTCAAAACTAGCAAACAAATGTCTAAACATGTGATGGGTCCCCCTAATGAATGACACATGTACTTCTAATATCATGCGAGCAAGTTGCAAATTTAGTGTGAGAAACATAAAAATGAAAAGTGCAAATGAAAACAGATTTCTTTGGTGTGAGAGCATACAAAACGAATAAAAGTCAGAATCAGAAATCAGAAAGGAATCTGATCATCTTTTTTACAAGGCAAACAAGGAGGACGGCCTTTCCAAATCATGACTTGCACTTTTGAAGTTGTGACGAATCACTCTGCAATGCGCAAGAGCTCCCTTTATATCTGGATGATAAGCCTGTCTTTATATATGGAGCTTGTCTCCTGGCTGAGTATAGTTAGGCTAGTGACCCCACAGTTGGGGACAGCTGTGCCCCCTGACAGAGCTGATGCATGCTTAAGCACAAACACCTCCAACTCAGGAATCTGCTAAAGTTAGAGATTGTTATAAACTACTATAAACTGCTTTTAGTCCAAACAGAAGTAGCAGTAACAATTGAATGGATTTTGTACAGACATGCATGGTCCCAAGAGGACGAAGTCTACTGACTTTGGTGGTCAGCTAACTTTACCTCTAGCACCACCAACAGTTTGGCTGGGAGCTCTAAATTTCACTTGAAACTATTTTGTTTTAAGGGGACATGTCTTGATAACTGTTGGATGAATGGCCATGAAATCCGTTATAGACATTCATGGTGCCCAGAGAATAAAGCCTGTCTTTGGTTTCTAAGTGAAGTAGCTCAACAACTATTAGATGGATTACCTTGAAATTTGTTGCACTCATTCATGCTCCTTTCAGGATAAAATTTAATCAGTTTGGTGACCCCTTTACTTTTAATTTAAGACCAGTGGCTGTTTACTTACCAGTCTAGAAGAAATGCTGACTTCAGTATTAAACTTCATTCCTTTACTCGCCAAGAGCTGTCTCCAGCAGTGTTTTGCTTGTAGTTCTATCACTTCTTTTCCTCTCTGAAGTTAGCATGCTACCCAGCTAACCCCAGCCTAGCCAGACTGCCCTGAAGAAGTAGCACTGCTCAGAGGGCGTATTCTAAACTCTTGCATTGTAAATGGCTGTGCAATGGTTGAACCTCTTGGCAAGAGCCCATCCTGGCAAGAAACCACATTCAGTGGCAAAGAAATCAAATATCCCCTTTAAAGTTGCAAAGGCCTGAACAAATGATTTCTTTTAAACATAAAGGGTGTCTTATATTGTACAACTTGCCCTCTGGGACAAGTTTGTGATTATTGCCTATATATAACTTAACTTGTTGACCTGACTAATTTAACATGCTGACTGACTACATGTGAGGCCTTAATCACACCCCCCATAGAACCCTTACAACAGCCTAGACTGTCGTAAGGATTCTATGTATGGGTCAGCGTGAACAACAGTGTCAATTAGTGCTTGAGCAGGGAGAGAAAGTGGTCTTTGAAAAGAAGGATGAAGCTGTGAGGATTAACCCCTTGTGCTGACAGGTCCCTGGCCAGTCTGGGTGTAATTGGGATGATCTAGTGATAGTTTCAGGGGTGGCAAGAGGGAAAAAACTAATATACTGTAAACTGTACACCAAACACAAACCCACAGAAGTGTGCTAAACCACAAATTGACTGCAGACAAAGAAGCACTGTATGCTAGGCACTAGTGAGCAGAGAGGGAGACTGAGAGGTGTCTTTGGCATTCCTCACACGGCTGCAAAAATAAATAATCAACTGTTCTTGGATAACTGAGGTAAAAACAAGGGGCAAATTGGGGTAGAGCGAGCTAATTTTTTCTCTCTTTTCAGATTCGAGGGGCAAGAACAATAGACAAAGTAAAGTTCTGAAATCAATCAAGACACTATGGGAACAGTTCTTGTTGCTTTGCCAACCTAAACTTTTCTTGCCTCATAAATATCTTTGGAGTTATATAAGGCTTGTTAAAGGCAACCATGGAGTAAGACAACCTCAGTTTTATAAAACAAAGTTTGTGTAACTTTGTGCAAAGTGAAAGAAAATTTCAGCAAAGACTTACAGTATATTTCAGGGAAAAATTAAGCTTCAGCAACATAAAACTGTGCTGACGTCACACTTACAACAACCTACTTTGTGGGTAGAGTAAGAGAAGCCAGCTCTTGGCTTTTGTCTCACCAATATACGCATAAGTGCACATGGAAAATCTATAAACTGATGTGTGCTTGAGGTAAAAATGACAGGCCATGCTTGTGTTCTCAAATCCACGAGTCACAGATCACACTGACTTCTCCTTTTCCAGAGTGGAAAGAAATGAAGTCACAGACTATGCCTCCGTTCACCCTCCTTACAGACCAAAAATAAGCAGGAGCACCCAAAAAGATTGCCAAGTCCCTTTCATTCTTACTCACTCTAACCAGCTTTCTGACATGTTAGAGGTGGAGTCTCTATGTGTCCAACCTTACAACGCCCCCTACAGCCTCTGAGACTTGGACAAGAGCCCACCCATGAGGGGGTAAATGGGGCCAGACTGAAAGCAGAAGCAGTGATGTGACAGATTTACCATGTCTAACACCACAAACAGCATCAACCATGGATAACAGTGAAAACTTTTCCTAGAATTGATGCAGGGGATGCCAAAGTATTCATCACTCCAACTTTTCACATCTAAGGGTACCATTACCCCCTGCAGCATTCTGTACGCAGAGCAAAATATGCCTCTGCCCTTCTGACGTAAAAGTAATAGAAATCAAGTTTTGGTGGTAAAGTCTACAAACAGCCAGTGACTACAAAACTGCTTTGTGTTGTAAACAAGTTCCAGCAGTGAGATGTGGACAGAAAATTTGAACCAGCCCTCGACTCTCTTGTTCTTTCTCCTGTGTGAGCTGTATGCCAACTCAGCTAAACGGCAGCCAGGGATCAGAATCAGCATGCAAGAGATGTATTGCACCATTTTGGCGCCAGAAAGGTTTAAGTGTTGTTGCACAAGATAGATCCATGATGCTCAACTCCATATTTAACACTCTGCAGTCCAAAATGAGAAAAATGAGGTGTTGTCTCTATGTGGCCACACCCCTTCATGACATAAACATATATTGCACCAATGCTAAGAACCATTCACTCACTGCATCCTGCCTCAGTTTAGAGTCGTTACAATCACTTACCTTTTCTTGGGCTGAGCCAGAACCGATCTCCAAGGGGATCTCCTCTGTCCATGCTGCTTTGATCTGACATATTATACAAAGGCCTCTCCACCTCCAAAAAAACACAACACCCTCTCTCTGCTTTCAGTCAAAACCACACTGCTACTGCTTGTGCAACCCACTGCCCACCCAGCAGATCAACATGGCATGCAAGATGGGGCTAAAAGAGAGAAGGAATGGGAGTGGAGGGGTCCATTCAGGGTAGGGAGGGTGTTTGTGAGAAAAAGAACAAGGGAATCTTTTCATCTCTGGCCCATAAATGCAGAGGAACATCTACACTATAAATCTCAGGGCCTTGCCAGACTGGACACATCCTCTCTGCTGCCCCGGATACCCTGCTCCATGTCCCATACATCTGAGGGCGCCCACGCTTTATTCCGGGCAAAACAGAGAAATATACACTGGATGCCTTGTTCGAGAAACCTCACAAATTACAGGCACAGAGATTAAGATGAAGGGTGGACATGGGAAAAAAAAGGGAGGACAAGAAAACTGGATTGAGAAAGACAGAAAACAAAGAACTAAGAGCCTGCCTGCAAAAGGCACCATCAAGGCATCCAAAGTACACCCAACAACAACTCTGGTTGCATACTTATTCCTTGGTTTATGGGGAGCAATTAAGCCTTTTGTAAGTCGATAAAAAGCAGTGAGTTAATCTTAGAGCTGGAGTCAGATATCAGCAAACCAAAAGAGAAACAGTCCAAACATGTTGAGCTCCAATGCAAATTTCCTTTCAATGTGCAAATAACTGACAGGTGTAACCATATTTCAAGAGCTGCAGGATCACATGTAATAGGTAACACTGTGGAGTTTTTATCAGTTCTGGCTTGTTTCTAATGAGTGCAGTTGACCCTGAAGGGTAACACAAAGACATAAAGTTAAAGACTGAAACAAGAGGGCATGCTGCAGCTACAGTGCTGCATTTTGTTCAGACTAATGTGTAGGGCACTGAACCTGTCAAAACATAATCCTGCTTTCAATAAATTTTGATGGTTGTGTCAGAACTACACTTTGACCCCTTCCTTAATCCTTGACTACAGGAGGCTTGACATACGTGACAAGATAATCAAGAGAGGATTTTCAACAAACAACCATTATCTCTGACACACCTATGTCTTCAGTGACACACTTTTCTCTTTACTTGTCTGACCAAACGTACGTTGAAAGAGTTATTGGTTGCAGTAATTATCTCTGCTGTTTATAGAAGCCATTAAGAGATCCTCTTGTGAGATTCCAAAGAAAATGATGGGGGAGAAAATACACACTCTGATATATGTTGGTTTCAAGGGTTTGAAAAAAATTCCCTCCACCAAGGCTCAGCAAAGGAAGGGAAAAAGAGAAATTTTGTCCTCAAAGACTAACTGTGGATACCCACTTTCTCAGCTGACTCAGACTGCTAAAGCCTCATATGAGCTTTAGCTAAACTTAAAATTCAATTTTTGCACATGATGAAGGCTGTGGACCACAAACTCTTTTCAATGAGGCTGACCCGCACAAAATGGAGCTCGTTGGTGGGGATGGCATAAAATGGCCGTAGGGAGTGCCAGGTGTGGTAGTGCCAGCCAAAAAAGACCAGGCTGTTTGCGCCACACACAGGCTGCTCTGAGTGGGCAAGTTGATTCATTCCTCCCTAAGACGGTGATTTTATGAAAAAGCAGAAACAGAAGAGATATCTGAGTGAGGGTAAAGAAATGAAAGTGTCCCACTATGAAAACATGCTCCAAACAATGAAACAAAGTCACATTTTTAAACAAAAGAAAAAAAAAACAAAACTTTTGCATATTTACTCCATGAGTCAGTGTCTGCAAACCACACATGGGTGTGGCAATGTCGGGCTTTGGTTTCTGTAGCAACACAGCCCACAGGTTAGGCAAATACCATGTGCTGTCCACGGTTGACGTCCCGGGGAACGTGGGTTTGCTGCTGCTGTTGCCATGGGCAACCAGCTATCAAACAACAAAACTGGACACAGGATCCGGACTCTGGCCTTCCTGACTGGCTGCCACAATGTGCGGATTTGTATTGTAACCTGAGGACGCTGAGCTTTATTTTTAGAGAGGCATCCTGACAATCAGCCTCTGATAAAATATAGACAAACACAATACAGGTGCCCCCTCACCCATGCACACACACATGCACACAAATACTCTCACACAGACACACAGGATGGTGATTTATTGTCATCACTCTCATAAAACCCCTCCATCTGGAGAGAATGAATCAGTTGCATTCTTTCTTTCCTCAGAGCAGAGAGAGAAAAACTGACTGCACGAGCTGCTCCTTCCACAAAAGACAGACTTACAGTAAACTTACTTAGTATGTGTTTGTGGCTGTGGAAAGAAAAGGCCTATTCTCTGACAGCTTTAAAATCCAGTCACAGACACTATTGACTCACCATCATTATTAATTCTGTAACTTTCATGAGCTGGTTTTCACTGAGCTAAACCACCCACAAGAGGGCTCTTGTAACTCTATAACGTAGGGAGGAAACACAACAGCTGTAGCAGTAAGGGACAACCTAATACTTTGCGTTCAGGCTGCTTCTTTTTTGAATGAAGCTCTGAAAGATATCTTATTTGCAAGAAAGTATCAAGACTCGGAGTCTCGGAGCTGAAGTGTGTTTTATCTTATGCAGATCTTTAACTTCATTTCCTCAAATCTTTCATTCCACTGCACTGTAAGGCGAGGACAGAGCACCGCCCCAGCAGCATGACAGACAGGTATGAAGTCAGGCAGATTCAGATTCAGGGTCTGGAAAGAGAAACGAGTATGACCAACAATCCATCTGCAGAAATAAGACTTGCATGATGGACTTACTGCTTGTGCATGTATTTTCCTTGCTTTTTTAGACAAGCTTTCATATAGATTCTGTGACATTACAGAACTTCAGGAATGCTCTGGCTGTCTGGAATCACAGCTCCTCTGCAGTAGAGTATAATTACCGGGGTATAAAAAACACTATAAAATGTACCCAACATGTCCTTTCATGCAATGATGTGAGAAAAAAAAATGTAACTCACAGCCGCCTGGCATCCATGTCACAAAAAAACTTATGGAATGATACAGAGTCTGCCTCTGTGACTAAACAACAATAACAACAAGAGATCTTTAATTATGCAGGTACAGAACTTCACCCAGTGGGTGGAGTGAGATGTAAGAGTTGATTACTTAGCACTGTTCTCTTATATTACCTTGGAATTGTGCCCATAGGGCTTTTGTTGTTTTCCACAGCATTGTCAGTTGGACTTGAAAGAACACTTATGACACTTAGAAACAAGACGCCACACCAAGCAGCTACTCCGCTGCTGGAATCATAAAATATCAGGTGATCACCGTCAGGGTACATGTTCGAAGTACAGTTCAGTGGAAGCAATAATAAACACCTACACTGATACTCACTATAAAGTAAGTCTTGTCGGGAATTCATTATCAGCTAATCCTATTTATATACGCTATTCATGGACCAACCCACCCACAATTCAAGTATCCTCAATTCTGCAGGAGATGGCATTTCACCTTCCTCTTTACTTGTTCTTATCAGCATGGCTGGATTGGCTCCACATCCTGTTTTTCCATTGTGACACCTGCCATTAAAACTCCAGCTTTAAAGGGAGTCTAACAATCCAAACAATGGGCAAGCTTCCCTTCCCAAACTGTAATAAAAACCAGTGAGCAGGATCTGCTCCAGTATTGAACAATACATTCATTCAAGGCACATGTGTACAAGCCCAAAAAGGAACTCATATATGAAATCCCTGAGAGGTAACACTCTTAGAGAGAAATGTTAACAGTTTGTCCTAAAGGGCATGTGGCCTCTGTGGGGACGAAACAGCAGAGTTAACTACAGTCAACAGCCTATCAGGTTACTCCCCAGACAAGTTCAGAATTGTTAATGTTTTTGCAACCTCTTCTCATGATGCAGTCTTAGAAACAAAAAGTTTACTGCATTGAATCCATCAATTAATTTACTGCTAAAAGGCGTGGTGCCAGTGCCAGACATATCAAATGTCGGCATGTTCTTTGAAAAGAAATGCAAACCACTGTGATCACCTTCAACAATGATCTACCTCCCTTTGTAAGGCTGCCAGAGCACCCATGTGAGGTGTGACCAGGCCTCTGCGAGAGTCATTACTCACCCTCAGGTGATGAAATGTGAACCAGTGTGCACTGGAGCCCACACAAATTCTATGACAGAGACATATCTGTACTACTACAATGTTAGCCCTGAACCACATCACCAGCAATGATGTGCGGAAACACAATTTTGCTACTGTATTGTCATTGGCTCTCCACACACACAAACGTTCTTGGCATTTTTGCTTTATGAGTAAAGTTCAGAGTAACTGAACAGCCATTGTTTGCCCCCTCTACCTCGCCCTTCAATCACATACCATTCATTTCAGTAACATCTGATTGCATCTCTCCTTTTATCATTTTCACTTTAAATTCACTGTACAGCAGATATCAACATGGACAGACTCTGTAAACATAGAGATGGACAGTGGGCTTTCACTAGAGAGACTGACACCTTGAGCTGCTACTACTCTTAAAGCAAAGCAGTGAAGTGACCTGTTCCATTATGGGGGTCAGGCTACACCCAGGTGTTACAACCCCACCATGGGTTTATCATACTGGGTGTAAAACATTCCAGATGTACTTCAGAGGACAAGTCTGGCCTGCAGGGGCAGGTCTTGACCCAACCCTTCAAATTCATGAGAACTGTGAATCTTTCAAGGCAGCATAAATCTTAACTTTGAGTGAGTGTGTAAGAATGTATGTGAGTAATACGGCATATCCATCATTGAACTAGTGATACAACCATGTCATTAAGACATATGTAACACTTAAGCACTGTGACCAACTCAGTTTTCTAGCTCAAACATTTACTTTAGGTAATCAGTACAGTTGTGACAATTGAAGCCAGTCAAACCCCCTAAGACATAAAGGGTTTCATTCATACATCAGACACACATAGTCAGAAAAGAAAGGAACCGAAGAGGAAGGAGGCAAGCCAAGGAACAAACACTGCACACGTCTTCCCATCAGTCATTATAAACAAATCTATGTGCATTTCCCGTGTGTAATTGCATTCCTGTGATTCTGCTGTTTAATTAATTTAATCAGAATACTTATTGGTTGAGAGCTTCAGATGTTCCAGACCGTCCTCTGACAACAATGAAACAATAGAAGAGAAGAATGGGCACTCACCTAAAAAACAAAGACAGAGAGAGAAAGTATGATCAGAGCTGTGGTACAGTAAGCTACACTTTAACACTATATAATAGTCATAACAGTGGGAAGAATATACAGATGGGTAAAATTAGTGCAGATATATGCTTTAGTACATCTCTTAATATGCACATCTGTTAAACTTCAGTGAACATAGAGACAAAAGATGAAGTGGTCTCCCATGTGTGTTGCATTAGCAGAGCACGGCAAGAATGAATATGGCCTCTGACACGTGCAAAGACTACAATCAAACGGGTAAGTCTTCCTCCACGTGCTGGAACACTCTGGTTTTAATAGCCGTCTGACAAAGAGTTGAAATACATTATGCAGGCTTCAACTTACATGCAAGTTTATCTCCTCTAAAGTCATTTTTTTCAACAAATCAAGAAGGGATCTCGATCTTGTAAATTCTGATGCACAGAAGATTAAGAAAGTGGTACTGGTGAGTAGGAATGACACATCAAGAGAGAAACTCATGTTAACTAGCTAATATCACCATCTACTGGACAAACAGAAAAATAGCAAGTTAGCAGCGTACTGAGAATTGCTTCAGGAGCTTTCATTCAAAGCTATTTTAGTTTTTACAACTAGAGGGAGAACAGCAGGGGTAGAATGTAACTGAGTACATTTACTTAAGTACTGTCCTTTGAGGTACTTGTACTTGTGTATGCCCATTTACATACACATCTACTCATTCTAATATAATATATTTTACCTTGTGCATGTGACATATGATGAATCTAGCAGACAAATTGAGAGAATAACTTAAGGTGCAACAAAGTAAACAGTCTCTGATCTGTTCAAGCAGGGAGAAAAACAACATGAGCCTCAAAATGTTCCAGGCCTCCTCCGGAACTATTTCAGATAAGAGGCCAAAACTTTTACAGCTCTCCTTTTTAACAGGGTGACTGCACTGTGCCCTCGACACTTACCACCCATGTCGCTCTGCTACTGTGCAGGACAGACCCCTCACAAACATCCATACATTTTATGGGAGTTATATATGAATTTACCAGCTACCAACCATCAGCCCTGCTAGTGTTTCTCATGTGTAACCAACACTGTGTTAAATCATCACCTTATGACACTGGTGATCACCCACTCTAAAACAGGACCTGTCTAACTTCTGGTATGGTTTTCAACAGCTGACTGTCACCGCCTGGGTGTTTATGGTGAATATTTATGGTAAATATTTTACATAATACAAATTATTATTATGTTATAGTGATAACTTTTTAGTGAGCAGGTTTTAATGTTTATGGATTTACACAGGATTTATGTCTTAAAATATAAATCATGGTTTCTAAGAACCAAAAGTGACACTTTCAGATTCCTTGTTTGACCAAGGACAAACCCTAACCCTAACCCTATCCCAAAGATATTCAAGTTATTATCATAGTATTGTATGTATTCATTCATTCATTCATTATCTATACCGCTTATCCATTAAGGGGGGGATGCTGGAGCTGACAGCTGACATTGGGCAAGAGACGGGGTACACCCTGAGATCGTCAGTCCATCACAGAGCCGAAACATACAGACAAACAACCATTCAACGTACGGACTGTTTAGAGCCACCAATTAACCTAACTTGCATGTTTTTGGTCTGTGGGGGGAAACCAGAGTTCTTGGAGAGAAGCCACAGAGGCACAGGGAGAACATGCAAACTCCACGCAGAAAAGCCCCGGGCAAACTGGGGCTGAAACCCAGAATCTTCTTGCTGTGAGGTGACAGTGCTAATCACTGCACCACCATGCCGCCCAGAATGTATGTATGTAAATATTTAAAGATGTTGGGTTGATGGATTTTCATCATTTTTGCTCAAAAAACAATTGGCAGGAAAAAATTGTTAAACAGTAGAAAGCTGGACATCAAAAACAGCTCTTTAAAAGGCCTTATCTGGCTCTTTATCATGGCAAGTATGGAGAAATCCATAGTATCCACTGACATCATGTTACATAATTTCTAAATTTCAAAAGTTCACTTGAATGCTTGTCTGCCATTTGTGGCAGCGAAGTGCAGGGTTACTTTGTGCAACTGACATGTGATAACAACTACTGTCAGAATCACATGTCATGTTTTATACTTGTGAACATTAAAAAAATAAATAAATGAATAAACCCAGAACAACAGGATGTGAGAGGAAGCATCCTGGAAGAGCAGTCAGACTCTCCTCTGGAACATTCCATCATTGTCATATTTCCTGAACAGTTTGCTGCCAGATAGTGACATTAAATTACAGTGGGTCAAGGACAACATGATGTGCCAAGCAAGCATTATTTTACGGGAAAGTCTGTCTGTTAGCCATATAACTGTAAATCCAGTGTCAAAATGAGCCTTATTGTATCATTAACAGAAAAGTATATTTTATTTCAAGACCTTTACTTTTTTTTTTTTTTACTTTTGTCATAGAACACTAAATCTGTTTGTACTCCTAGAGACATCACCAAGTCCCTTGATCTTAGCAGTTAACTTAGTGAAGACAGTGTTTTCATAATAATAACTGTATGATCTAATACAAACTTAAGACAAGACCCAAGTTGAACATAACAGTTGTTTTTGATCTTGGAGACAAATGAACAAATGAACCCTAAGTAGAGCATTTTTGAAGCATTCAACCCCATCTCATACTGTAGCTCAGTGGATGGAGTTTGATTAGTGAGTTGCTGAAGTTCCACACCACCCTCATCTCTGCTAGAAAAGAGTCCACCTAAAGGTGGCCTGGTACAGACAGAACAACTTGGAGCTCAATGCTTTAAAGACTGAGGAGATGACTGTAGTCTTCAGGAGGAACTTAACCCCTCGTAACCCTGTGTGACGCCCCAGTCAACACAATGGAGTACTTCCACTCCCTGCACCATCATCGCACAGCAAGAAAGCCCAGCAGAGGATGTACTATCTGCAGCAGTTCAACCTGTCAAAGACGATGATGCTGCACTTCTAGACAGCCATCACTGGGTCTATCCTCACCTCCTCCATCACCATCTGGTGCACTGGTGCCACTGCCACAGACAAGGGCGGACTGCAGTGTATCATTTGCCCTGCCAGGAAGGTGACTGGCTGCAATCTGCCATCCCGCCAGGACCTGTACACCTCCAGGACCCTGACGCGAGCAGGAAAGATTGTGGCTGACCCCGAACACAAACTTTTCGAATCACTCCCCTCTGGCAGGAGGCTGCAGTATATCAGGACCAAAACCTCACACTACAAGAACAGCTTTTTCCCAAAGTGCTGCTGGCCTTATAAACAAGGCCAGAGACACCCACTGGCACTGAAATAGCTTTTTTTCAGCAATTTTACACTCAACTCCAGTGCTACACCTGACCAGCAAAATACGGATTTGAAAAAAGACAGATCAGAATCTGTGTAGCAGAGGCTGAGACATCCTGATTTCAATCGCTGTTTTGACCATGTGAGTGCCACAAGTCACAGCTGTTGGTCTTGGGTGCATGGACTGTGTGGCTGTCTCCATGTGCACCTACTAGGATGAGGTGGAGTATAAATCAGAGCGTGTGGTGATTAATAAACTCACTCTTAGCCAGTCACATCACTGGTCTCATTGCTCTGAAACAGATGAGCCAATCACAGTCATGCATGACAACAACTAATGGAAAGAGGGTTCTCCAGGAAATTGCATTGTCATTGGATGGTGCAGAGCGTAATAATCTGAACACACAGCACCTCATATCTACAGCCAGAGGCAGATGGTGTGGGATTTTATTTCACTCGTAAAATGATGATAGAAATACATAATAAAAAATGTTGATGAAGCCGTTTATACGACCACATCTTTCCAATGCTATTTCAGTTTTATTTCTACTTTATCTCAAGTCATAAATGGTCACATTGTTCCATAAAATGTGACACAACAAAATCTGCACCGTAATGCAACTCAAGAATGAAACAGGAAACACCACTTTTGAAAAAAAAAGATTAATTTACTGATATTTCTACTTTAACCACAACAAACGTCAATTTTTCCTGCTGATTTATAGTGAGATTATGCAGTGATGGAGACCTTGGGGGTCCACGGCCTAATTATATCTCTGCAATAGACTTGGCCACCCGCTACAGGGTGGTGACTGGAACCGACTTCTGTCCAATAACAGCAACACCCTTGCACACATTTCCACCCAGTACTGGGAACACTGGCAACTGCCAGACAGACGTCCACCAGCCAAACTTCCAGACAGACAAACACAGTACAGCACTTCTTCTCACTCTGTGGGAGGTCTTTGAATCGTGCTGCAGCCTGATGGAAGCTCAGTGGGAACTTTTCCCTCTGTAATCCCAGAGAGCGTGACAGCAAAAAAAAAGACCTTTGAGTGAGAGAAAAATCCCTCCTCTGTGGGCTCTGGACTGAGAGTCAGCAGCCCAACAGCATCACACTCAGCAGAGCACAGGAACAGTAATATACTGCTCAGGCTGCTGAAACAGGGACATAAACTGGCAAATTAGGGAGCTGTGAGTGAAGAAAAGACAGTAAATCTGTGCAGGACCACACGGCCACAGTCAGCATCCATTTACTACTGAGTTACACCTCTGAAGGTTTAATTCATCTTTGATGCAGCATTATGAGATCAGAGGTTACTGCTGAACCTTCTCTGTCAGTACACTGAAACGAGAAGCAGTGCACCATTTATAAGTGGCTATGTCTGTGTGGTTTTAGCACTGTACTTACAAAAGCTCACGTTTTAGTTCAAACAGCAAGTTAAGGGGTATGATATCATTTTGTTAATGTTTTTTGATCATTTGTAATTGGTAAGAAACTTTGCACAGATGTAATTTCCCTATACCCCATTTGAGGCAGTGAAAACCCAACACCTAACTCTCAGAAATGCACTGTCTGGTGTCCCGCAATGTAGCAAATAAACATCTGTAGGTCTAATAACATCTGTGACAGTGTGACTGTACATGCTGAACATAATTTTTCCAAGTTTTAATTAGTAGGACTTTTGTATTCATAGCCTTCAAATAAACGCTGCAACTGCAACTGTTTGTGTGTGAAAATAAATCAGTCGTGTGAATCACTGTGTTGAGTCTTCATAAGCTGTAAAAGGTAATAAAAAAAGGTTTGGAGCAATAGGACTCCAGACAATTCTAGGAAAATAACATGTTTTGAGGATCGGTATGAGGACAATAAACCTATAGTCCCCTCAGTTATGTTACACACAATCATTACCAGCTTTAAAGCATGTTGTCCTGTGTTACCTGCAAGCACAGACAGGAAAAGCAAATAGGGTACGGAATCTGGATGACACACTGATCCAATCACAAACACAGAAGACAGAAAATAACATTTTATTCAGGCACTATCAAGAAAAAGTATATTGGTTCATAATGCTCAGGCTTCTTCATCACAGAAGACACTTTGCATTATTTCTGTTCATTTGTGCAACTGTTTATTTCCCTGCACATATTCCACTGCATTAGCTAGTAACTCATGTTTCAACACAATTAAGCATGAGTTCAAAAGCAGTTTCTGATGATGATTTTTAAAATCAGTCTTCTCTTTTAATCTTTTTTTTTTTTTTTTTATTGACAGAGACCTTATTACCCATGGTACTACAAAACATGCTGGTGTGCTAAATAAATTTTGTTAAATTAAACAGTGTAACAAAATGTAACACTTGACATTTTTCTGTGGACCCTTTCCTATCTCCTACAAGGAATGCCTGAAATCCTAGCAGGGAATGCCCTCTCACAGCAGACTGAACAGCAGAACATTCACATGCGTCCCCTCAGGCTGTGCAAACACTCATCTGTATTGTAATGTATTCATTGTTTCATAGTTGCATAACAACATAGCTGCAGGGTGACTTAACACTATTAAATTCCAATGTGACAAAGTTGCATTGGCAACTATATCATTCCCCATCTGACAGAACAAACACCAGATAATGTATATAAAGTGATTTTTGAGGCTATAACAGATATTTGAGAGTTTCAATAATGCACCCCAACTGGGCAGGAAATAAACTCGTCACCACCGTCTGGTGGACAGTACAGACGCTGTTTCAAAACATGTCCTTGGCATTTTTGTGCTTCAGTTTGCTGTCAGTTGTCAGCTAATGTATGCTTATACCGCTATACATGCAACACACCCAAGTTATCAGTCAGGCTCTATAGGGGTCTATCAAATCATCATATACCACATTCCAATTAAATATTAAATATTAATAATTCCACTAAAGATTTTCTAAAAATCAATCAATCAAGAAAATATACACAGTAACCAGTTATCTGTTAATCTGTTTCAGGTTAATCCAGTAATGGAAATACCAAATCAAGGTAGAGCACCACACTGAAGCAAAAATCCTGTAAATCCCAAATTTGCCATAATATGCTAACTGATTTGCAGCATTACCTGCAATGGTTCAATGTGACTAGAAACATTAAAGATCGGAATCATTCAGTGGTAGGCTATCGCAAAATCAGGCAGGTGCAGATTCAGGCAGACACCTGTTACGTGTTTGCTGCTGTGTTATAGTTTGACCCATGTGAAGTCCAACCCCCAGAAATTTCCCTCTCCGTCTGCTCTCCACCTGTATCACTTTACCTCTTGGTTTGGCTACCTGCCTCCTTTCTCTCCTTTCAGCTGCAGCTCTGTTCAGAAAACAAGCGTAACAGCGTAGCTTACCTTTGCTCGAGTAGAAGGACTCCATGCTGAACATTTTCAGTAATGTCCAAGGAACTTTGGAACAGAAAGAGTCACTAACTCCCTCTCTCCGTTTTGATCTCAGTGTGTCACGCCGGATCTTTGACTTTCTCTCACTATCTATGTTCTTTCTCCACTCTCTCTTTCAAACACGTCACGCTGTGGAGATCAACAGAATGGGAGTCCCCCCACCCCCGCCTCCTTCACAGGTCAGAGCCGCCCTTCATAATAATACCTCTGTTTCTGTGTGTGTGTGAGGGTGGGTGTGTGAGTATGTGTGTGTGTTGCACTGAAGTGTTTGAAAAAGATCTAAAATTTCAGAGTGTGAACAAAGGCAAACAAAGGTGTAAAGTTGAACGGGTACAATGAACATGAGTGAAAGGATAAAATTAAATCTGGAACAAGCGCTTTGTGTTTCTGCTGGAACGACAAATGGAATGTTTCATTCAATAATTACAGTCACATTAGAGTATTCATGAGGCTAAATGTAAGGTTTTCATGCAGCTTTGAGAGAAGATATTGTATATTGCATAGTGATAGCGTGTCAGAGAAATGAACCAGAAGTCTCTTGCTCTGCAGACATGAGCAGAGAAAGAAACACTGGGTGACAATCTGACAGAGACAGCAGTCTTTTCTGATTAAAGAGACAAGAAAACCATAGAGTCACACAGAGGCAGGGGGCTGCAGCATTTAAATGCACTGGACCAGTGCCACATACTGTAGTCTCAGTGACATGGCTCTGTGCCAAACTTCTGAAGCCAAAGAGGGACAAGCGTGCATGTGTTGTGTAATATACTGTAAAGAGAGAGCGTGTATGCCTGTCAGAGTTACATATAATACTTATGTGCAATCAGGCCATCTAACATCACTCTTGTAATGGCGACACTGGTACAGGTGGATGCATTAAAGCTAGTAAAGGTCTAACATGCACAATGAAGTATATCCTGCATGTAGTGTAAATACCAGCCGCAGTTAACTGGCAGTGCAGTCTCATCAGGCAGGTGTTTAACTGAATGTGCTCTATGCAAAGGGTTAATGATTAACACTTATTATTAAATTGCAGCATAGCACCACACACATTAACCCAACCTGGAGATATCAAGTGGACCCAGGGGAGAGAGCTGCAAATGAGGCCTGAAGATAAAGCTGCAGATACAAGTTACTATGGCTTTTCAGTTAGAATAATTGGTTTTATAAAGATGACGAATGGCAAACCTCTAAAATATGTGGATAAAGGTGAGCTTTAGTCAAATAGTATTATTTTTAGTATTATTATCATTTTACAGGCTATATTAGCCCTTTGCACCCCCCCAACCATTACCTTAGATTCTTATTTCATATTTTTCATATATTTTATTATTGCTTTGTACTTTTATGTGGGTGATATATGGAGTAAGCTCTTGTTAAATGACAGTTGTGTAATCTGTTATATGTGGTTGTGTATCCTTTATTTGTGGGTATTTTATGGGTTGTCTTATATGTGGATTGTGTATCCGTTATATGTAGGTGATTGTGGGTTGTCTTTACATTGCTACATGTTTATTATGCAGGTGATCTGTGGGATGTGCATTGCTATATGTGGGTGCAGTGTGTGTTGTGTACTTACTACCTGTGTACTTTTCTTGAGCTACTGGATGCCTTAAATTACCTTTCTGATTAATAAAGTATCTATCTATCTATCTATCTAGTAGCCATGTAAATAGTAGTTCTACTTTAATTGAACATGGAAATAGAGTACCAAGAAAACCAGAAACAGAAAAGCCATAATCTCTTATTCACTTTCTTTAACAGCCAGCCTGTATCTGTATCTTGGATCTGTGCATATTCCTGGGCCTGTCAGCTGCACTGCAGAGAGATAGCTCTAGGGATTCATCACACTGTATTGAAACTAAAGGCAACCATGTGATATTTGATCTTTTTCATAATCAATTCAACCGAGAATCATATCTATTATAAGTCCTCATCATCCTCAAATCTGGGATTTTAAGCCGCTAACATTCAAACTAGACACTGAAAAATATCACTGCCACATTTAGGTCGACTCACAGTTTTTCAACTAAAGAAATATTTCTGAGATCAGATATGTTCTATCATTTGATAGAATGCGGAACTACATGGTGACACCCTGAGTCCCTTTCCATATAGATCAAATACTGTGTTGTACAATAGGCCCATTGACCATGCATGTCCCCAGTGCCAGGATTAAAATAGATCTTTGTTCCTAAACATTTTCCAATTTGTTTTGTATCGCTCCCTAACAGGCCTGCTAATCATTTATTTTTCCACACTTTTTAAACTGGTGTATTTGCTATTGTTGCTACTGTTACTGTCTTATGTAAATCAAGGTTAACTTACATTATCTTGTGCCTGTTACTGTCCTTCCTGTTTAATGTTTTTTGTGCTGCATAAATATTTTTTACTTACTTTTTCCCCCCATTCTAATGCACTATCCAGTGTTAAGTTTCAACCTTTTTCTGATGTCAGTAAACTCACACAGCATTGTTCCCCCTTAGCTAACACCTGTGTTTGAAATCATAATTCTTTGAAAACAATTATCCACTCCACCCACTGCTTTTGTGACCTCAATGTAATCACCTACACTGATTCTCACCTTTTGACTATACAGTCAATGTGAGGACAACACACTGCAACCAGTGTGTTCCTTTTCCTTGGCTTCTGTCTGGTTATGTTTGCCATGAGGGAGACACTAAGTCAAATCACAGCTGTTGAGCTGTGGATCAGCCATACTATAATGTGAGGTCTTTCCCCTGGGCCTCACCATCACCAAAAATAGTTCAACAACAGAGAGGGGAAACTACCCATGATGCATTTCCTAGCAGGGATGCAGAGATAACTATGTCACAGGAATGTCCTGAATTGTGCACAAATTGCTTAAGGCATTGTGTAGAGGGGTGTGAGACCAGATACATATAGAGTGCTGATGTGCCAGGTTACAAAAGTCAGAGTAACAATGTATAAGTTTTGCACACAATAAAAACACTTCAAAATGTACAGAATAATTTAACTGTAGGTAAGGGAGATTCTGGATTCAGTGCTGAGCCACAGCTGTAACATGCTAGAGAAAGCGTGACACATAATAAACAGCCGAGGAATTTGCTATAATTCCCATGTGGTTAAATACAATGAAAAACAGGAGGAAAGGATGGAAAGGCTATTCCACAAGTCAACAATAACAAGTATCACACAATCCATTGTCCTGTCTCATCTTCTAAAATAGACCACACAGGACAGACCACACAGAAGCCTGATGACCTCCACAGTTTGATGATAATCAGACTATCCTCCTATGCTAAGCCAAGTTTCAACACCTAAGGTCGACCGCTCCCATCACAATAAGAAGGAGGTGATAGAAACTCAGTCCATGTTAATGTTTGTTGGGGGTGGAGGTGGTGCAAGAGTTCAATAAATCTTGATGACTCAGATGTTTTTGTAATTTACAGCCCTTTTTTAACGTAACACTCTGAACCAAGAAGATTTCCCACAAAGAACCCCATTAGGAGTTTAATTTTAGGCAAATACAGCAAATATATGCTTTCATAAAAAGGGGGGAAAACTACACTTTATTGTTAGTGATAGGCATGTTTTGTTTAGATTCTGTTTTAGTGCTGATTATATTCAGCATTTCCTCACTTCACTGAAGATATCCTCCCTCTCTCACTAAGAGCTGCTCTCCAAACAACCCTGCTGGACGTTCACTGCTTGCAACTCCTGTAATACTCAAGCAGTTGACTTAACGACCCTTCTATGTGACTGCAAAGTGCTTCTTTTCATGGTTCTGATTTTTTCCACAAAAACAAGGAATCCAAGATTCTTAAAATCAAAACTATCACGGTTCAAATCACCTTTGGGTTTAGCTGCTAGTCTTTGTTCGTGTCAGACCAGCAGCACAATTAAAACAGTGTTTTATAATTCTAAAACAGTTAACATCCAGCTGCCTTAATTTGCATTTGTCTTATCATGACAAGTAAACATCTCTGGGTACATTATCTTAGGAAGCTTTGATATGATCTGAGGAAGATCATTATTTGCAAGGACATTCAACTTGGCATTCCTAGATTGCCAATCGGTGGGTGGTCAGAATGAATGAGCCATCAGAAATGCGGCCTATCACACTTTGAGTCATTTGTTGATCATACATCCTTTTTGATAAAGAAATCCAAACAAACAAAACCAAGATAGGCAGAGTGAGTCACTTCCGGTCTGAATTAACATCTAGTTTAAGAAGCTGCCATTTCGTCTCTGCTGCCAGCCAACTCTGGGAAAATTAAACACTGCTTTGATTTTCCCATGCATGGATATAGATTGGAGAAAAGCACACACCTGACCTGTATAATGACTTATCCACTCGCTTAAAGTTCAAGGGCCTTGCTGCCGATCATTCCTTCAATTTCAGAATCCAAAAGCAGCAGTTCTTTGCCAAATTGCACTGAAACTCATAAACTGTCCTCCCAAACTGTTATCTTTTCTCTTCTAAGCTTTGATTAGTCTCATCCCATTGCTCTGACATGAAGCTTTTGTCCAACTGTTTGTTGCCTTTTTTGGTGTGTTTGGCAGCTCGCTGCCTCTGATCAAAGACTAAATGTTTGTGGCAAGGCTAACATCATACTTCACCTCAGAACTGCAGCCAAGTTGGATTATGCAGATTTTATCCAGGCTACTGTGATACTGAAATATCCATTTCAATGCCTTTTATATTATATAATATTTTTATCTTTTCTTTTTCTATTTTTGTCACTTGCTGCTGTAACGTGCAAATTTCCCACAAGTGGGATAAATAAAGTCTATCTTATCTTATCTTATCTTAATACAAAGAAGTATGGCTGCAAGGCAGCACAGGTAAAGTCACACGTCACCATATCAACAGTCTCCATTAAGGCAACTACAACTTCCTGAGTCTTCAAAAACCTCCTGCAATTTTTCCGTCCTGTCTTTGTGCTCTTTGTTTTTTCAGCTGTATCAGCAAGATCCAAGACATGAGACATGGATCCAATATAGCAGCACTTACAAGAAACAGTTAGCCAAACAGTAGATTTCCAAACAGTATCTGGAAATGGTGTCATTCACAGGACTACAAGGTAACAGAAAGTTACTGCCTGAGGGAAAGTCCTGCATTTAAATTAAAAGACATTTCTTGTAGTCTATACAGTTGTACCATCAATTGATTATCACTGCATTTACATGGAGATATTATTACTATAAATTCAACATGTACTTCATGTTGAAGTTTGAGCCAAGAAACAACAGTTACTTTTACTGATATCACTGCAACACAGAGAAGAGAGAAGACGTCAAAGGAGATGGTGCGCACGGCCATTGAACTGACTGAGGCAAACAGGAGGGTGAGTTTTCTTTGCTTGTCCGGCCACAGAGAGACATGAGCGAGCCCACCAAGCGGATGAGTCTGAGTGGTTGTGGTCTGCATCACTGCGACATACACTTAGATTTCTAGGGAGGTGCAGGCTACGGCGCAGTGTATGTGGTTTCGCCGTACCTACAGTACACTACGCATTATTCAAAGCAGAAGTATAAAGGGGCCTTATACACTGTCTCATGATCAAACAGTCAGGAGCCAGGACTTGTGATGACTACATGGAAAATAACACTGCAGGGTTAGAAAATCTAAGGACGTGATTCTCTGCATTCACGTGACAAACATGCACACAAACACAAATACACAGGCAGGTCTTCACAAGGCACACAGACACAAACACACACTGCACATTGCACATACTGTACACACACACACACTGGTCACAGCACACTAACACACAGAGGACATGTAGTAACTCTCAGTGTGGTGCAGAATGAGTATGCATTCATCATTATCCCATGCTGTGGCGCCTCCACATGTCTGGCAGTGAACACAGTCCTGAATGCAAACAGTCTGCTCTGTAATCAGCAAACTGGTGATAATATAACTGGCCAGTTTGTTACTGGCACTGCAGGGACACACTTCAAAGAACATGCACGCAGACCTGTTAACACTAACACAACAACATGTGATTATGGGAAAATAATCACAATAGCACCTTGTGTATTGTGTTCCCTACCAAATTCCATATATGTTTTCTTTTGTTGTTTAAAGATGGGATGTGGGATTAACAGCCATGTCAGGATGACATACCAGATTCAGAAAAACAAAGACAGACATCTCTCAGAGATTTGAGGTAAACAACCACAAGAAGGCTGGAATCCAAATACAACTGTGTTTGACACTTATTCAACACACTATCAACTGGAAGCCGCTTTGCCCTGCTTCCCAGCCTTAAACTACCTACCCTCTGTTTACCTTACATCACTCCAGACATGACAAATAGTACACCATATCACCTTTGCCACGGATTCCCCTTGTCAGGAAACAGTGGACAGAAGGAAACTGAGTGTATGTAAGAGTGCTCTTCAGGTCGGAAATGGGGTCTTTCACACAGGTCAATGGCAAAAATTCTTTGGCTGTGGCACAGAAACAGGGGAAATAAAGGCAGGAAGACAGGCAAAAGACTGTGCGAGAGGTAACTCCCCGAATGCTGACAAACAGGTCAGGGAATTCCCTGTTACTCTGATTAGGGAGGTATGTGTATACGGTCAGTAGTTTGCTGAATGAGTGTGCAGTGTGCATGACTGCGGGGACTCAAGGAACATGCCGTGGCTGGACACAAAAAGATAATCCTGCTTTTATAAATGGATAAAGGAAGAGGGGTGGTAGTGCTCGTTTTATTCAGAAAACAGTCGTCTTATGTCCAATTTACCATAGTAAGTAAATATTAAATCTCTCAACAAATGTCATGAGCTTGCACTTCAGAGTTTCGGCAAGTGGGCAAATGATTGAGGAGAAGTCTGATTTAATTTGCATTTTTCCCAAACATGTTGGAATACAATACAAACACATTTACAACCTCACAACATTTCCTGCATCATAAAAGTTATTTCCTTCAGACAATAGAGGAGAAGCGGTTGCACGTACATGAGGACCTCACCCCGTTCCTCACTTTACTGTGTCACAGTTTGCAATTTTTGACCATGACTTTGCTCCTAATTGGCAACATTTTTTATTTTTTATTTTTTTTAAATTTGTATAGGAATAAGAGTAGTTACTAGACTGTATGTTGCTGTCACACAGCAACAGCATAGTGGCCATTATTTACTGTATGTCACTGGTGGGAATGTGTTTGTCTGTTTACTTAAATAAACATCATAAGTACCATTATAATTGAAATACATGAATACAGTAACTGTATCTTTGTTGAGGTTACATCTAGAATTGTTCTTATTTATTGCTTCTGTGTTTTATATGTATTTTACATGCATCTTTTTTGTATGAAATGTGTTACAATATAAATAAAGCTTTACACTTAAAATTACTTGCTTCTACTTAAAGTAAGCTGTTATTGGCAGTGCTGCAGTAGTTAGCTGTGTTGTGGGTTTTGATTTATACAGTATTTTATCAGTTCACATCAGTCCAGCTGAGCGGTGAGTTTGGAGTGGAGATGGCCTTGCTAGATGTGTGTTACTGAAAAGGAAAAGTTTTCTAAGCCTTAACTCTGCCCACAGTTGGTGTAGCCTCTACATCTACATAGTACCTCTATAGCTACTGTACCCTCAAAGTGTAGTTATACTTTTAAGGTGGTGTATGTTAGCTACGCATAGCACAGCAAGTATGTGGGTCTGCTCAGTAGCTATGCTGTAAACCCTTAACACACAAGCAGTAAACGCCCTTTACACATAAATTCCTGCTAACAAAAATCGTATGGCCCAGATCTGCCTCAGAGCCTTCAGAGGTTTCGGATCAGATATGTAAAACGGATCCAGGCTGGTAAACTTGAGCATAGAAGGACCAATACTGGTGCAAATTCAGTTTTTTGCATCTGACTCATTCCAGAGGCAGACTTGAAACGGATGCAGATTATTTTGCAGTGTTTCCCACGAACCCACATCTCCTTTGATTCTGCTGACTGACTGTGAGGTCAGCCACACACTCTTTAAAGAACCCAGTCTGCAGCCAGGTCGGGCCTGGGACGGGGGTGGAAAAATGGGTGTGTGTGAACTGATAATCTCAAACTTTAAGAATAAGATGGAAAATCATTGTAGTTCCACCCAGAGCAGTGTATTTAAAAGTATATAAATAATATAACCAAAGACATTAAAAAAACATGCCACTTTAACAGATTGGTGTTAAATGTAGTCCTTTAACACACCGTTATGGAAGTCAATTTATCAACTATGCAAGATTATACCCCTGGACATGAATACAGAAAAGCTACTATTCTTTTCTTGTCTCTACATATGCTGGCTGTTAAGCTACATTTGCCATAGACTGGGTGCAGTGTGACACCAGGATGCAATAGATCTCATCCTAACGCATAGAGTGGCTGTCTGTGGGTATCTGTTACGAGCTAAAACAGAGGAAGGCCTCAGGGATTTTATATAGCTGCAGATCTCCCCTCAGGAAGTAAAACTGAGACAGAAATCAATTCAGGGATGAGATGGAGAGACACTGAGACACACTGTAAATCTGACAGCTTCCTGATACTGTGAACAGGCCTGTGTTCTGTACAACAGGGATGCACACATACAGGCACTGATGTGCAGTACTACTAAAAATGTAACACTGTGTCCCTAGAATCATGACGCTTCAGTTTAAAAGGAATGATGAATGAGCATCAAACACTGAGGTATTCTCCATGCAAGTCGCTCGAAGTCCTTGTCTAACTTTTGCACTGTGGTGAGATCCAATAAATAGTTTCCTATTAGTGTAACTGTGTGAAGACTCACACACCATCTACAGAAAAACCAAAGTGTCAGACAGTGACACAGCTGTAATTACGTAAAGGTTTAATCTAGGACACTGATGAACCTGAGAGGACCTGAGAGGTCTGCTTAATGCAATCATCTCTAATGTTTAGATCATAAATACTATCTGGCTAATTAATCCTGTGATTCAAAATCATGCATGAGCACACTTCCCAGGAAAAACAAGTGGGTGGTTGATGGCAGGGGTCTGTGTGTTAAATCAGCATGGCATTCATTTATCAGGAGAATCAATATGACCACCTGCCCAGCCCTACACCATCATTCTACCCTGACAGCCACCACCACCACCACACTGCCCCACCCTTTACAGCTGGGGAGTGGCATGGCATCATGACACCATCAGAGCACATTTCATCTTGCTTTGGACCTCTCTGGGGACTAAATTTGTTGTCTTGAAAGGATGCAACTCATATTATCCATTTAGGCTCAGCATATTTTCTCAATTAATTATTTGTTTAATAACACATTTAGAAACAGTATTAAAAAAAAAAAAATCTTATCAAATGTCTTGTTCTGTCAGACCAACAGTCCCTTACCCAATTACTAACAAATTTACTATAATGTCACCAAGACATATTTGAGAGCTTAGAAATATCACATTTCTGCTTGAAAAATCACTTAAATAATTCACTGAATAAAATAAAACCTATCGCAGCAGTTGCCATAATTTTCTGTCAATCAATTAGTCAAATCAATAAATCAATGAACCGTTGCACTTTTAAAGGCTTGTATTAGATGTAATACATTTTGCACTTCGTCATAATCAACAATGATTGCTGAAATGCTACATCTTGTATTTCCTCGGAATGCTACACATTTTTGTGCACATTTTGTCACTTGTCTTTTGCCTCCGGTGTCTCCTACTGCGCACAGTATTCAAGGAGGGTTGATCTCTGTTTGAACTACCTCTCCTGGGGCTGTATTCTCATTTTGTTACTAAGATACTAAGGGTTTTTTAATGAATGTTTTTTTTTTCCTTCATGGAGAGCCTGAGCTGTGTTGGAAATAGCTGCTGTAAAGCCCTTTGATACATTGTATATGGTTCTGCACAAATAAACATGACCTGACTTGCTTTGCCCATTTGTCTGCTGTTTGCCTGCTTGCGTAATCTTGGTACGTATGCACATACTGTACGTCTGTCTGCTTGTTTAAAGGCTGCTAAATAATACGCCTCTCAACACTTACCAGTTACACCTATTAGACCTTGTTAACACTGTTTATTATCAGCTCTATCACATCTCTGTGGTCACCTCATCATCATCATTAGTGTCGGCGTAACACAGCAAAAGGTCTTTCACAGTTTAGAACAGGGATCTAATTCTTAGCATGCTCGTTAGAGAAAAGTCACTCATCATGAAATTGACAACAGAAACTCGAACAGCACGTGCGCATAACTTGTCCTGAGAGGTAAAACCTGACGGGTCACATGTTGAAAAGGTGTAACTATGGGAACGTGATGGAAAAAGAAAAACTACAAATGAGGACAACTGATGTAAAAAGATAGCAGACAGACTTTGTTGTCAGGCATTCCTTCCAGTCCCTGTTTCATGTGATTATGAAAAGACTCTGTGCTACATCTCAAACCACCTGTCAGACAGAATTAGAGATGAGTAAAAGTGGAGCTGCCCATGCATTAGAGCTGCCCACTAACTTAAGCTGAGACAAGATGAAGTTCAACTTTGCATGGTGGGTTTGCATGGCAAATGTGAGGTCTAAGCGTACATCACTCAAATAGCAAGCTTTTTAGTCAAAAGATGTTTACACAAGCTATGACACACTTTTCTTTGTCAACAGCACAAAGGTAGTAGACAGAAATCCAGCACACCAGTCAAACAAAGCTGGTTCCTATCTGCACAGTTGCCATCCACCTAAAATTTCATTTTCTTTTTCCAATATAACTGAGAAGCTGAGTTAAAAGTGTCTGAGCTGGGGGATATTCTCAGCTTCCGCTGCTTCTCAAACAATACCAGAGCCAGACACCCCTCCCAGTCTGCCTTCCTATAGAGACACAACAACACAATAAAATGTCCCCCTCATTCCTCACTGTTCAGCCTGTGAATTTAATGCCAATCCCACGTAACACACAGTCACAAAATCTAAAATTTGTGAATTAAAATCAGAATATAGAAATACCTTTCAGAGAAGTAATCTCATTTTGGATAGACCTGGAGTTGTCCATGGTGACCTTTTGGCCTCCTTGTGAAGAATGATGATACTGAATGCTGTAAATATTGATGAGGATTCAAAAATGTCCTTCCTGTCCAACTGATGACAGAACTGATGCTTCCTCTGAGTAGATTCCTGTGTCTTCAGTTCACTCTTTGGTCACTTTCCTCCTGTCTCTGCCAGTGCAGGTCTGCTGACCAGGACCCTGCTCTGTTTTGGTTCTTGTGATACACCATGTGCACAAACACACTCACTTACAGTGTTTCACACACCTACATACACACAAGGAGGAATCTACACAGTGCAAAGCTCCTCCCTTGTCCCCGCCTCTTCTTCCTCCACTTCCCCTTTCAGCTAAAACTGGCTTTTCAGTCTGTCACTGTACTGCAAACTCAGCCAATCACTGAGTCAAACAGCTACCAGCTTTGCTACAAACCAGTCAATCAGGATAGAGAGTGGATTAGCTATCAATCACTCTACTTTATGAGAACAAAATTAGGAAGGAGTTTGTAGAGGATACAGATAAATAGAAAGCAGAGGGTGGAACAGAGCTAAGCGCGCGTGTGTATGTATGTATGTATGTATGTGTGTGTGTGTGTGTGTGTGTGTGTGCCTGTGTGTGTTCATTCAGACAGAGAAACAGAATCGCAGCACCACACCCAGATCCCTGCTGTAATTCCCAGGATGAGCCTGGTGCTTACACAGACCGACCACAAACATATGGAGAGAGATATAATAACTCTCTCTCTAATTCCTAACCAAACCAGCTTAACGCTAATTACACATTTACCAGTTGTGAACATATTACCACATAATGAAACAATGACTTTTTTAGTGCCAGCATTTGGTAAAACAACATGTTTTAGCTAGAGTGCAAAAGATATTCAGCAGAAGTTTGCATGAAAAAGATGCTGCAAATTACTCAGTCTTGGATAACATCAAGATTAATAGACTGGTTCACAGAACAGTGAGCATGCTGTGTTGAAAAATTAATTTACTGCAGGATTAAACTAAATTAAACAAAAACATATGTTGTTTGTCCACGCTCTCCACAATGACACACAGAAACATTTTCTAACCTGATGGCCCTTTTCAAAGAACAACATCATTTGTATGTATTTTAGGTTCCTGTTACTGCTACAAATTTCTTTAATAAATTTAGAGAAAGACAATGGTTTGGGTTAAATCTGCAATAATGGGTTTATCATTTATTAAAAGCCATGAATGTGAGTCTAATGCTCACTACCTTTTTCTTGCTCTGTTTTGGTCGCCACCTTTTCCAAAGCAATATCTGTCTTTTTAGCTACTAAATGCTCCACCATGTTCACCAGCTAGATGCTAACTTCATCTGTCAGCCATTAGGTCCTGGCCAGGTAGTATGCAGCCAGTTTATCATAGCTTTTTTTGCTGAAAATAGCTGTGGCTGGAAAAGAGGTTGATGAGAGGAAAGTAGTGGGCCAAAAACACCACACAATGATCCAATATATACGGAAAAGCTCAGTGGAGCTGAGGGGAACTGCAGAGTCAGGTGACAGTTGTCTGTGGTGTTGTCTATATATGTGATCCCCTTTCTGATTAGTCATTTGATCCATTATTTATATCAAAATATCGATTAGTGCAGTTTTAAGAACATTTGGTGACTCTGTAACAGAATTAAAGAACAAGTGAGGCCATTATTACCAATTGTACATCCACAACAACTGTAGCCACTGGATTTGGACAAAACAAATGTCATATAAGAAAAAACAAATCTTTGAATGCCTGTGGAAATAGGCATCAGCAGGAGCAGCAGCTTCAGTATAAAGATTGCCTCCACTGGCATTTCAGACATGCTCCTTCAATAGAGAGCAAATAAAAATCGTCACATACCTTATCCATATAAACACTGCAATTGTTTGCCCATTGTGATATAAACCTGGACCTAAGGTGGGAACAATAACTGGTTGTACAATTTCATATCTACAGGCATGCCAAAATGTGGCAAACAGCAGAAAAGTGCTTCACTGTTACTTCTTGTTAGAGTCTGTGCTCAATGAGAAAATGTAGAACTACACCAAACATTTAAAAATCTCCTCAGCTGAAAGTTCCTGGGACAAAAACATTTTTATCTGTGGCTCTGTGATTCAAATCACAAATCCAATGCAGCTGCTAGACCCCTACCATAATGCATTCAAAGCATTAATTATTTCCTAACATCTGCGGAAAAGCTTTTGTCACGAGAACGAAACTCTATTGAGAGATAATCTGTCCCTCTTCTGAACAAATTCAAAACTATCCTTAGTGTATAAATTAATCCATCTGCACTGACAGTCTGCACGGACTCACACTGTAAGCATTCACATTCACACTGATCAGGCCTCATCATCACCAAGGAAGCCCTGCTTGTACCCAGTAGCACGGGTTGCGGTCAAAACCACAGGAAATAGATTAAACTGTACCAAATCAAAATCTAACAAAATAAATGATGGCAAATCAATGGCTCCACTAATAAAGGGTTAGCCTCCGTCTCAGCTCAGGCAGCAGGCGGGCTTGTTGCAGAGCTATTATTTCATTCAGCTCTTGCAAGGCCTCTTGTACATAATAAAGGACGTCTGGAGGAAACAACTGACACATTTTTGGCAGTGAGGAAAATGGAAGTCCTGCTGTTCTGCTCTGTCAAGGAGAATTCAATCATGTGTGTGTATATACTGTATGCGTGTGTGCTTTTGAGAGTGTTTTGAAGTCTACAGCTCTTGGAAGTACTTGCTGCAGCCATCTCAGAGTACTCCTTGAGAATTTTTTAGACCAGACTTATACAACAGAATGACGCACACAAGCATGTAAATTTACAAATGGGTCCAGCTGTGTGTTTTGTGTGTGAGTGTTGTGACCGCTTGCTTTGGCTGACATCAGTAGGCCCCTGGACCTGTGCCCATTTCTCTCTTTCCATGACCGACTCTTGTCACTGTGACATGTTCCATTAAGGGCAGCCAGACGATGGAATAAAAGGTGCTTATACTGAATTTGTTATTAACAATAGACAGTGCAAGTACTTTCTGGAGTAAATGATCAATGTGATTTTTTTTTTGGTTTTTCTTCTGGTTTTAACAACATTTATTTAGTAAGTAAAAAATAACAAATGAAAACAAAGCCTATGACAAAATGTGTTACAGTTTTCATCAATGAATAGAAAAACTAAACATTAATGTTTTGAAACAATCTTAATCTATGACCTGTATACATCTGCAGAATCACATTTACCATGCTTTTAAGTGGTTAAAACAGCCAGCCAAAACTATTACTTCTCCAGGAATTGATTTAGATTCTTGACCTGCAGGCTCTAACGTTATGTCTCTGTCTGTATAGTGTTAGCTAACATTACAGGCTCTTGGAAGGAACAAGAAAACAGATTTATGGACTATATTCTTCCACATTCTCACTGAAAAGTTAGCGGGAAAGGCAATAAAACAGCGGGGACAAACCATCAAAATGTGGAGTTAACATAATGGTTATAGATATAAAGTTACCATTACTTTCAGTTGGCTTTCTTTTGAGTGAGTGCAGGATCAATCACCTACATCTTCAGTGAGATGGTCACTAAATAACATGTTTAACATGTTATCATACACTTTAGCTACATGTCTCAAACTAAATCCAAAGAGTATTATTATAGTGAACATGTAAGTAAATGTAGCTTCTGTTCTGAGGTGGACAGCACATAGCCCAGTAATGGTCGGTGAGCAAGAATGACAGTCAGTGGCTCTTTTAGAACCATGGATATTAAGAGAACTGGATACAGCATTTCAAGATGGCACCCCATTCATTAACATAAAGCCGCTTACCAGGTGCCTACCCCAAAAATGAGTCAGTCTCAGACCGAGCTATTTGAAGGCTGGTTCATTAGAGAATTTCTCTGGCTGAGCTAGCTGTCCACACATATGAATGGTATGAAATAATGTACTGATAATGCTTAGAAGACAAAGAAATTAAAAATGCACAATAAAAATGAAACTAAAATTTCACTGACAAAACTAACATTAATCAAACTAAATCTAGATCAGTTTGCAGATATTAAATCTGTTCAGAGATCTCTTTTAAAAAGGCTATCCATCCAATATCTATACAGCTTATCCTTACGAGTCATGGGGGGGGGGCTGGAGCTAATCCCAGCTGACATTGGGCAAGAGGCAGGGTACACCATGGACAGACCGCAGGGCTGAGAAATAGAGACAAACAACCATCACACCTATGAGTAATTTAGAGTCAACAACTAACCTAACCTGCATTCTTTGGACTATTGGAGGAAGCCAGAGCTGGAGAAAACCCACTTAGAGACAAGGAGAATATTCAAACTCCACACAGAAAAGCCCCGGCTGAATCTGGAACCTTCTTGCTGTGAGGCAACAGTGCACCTCTTTTAAGAAGTACTGAATACAAAATATAGCAGATTTTATAATACATATTAAGTCAAACGTGCTCACCTCCATGTGATGCTACCCAAACTCATCCATCCATCATCTATATCACTTAAAGGGCTGCGGGGGGGGGCTGGAGCAATGGGCAAGAAAAGCAAAATGGGATTCAAAGCCAGAACCTTCTTGCTTTGAGGCAACAGTGTTAACCACTGCACCACTATGCTGCCCTACCCAGATTCTAACGCTGGTAAGCTTAGCTACTGTGTGTGTTAAGTCAGAACATAAATCTTGCTCAGCATTAAGACACCTGAAAAGAGAAAATGACTCTCTTATCAAATCCAGAACTGAGCTGTATGTCTATCTGGGTTTTATTTTCCCGGCATGACTCATGTTTATTTGTTTAGTAATTAACTGATTCTGCTGTGCCGTAGTGGATGTGCCAACACCACACACACTAATACATGGCCTGGAGCTGGATATTCAATCACAGATAATGCCTCTAATTGCAGGAGTGAATTCTTCAGTTGGAGGGGAGAACAGAAATCGAATAGTGGGATTTAATTGCTGCATGCAATAAAAACCTGTGAGTAAGCTGTGTCTGATGTGGAGCCAAAAGGAGATTTGGTGGCAGATTTTGGTCGTTTTTCCAGATTGTCTCTATTTGTTATTTTTGTTATTATTTGTTATTATTACATAATATGTAGAAAGCATGGGGACAATATAGAGAAATACTGTCACTGCTTAAAGGAGCACCAGGTCTTGGCTCACAGTAAACTACCAAATTCATCAAGCAACATGGAAACACATGCAACAATATAGTGCATATTCTTCTTCAATCCTTGTTTAACTTTTGCCCTGTGGCTAACATTTAGAATGAGCAGACATTTTCCTCTGCTATCCTCTTCAAATGTTTAACTGAGATGTAAAACAAACCATAGACCTGCAGCTGCTCATATGGTTACATACTGCAACAAACACAGCTCATAATGTCAAACACTAACACTTCAGCTGCTCAAGGTTACAGGGATGAATCTTTCAACCACTTCATAACTGGGTCTTTGGAGGAATGAGAGTTATGAGAAGCAGGGCTTCGGTCATGCTACCCCAGGCAGAGCAACAGTGATCTGCTTCTGTGCAGTTTCTAAGTCCAGCACAGACTTATAGCAGGTTCCTGCCAACCTACACAAGAGTTTATTAGCAGCCAGGCAGCCTGTAAATTGCTGAGGTTTCTTTGTTAAAGCCTGCTAAAGGCATCCTCTCTTTACCTCTCACTAACATTAAAAGTCGCTGATGAGTTTATCACTGCAGGGTACACCGGCTAGACTACTTCTGATGCAAGAACCCTGCCTGTCCTTCACTTTACTACATTTATCAACAGTGTCAGAGAGAGCAAAGTGTCTGTGTGTGTATAATGTGCTAAGTTTATCAGGAAAGACAGTTCAACCATGTTTTAAAAACAATATTGGAACAATATTTCACAATTTACCAAACAAACAAAAAGTACCAGAAAGAAGTTAAATCTCCTGTCATTTTCTTTTTTGCTTTTCACACAGATTAAGGCTTGAAAGGGGTTTAAATGAAGCTGTAAATTCTGTGTTAAAGCTTGAAGGTCGTGCAAAGACCTTATAACTGTTCAGAAGGGTCATCACACTGCCTTCCTGATTTCCAAGAATTCATTTATTGTTTGTGAGTGTTTGTGATCTCAGCGATGAATTGTACAAACGGAGACACACTTGCAGAAAATATTTCCTCAAAGGCATTCATGGTGGTTCCCTTGGTCCTACACAGGAAAAGTGATGGAAGCAGTTGTGTGAAGAATGAAAAAAAAAAAACAGAGAGAGGTTCAAATCCTGCATCCAGATTGTTTGTTTTGGAAAGTAACCAAAATTGTTGGACATGGCCCATCACGATTCTACTGTGGGGATACTGTTAAACAATCCAGTAAACACTGTCTGAGGTATACTGATGACAAGGTTTGGGATCTGATTTTTCCCTGCTGTAGAAACATTTTAAAAACTCTATTTTTATACATATTGTAGGTACAAAATGTTCTGTTTGTAGCTACAACTTGAAGAACAAAGTATACATGAGATAACTAACTTTGCTACCCTTTAGCAGTGCAGTTGAAAATTCACAGCTGTAAACAAATGCTTGTGCTTGTCTTATGTTTTTGTGTGACAAAAGAAGTGGTGACTGTGTGTAAAAGGACACTCACTGCTTTTTTTCAGTTACACTGTTCTGTCAGTTTCTTTTTCTATGAGGTATTATTGTACTTCGCAAAACTACCATCCTAACCCTGCTTTTTCATACTCTTCACCTCTGAGTGTTTTATAGTCCTGCTGGCTCTCGGCTCAGTTGCTCACAGCCCCTCTGCTCCGTCTACATCAGACCAGTAGCCCTGCTGTGGACATCCAGACAAAACATTCCTTCTGTCTGAGGTCACCCAGCCACTCAAATCTCCGGCCCAATGTACCAGCTTAGAGCCCAGGGCAGCAGTCAGCAGGAGACCAGCATCCCCACAGAGAGAGACACTGTCTGTGTTAGCCAGTGATAAAATAGTTAAGCCAATGGACTGAATGCAACAGATCACAGCACGTCAGTCAGGGATGTGGTGTATTGTGAAGGCAAAGAATCACTGTAGGCAGAGAAATCATGACAGTGTGTTCTGTGGAAGGTTTTCTTCATAAGTCAGGGAATCCACAACCTCATCTCACACTGACATCACTGTTTCAGTTTCAATTTACTTTAAACCATCACATTGTTTATTGAATGATCTCTTTTCTGTTGGATTTTACAGTTCCATGTGTTGTGTGTATACAAAGCTGAAAAAGAATGTGTAGAAGTAGAAGCTTTCAATGTCGACAGGCAAACATCATGCAGCTGTTACAACCTCCCTGCTCATTCTGCTACTATACTGATATAAGCGAAACTGGTGAGGAATTCTGGGAATTGAAACAGAGGGAAAACAAGGCACGGAGCAAATAACCCTTGCATGTTTCCTCATATGCTCCACCCTTTCAAGACCTAAGACCAGGTCTCATGGGAGCCCTAAAGTTGTGTGAGGTCGCTCCCTATAAAGAGCCTCCTGTTTTAAGTTTCAGACGAATTACAACAGTGAGGTGGACACTGGAAGGTCCTGCTCCGAGTCACATCCTATTTGCAGAATGGGAGAAAAAGAAGACGTGATGTAAATGACAAACTTTCTGCAGAGGACAGGGAGCAAGCTGGGGTCCCAAAGGTCCCCCACCCACTCTCTGACTCACTGGCTTTAACTCAGAATCAGTTGGTTGGAGCTGGACCAAGACCATCACTGGAGAGATGCTGTCATTCCAGCTTTATTTAGACTCCACCATCAGCTACTGAGAGAGAAGAGGCTAATCCACACCTTGATTAAAAGATGATCTTGGAATCTACATACTGACCTCAGAGACATCTAGTAGCCTATGTCATGTAATATAATCATCATCTATTTCAGCTACCATTCCTGGTGTCCTAGAAATCAGCTCAAAGCTTTTAATGCCTTGCGGCTTTCCTTAAAAGTCTATTGCTATGTTTTTTTTGTCTTGTCTGGTCTATTGTTATGAGGACAGGGATCCACTAGGGGCTGTGCTTACCCTGTAAAGCCCAAATAAGTTCAACCAGCACAAGGAGAAGTAAGAAGAGATGACAGCAAACTACATACTTTGATCCTTTCAGTATCAAAATGTACTGTAAAGAAAATAAATAATGTAGGAAAACTAAATGTTTCATAATGTCACATTAAAATCACTGTGCCCTCAAGAGCACTGCTAAATGTTAGAGTAACATACAGAGGAATATAAATTAATTAGTGATATGCATACTCAATAAATGGAACACACTGCCTTTCATCAGATATTCATTAAGCCTGCTGTGTTTCTACAGGGAGAGGAAGAAACCTCCAGGGAGCTGTAAACTGAATGCTCACATCAGGCTGGAATCACTGTTTGTGCCAAGCGATGCCTCCCTTGGGCCTTAAGGGAAAGTACATGGAGTTGGCAGTGTGTGGGTGTGTGTGTGTGACTGTGTATATGTAAAACAAACCCGGCAGTTGGATGGAAAGTGTGGCGCTGCTGTGGTTGTCATCACCATTCAAACTGGTCAGATTTTAGTTGGGCTCGACACTGCTTAGTTTACGTTGTAGGCAAAACAAAGAAACAATTGGCTCAAGCAGACACTAAAACCTGTCGCGTTTTCTGGGAGAACCAGTGGAGTGGTGCCTCATGGTATCTGCAGTGGCATTTGTCCTTACATTTTATTGTCAGTCGTCTGACTTTGGTAAGTAAATAGTCAAATGATGAAGAGAAACTTCTGACATCAGATATCAGTTTTATTCATTTAGTTTTATTAGGATGATAAAACTCTATGCTGTTATCAATTGTACCTTATAACATATTCTTGAAATACAGAAAATATTTTAGCTAATCTTCAGTTACACAGATCTATTTATTCATTGACTACTCTACTATTTTTATTATCGATTAATCAAATGTATGAGTTGAGTCTGACGATAGTCCACAACTGTTACACCTAAACTAGACATTTAATCTCAGCTTCTCTGATAATCATAAGGGTTTAATAGTTTATTCGTAGTATCTTTTAAGAAAAACTGCCGTATGCTCTTTCAGTGAATGAAATATCACTTTTATTGTGTGCATTTTCACTAAAAAAGATAATCATGATTAATTTAATCAATAAAATAAAGTAAAATAATCATTAGTCACTCAATTCAGTTCACTATCATTGAAAATTATGAAATGCTTCCATCAGTATATACATTCATAACAACTTATAGCAGATTTGTTTTGACCAGTATGAGTAATTCATACTGTGCTAAGTGATATGCCATTAGATTGGCAGAACAGTTTAAGGCTAACATAAAACTCAAACACGAGGCCTGCAGCCTTCTGTGACAACAGGCCTCCAGTCCCAACACTTACATGTGTCCTTTGCTCCAAACAAACTGCAGCGGGTAAGAACCAACCACCTGATCAATGCACTAGAGAGAGAAAAGCCACCTCCTTCCTTCATGCTCTTTCTTTCTTAATTTCTGCATACAGTCTCTTACTTGTCTCAGTTTCACTTCAACACTCTGTCTCTATTCCGATCTTGTCTCTCCCACTCCTGGGTGCCTCATCCTTTTTTCTGTCTCGCTATGCATGATGAGGAGTTTCTGCTAGAGCGCCACTCTGGCTACTGGCGCAGTGCTCTGCTCCCAGGATGAGTGGTTGGACCTCTGTCCATGTCTGACAGTTACATCGATTCTTCCACACACCTTTGACCTTCAATTGAGTCTTGCAGCCTACTGCCTCCTACTGTTGATCACAGAGCCATCTAGTTATTCTCTAACTTCAGATGACACCCAGATCGACCTCAGATCTCTTAAATCCATAACAGTACAGTGGTGTGCAACTTCATGGCAGCGTCATGGTGCACACTGTCCAAAAAGCATTTTCCCCACAATCATTACAGAGTGGCGCAAAACACTGGTTCCTTTTTCCTGTAACGCAAATTGTGTCGTGTAGAATTTGATCCATTCATTCCAGTAACACGTGGAAAACCTAGAAGAGCCGAATAATCAGACCATTTGATCCCATTCATGTGTGTGGGGAGTCAGAGTCTTTCATAGGAATTAACGTGGTGTCATCTTTGAAAGCGGTATCTTTAACACATTCATGGTTAAACCCATCAGTGTTATGGCACATTGCACTCTGTTTTCCATTAGTAAGTCAGCCTATTGGTTTTATTCTCGCAGCAAATGCAAAGAAATAACTCAAACTAAACAGATAAATCATGACACCCTAATGAGGCAATAAAGTCGTGAGAGAGCTTTAACTTTGTAAATGCAACTGACTTAACATTAGCTTGTGACTCAAGCAACAAAGGCTCCACAGATAAACAAAGCAATATTAATCCTCCAAAACTGTGCAGGATTTGGCTACATGGGCCTGTACAGACCATGGTTGATAGTTTTAACCTGTCTTTGCCTTATCATTGTCCTCCTGTAGTGAAACTGTAGATATGTGCATTCTGTGTGTATTTCTTGCTGGGAAACCTGATAACTCTAGGTTATTAAGTCTTATCATTATAAATATGATATGCTGTACAGTTGGTCATTTAGTTCAGTGGTACCTTGGCATGGCACAACACACAAAGTATACACCCCAACTGAGTGAGTAAATGTACTGTCATATTATATTCATGACCATTAGTCCTGGCCTACAGCTATGAATTTGTGGTATGAATGTAAAGGCCAGAGATGAATGATGTGTACCGGAGGTCACAGCATTCCACCCCCCTCCCATGTGAGCTTTCACGGTTCTGCTACACATCAAGCATAGTGCTGCCTTAACTGTGATAACAGCTGTAACAACTTCATGAGAGAAAGGTAAAATATTACACACAGGGTGTATTCCACCAAAAAAAACACATTTAAAACATGTCAAACACAATCTTAACCAGATTAAAAGGTGCTGTATATCGAGTGGAGCCACAATTGAGTTCAACTGTGTCACGGTGCAGCTACAGCGCTACAGGAACCAGGGTGTAGTAATCTGAACTTTGAGATAGAAAACAAATGAGCAATTTTTCCAGGGTTATTGTTTGACCTGTGGATTGGACGAGAGCCACCCTCAGAGACTGTGTCAGCGGACACATGGGGGAGCCTGTTTGGTTTTACAGCAGTGTATTATCATCAAGCATCTTTATCTATGAACAAATACGTGCCTTTTATACTAACACCAGTTTGTGTAACCCTTGCAGGTGAAACCAGAGTCAACCACCATTTGGTGGTTTTAACTAACATCTTCTGTCAACACAAGGAATATTACTCTGGAAGGTATTTGGAGCTGCTAACAAGCTTCACTCATCCGTCTTTGGTATCTCAGCCCAAAGTTAAGAGATCTTATAGGCTAGGAATGCACTTAGAGGCTACCAGAAGGTATCACGGACTGGCTATCACTCAAATGATTAGTTGAGCAGTTATTCTACTGGATTAAAGTACCGAAACAAGATCTCAGATTTCGTAGGATCATAAGTACAGTCAGCGGACAAAATTATCTAGCATCAATAGGACTGCTGTCGCAGCATTACGCAGTGAGACAGCAGATATACATCTGTCTGACTCAGCAATGTCGTACATTCAGGCCGGAGCATGACTTTGGGGTGGAGTTTAAATTGATTTAAATGGATTTAATCAAATGTGTGTGACATCTTCTGACACTAGCATCAAATTAGCTTGTGGAGGTTGAAGGTGAAGGTGTATCTAATGTATAAAAACACTGCTATGTTGTACATCCTTGAAGCTGTGTGAGGCACATCAGTGTTTTCAGTCATGAGTGAAATGCCAAGAAATCCTCTAACTTGATGTTATAACAGGTTGGATACAGTCCACAAAGTAAAAAATTCTGTTTATTACAACTTCAGACTTGTAGTTTTGTCCATCATTTTCTATCTGTACAAAAAACACTGTACAGCGCAAGAAACAAAAGTAAAGACGGTGAATGGTCAGCTATCAAACCGCAGTTGTGTACAGGATTAAAAAAAACAGCATATGAAGGAACTCATGCATCCTACAAGGTCAAATTCAGGCTTCACCAGGCCTTCCTAAAATGCTAGTAATAAACCCTCATTGCACAGGAGATCTGTGTGTGTGTATGCCCAACTACAGTGCGCGGGTCTTGTTGACTCAAGATAGAGGTCTGTCAGCTGGAAAGGATGTTTACAAGAGATAGCCTAAGTAATATTTGTATTGTGAGCCTTCCTTTTCTCCTTTTCTCTCTCTCTTTTCTCAGTTTGACTAACCAAGGAGTTTGTTTAAAATCTGCACAATCATCTTCTTGCTCATGCTTCTTCTTCTCAGCAATTTTGCTACATTCCAAGGTCTCAGCAATAAACTTGGTGATAAGAACATTAATATTATCCACAGGGGTGACAGCCAAAACTACAGAAGTTTGACCAGCGTCACATGAAACAGGGATTGCCCTAATTAATTATTCTTATATCAATAACACAAGTCCCCAAATTCCCAATAACCAAATTTCCCAACGGTATTAATTCAAATTGAATAAAAATCTAGTTTGTTGACATGGCATCATATATCTCAGTATGGATTTATCATTAGTGTACACCTCAGCATCCAACCCCATTCCTTTTCTCTTGTAAACATTGTGTATTTGTTCCCTTCATTCACCTCTTTTCAGCCTCTCTCTCTCGTCACAGTCATAAAACACCAGAGATTCAGGCATAAAAGAACAGCAGCTTCTGTTCTGCAAAATCACTGAGTGTTTGACAGGAAGGCCGACAGATTGGAGGAACATCCCTCCAGAGTTTCTCTTTCTCTCTCCCTTAAAAGGCCCTGAAGGAATCCCAGCACAGTCGAGTTTATCAAGCCCTGCCCCAGGGTAACCTCTGACCTGAGCTGCTGAGCTGTGTGTCACTGCTGATCTATCCCAGGCAGCAGGATGCTGACACACATGAAAAAAATAAATAAATAAAATCCCCCCACCCACCCCAAAAAAACGCTGTCTTTTTGACCAGCACAAATCTGACAACTCTCAACACAGCAGCATGGCTAAAGCGACAAAGCCGACCGTTCTCTGACCCACACACACGTTAGACAGAGACACACCCTGCACGAGTTTAATGTGACGCTTCATTTTAGTTGTTGCAGAAATAGAGTAACAGAAAAGTTCCATTACAGGGATTTTCCTTTTTGACCACTGGCAGCTTCAGCTCTGAAAGGGCATCATTTGGCTGCACTGCAATTAGGGGAAATCTCCTAAAATGTCATGCAACTATACACACACACACCAAATACACCAGTTTTTCTACCAACGGCCTACTTTCCATGAGCATTTCACCTGGCACTGACGCCTGTGTATGGCTGACCTCAATATGAATTCAGCACTTTGTGTTTGTAGTAATAGTGGCCAAAGTCGGGTTCCAGCAAAAAAACAGCTCACTGCAGTGAAGAAGAAAAATAAACGACACAAGTTTAATTGGTTTCACTGGCAGTCATATATGTGTAACCGTCATCATATTTAGTGAATATGCATATATAGTGAAGTTTCATAAAGCTGTGTCATGTGTAGTAGGTGACACATTTCATTCTTAGGCTTCATTTTTTAGCCACATTAGCAGCATAGCTTCAAGGTTCATTGGTCTGTTGGTCAGTCCCATTAAAATATCTCCATAACTAGTGGATCATTTGTTACAACTTCAATGATCCCAGGCCTAAAAGGCTTTCACATTAGCCTTCACTATACTTACCATGTTTAGCACTAATTAGCAAATGTTGTCACGCTAAACTAAGATGGTGAGCATGGCTACAAAATTAAGCCTGTTAATCTCCAGCAGCATTGTCATTGTGAGCATGTTAGCATGCTGATTTTAGCTCAAAGTTCCACTGAGCACAGCCTCACTGAGCTGCTAGCATGGCTGTAGACTCTCAGACTTGTTTAGCTTCTTGTGGTTGGAAAAAAAATCCACAATACCTGACAATTAGGACAGATGCAAATCCACCATAGGTGAGGCAGAGATAACAATTACATATCAGTCTCTGTCATGTAATGAAAGAAATTCTGCCAAATGTAGCAAATCAGTAACTACAATACCAATATGCTGGATTCTTTTTCAACATGAATGGTAAGAGCCACATAATTGCATGGAGAAAGAAAGAACTGGCACTGGAAAATATATTTAAGAGACTAAAACTCAGTAAGACATCTCCTTTTGTAAGTAATAAATAAAAGTTCTTGGCCTTACACAACAAAATAGAGTGAGTACATCCACATCTATTTGTTCCAGGTTAAGTGCTTCTCTCAAGGGCACTTGAACACCAATTGTGACCTCTTTATTAACACTTCTCAACCTGTGGCAGCCAGGAAACATAAGACTCTAATACACTGCAAAAGATGGAAAGGCTAAGACGTGATCCACAGTTCTTAGATTCTGTCACAGCTCAGGAAGCTAACATAACTTTTCTAATTGATCATTTTGTACAGCGGCAGCACAGGAAATGCAAAGGCCTCACTGGATTCAGCACCAACCTCTGACAAGTCACAATTCAGTGTGTGTAATGGGAAAACCCAACCTGCTGGGTGACTTACACTTAGGAGCTTTAAGCTGACACACACCCAACAGTTGGTCTTAAATATATAGTACTTAAGCATGCGTGCACACACGCACAGTTGCTTTGTTGCTTTTTTAAGAGTTCATTCATTCACCAATGTGTGTGACAAACCACTTCCCACACCACTTCTCACCTTACACAATGACACACACTGTAAATAGAATCCACCACAGTCATTCATAAAGATAGTTATGCTCTATGTCTGTACCAGGCTTAAAAGTATGGTCACGATAGAAGCCTTTACTCACTATGACTTGTACAGAAAAAATACAGATTGATTATCATGGTTTCTATTCTCGTCAGACAGTCTATGCACATCAAAGACTCTGCTTAATAATTCACAATTGTTTGATTTTTTTTTTTTTGGCCAAGAAGAAGCTGGAATTTAAATTACCCATAGCAGACAATCAAGCCTGCCAAAAATAACTGTTTAATTGGCTGACTGAACATAGTCGCTGCTATATTTAGGGGTTATTTTAAGCCCTGCGGGGCATAGGACAGAGCCTTGCAGGACACACTCTGGGGGCAAAAAATGGATGCCAGCCGTGGCTGCGCATCCTCAGCAGTCCATCCGACGCAAAGAGGGCAATCCCCCGCTCAGGCGGCCCAGTAACATCGGCATCAGCTGCTAGCACAAATTGCATTAGAGGAAAGTGGGACGACAGCCAGGCCTTTACCATTCAGCCGGCTACAATTTAGAGCCGGCAATGAGACAGCAGTGAGTAACATTAGAAAGAGCAGACTGACTGATTGACTATAATTGTATTTTGACCCATTTGGAAAATATTCTTGATATCAAATCCAAAATGATATGTTCTGTTTTTTTTGCTTTCTTTCTTTCTGAAGTCTAGAAGTTGTTCTAATATAGTACCATTAAGAAATTATAACCACTTTAATCAGAAGACACACATGAAATCAGAGAGAAAAGAATTTCTACCACAAACATAGCTTAAGCCTTAGAAAGACTTTATGCTACCCCACATAACCCATGCTTTCAGTCTGGGCCAACTTGGTGGACCCATAGACTGGCATTTCCATCCCTATCGCCACACAACTTTGCTGGTTAAAAACAACTAACAACATTTGCCATTTTAGTACATAAAAAGAGATAACCACACACACAATGATGCCACAGAGAGGTAAGGTTAACATCCTCTTTGCTATGATTCACTAATGGCATTTAGAAATACAGAAACACCAGTTATGCCAATGAAGGGAACAGTCACCCTACAAATTAGACTAGGCTGACAGCGCCCAGATAGGCAAAGATCTACAACTGGGAGTTGTATTTTATATCTAGGAGACATCACTGATTACACAGGCAAATTGCAGCATGTTGAAGATACCATGAGACAGCTTTCTAACGTCCAGTAAAGGTTTTACATAATATCAACTCGTAGCTGTAGCCAGCCTAGAGACTGTCGCCATACAAATGTGTTCATTTTAAAACGGATCACTCCAGTCCTAACACTGTCAGAGGTATGCATTTTAACATGTTTTTGATGCAGTATGTTGTTTTTTAAAGGCATATATTGCTTTAAATCTGTTAGAGGCGGGAAAAAAGCCTTGGTCTGTTATTTGAGATAAAACCAGGTCAGTATATGGAAAATATGGACAAGGACAGGTATTTAGGACAAAGTGGTTATATTCTGCTAGGATAAAAATGAGTATCTAATAACAAAGAGACATTTGTACTGCTCAGTAGCTTGAGAATGGTACATCAACAATTACACAACCTATACAAACCACACTGTATACAGCCTCCTATGATGTATACTCTAAGAACCAGGTTTACAAGTCTTCCTACATCTTTTCATCTTCAATAGAAATGTAGATCATGTTATGTGTCATGATACTGCAGATAGGGAATGTAACAAAGTCAGACAGCTCTCTCATTGGCTGTCATCAGTGTGCCTTAATAAGGAGAGCAGGACCTCAGAGAAGCACAGAGGCTGTCGAGGAAGGAACACAGAAGAACGTCTGGAAAATAAACACCTGCCACAGAGCCAGCTCCTGCTTCCCATTACCTCCTGGTACAGAAACAGCACTAAAAACACAGAGATCTGACAAACACACGCACTTACAGACAGAACCATGTACATGTATAGCAAATGCATTCCGATGTGATCAAATTAAATGTGATACCACTATTGATAAGACCAGTTGTCGCCTTTCTGCCTTTCTTTCATGTTTACTGTTCTTATGAATACATGCCAGAAGTGACTTCCCTATCAGTCTTCCACTCTTTCCAGAATATTGAGGTCAAAAACCCTTTGAAACGCTAGATCTGACCTGATAACAGTACACAGCTCCAGTTCCAACCCAAATCTAATCAAACCCAAATGATGCACAGTGAAAAGGACAGCAGAAGCTGCCAGTGCAGTGCATTTGGCAGTTTGTTTTCAGTAATTATACAGATGTCTAAAATCAAGGCACAAATGGTTTACCAGTGTAACAACTGCAATGCAAAGCAGCGTTTTTAAAAAAAGATATGAGACGTCCAAACAAATAGACACACTGACAAAGAAGAAAACCTGCAAACATGCTGATACACAGAAACGAAGCGACAGTGATTCAGCACAAGCGCAGTTGCCAGATTCTCACAACAGAGAAAAAGGAAAAAAAAAAAAAAAAAACTGGGGCAATATTTATAGAGGAGCTCTCCCTTTTCCTGATGATCTGTTGGAACAGATGAAACATGCAGCAGGGAAAACATCCAGTGGAAGGAAAAGTGAAAGAATACCAACATATGAAACATGGACAGGAATGAAACCTGAACAAAACTTAGAAATGAAAGCATCTGGAGGATGCTGCTGACAGCCTCTGAAATGAACAAAGTGAAAAGCGAAAGTGGGCAGAGAGAGACGTGTTGGGATACATTGACTTTGATTGGTTGTGGATTTTCCCCTCACTTGCTGGAACCAAGCCAACTTCATCCTTCATGTCTCCATCTCTCTTTGATTAATTTCCAAGTGAAGATTTCCAAAAAAAGGAAACTATGTAAGATAATCCAGTGAAGGAATGCTGAACTGCACACTTGAGGAGATAAAGGGATAAAGGGATAAAATGAGATGAAAATTTGAGAAGAAAAGCATGAACTCCCTGTGGTGTATTAATAAAATTCACTGTTGCTCAGCAGCACCTGTTAATGTCCTCTGTTGTGACTGGACACAGGATAACAATCAGCAGAGCACTCAGACTTAAACTAAACCCCTCTCTTAGTCTCATCGAGGTCAGAGGTCAGCAGAATGGGTCTGTTGCTACGGTCACATATCAAAGTGAAGCACTCCTGTAAATCCACCAGGCTCTCGCAACACACACTCAGAGAGGCAGCGTGGCAGAGTGACAGCGAACATGTGCACCAATCAATAAAACACTCAGCAGTCAAGAGATGCAGCGTGTATGGCTGCCACTCTGCTCCATAGACAAACACACACGCGCACAGCAGCCGGCGCGATGAGAGGCACGGCAAGGTGCATATGCAAACAGTCACATGTTTGCACCTGTGCAGAGTCAATAAAACCAAAAATATCCAAATGAATAAGAAACAAACACACACACTGAGACACCTCCTCCATCATCATGTGTAGTCGTGCTGTGCTGAAACTGTCATCACTGTAATGTGAGTGCAGGCGCCCACCTTTATACTTCTCTCTGACGTTTTCATAAGCTTGGATGAAGTCCTGCTCCTCGGCGTTCGGAGGCAGGTAGGCGGGCTCGTACATGGCCATGCCGGCGTTCTCACCCTCTCCTTCTTCTTCTTCTTCTCCTCCTCTTCTTCCTGTCAGCTTCTCCCTCTTCCTTTTAGGTCAGCTTTTTCCCTCTGTGTGTTTGGATGTGTGTGAGGCAGCCTGTGCTGTCCTCTGTCTGCTCTCTCAGCTGTGTGTGAACCCTCCACAGCTCCCAACTTCATTCCACAGCCCTGCGCCACACCCCCGCCCCCCTCTGCACTCCCCCCTCCTCTCTTCCATACCCTCCCATAGCCTGGCTCAGAAATACTAATATAAATGTCAGGCCCCTCCTCTTAAAGACACACAGACTGGACCAGCAGGCACACACTCACTTTGTGCTGCTTGCCAAGCACAAGCACAGCAGCAAGGAGAGCAGCACAGCAGCACAAGGCTCTGTGGCAACATTTCAGCTGAATTAGACTGAGATAGATGGCGAGTAGATTGTGTAAGACCAATGAAGCACAGTTACACTTTTCTTACTGTCACACAAACATCAGAAAAGCTCAATTCTCTTGTGTGTAACCCAATAACATTCTAAAAAGTATATTGTATAAAAACTCTTAAGTCAATTATGATAGAAGTGCTATAGTCATTCAGTTTCCACAAATGCAAGAGGTTAAGTACCAAGTATCCAGAATGATTGCGACCTTATGACATGAACATGACAAGTGGTCTTTGGCTTTAAACTGTACAAATAATAATGGTAATGTGTTCAATATCCCAAGAAGGACAACACCCTGTTAGCTTTAGTTTTAACATAAGACAGGTCATGCTGTTCTTGTATTGCATATACAGTAATGTTACTTATGTTACTTATGCTATCATGACATTGTGACAACACAATGTCATGATAGCATATGTGAGCACTCTGTCATTCCTTATTATGTCAAAGATATTTATGTGTTATTGTTTAATAATGTCTTCATGTAATCACATCTGAGAAGGAAGCAGCCAGTTGCTGCAGCACATAATCTCATAACAAAGAAGATGTCCACCCTGTTTGTGCCACAGTAACACACTCCAGCTGGTAGCTGTTATGTTTCAGCCAGTCACTGAGAAAGTTGATGCCTGCAGCGCAGTAAATACATTCAAAGGAGGTTGCAGTGTAGATATGCCCTTGACATCTACCAGGAACATCAACTGTTGGGGCAGCCACTGAATATTCAACAGATGCCCCATGACCTGCCAAGCTGATGACAGTCCAGACCAAAATAAATTATAGTAAAAAAAAAAAAAAAACATACACACACACACAAACACACACACAAATAATTGTCAGCTACACATGCCAAGACTTGACTGGTCATTTTTAATGAAATGTAACAGAAGGTGCTTTGATTAATACCAACGCAAGTTGTGGAATGAAAAATGACTAATAGCATAATGTAAGTGCACAGAGAAAGTGCATACGGTTTTTCTGTCTTGTTGAGGAGTTAGCACGCCTCATAAAATTGATGAGGACAAAGACAGTATTGTAAAGACTACATCTCCCCTGCACTATCTCCATGCTAGTTTGCGTAGGAGGTGGCTATAGCACAATAATGGGGATCTGATGAAGGAAAAGGAAAATCCCTGCAGCTCAAAAGACTATCAGACATTTGGCCAAGGCCAAACTGACATCAGCCAGGGCACTTTCCTGACAGGAAACACGATAAGTCCACTCCAAACTCTCTGTAGCTGCTGCTGCTGCAGAAGTGTGTGTCTATATCTTTACAGTCACTACAACAGAAAATTTTACTAGTAGAGTTCGGCACACACTGTCATGTCCGGTACGTTTTCTTTAGCGAAGTCATGAGACACATTAATTTTTCCAAACCCTATCTCAATTAGAGTGCAGAAACATGGCAGTTATTTTGACAGCCACCTTGCCCATATCCATTTTATTCTAGATGTTACCATACATAATGATAGAGCTAAGGAAAATCACTCAGTGCAAACTGTTAAATGTGGAAATATAGGAGTATTTTCAATCGTATTATACACACATATACATGCTGAGTATATGTGCAAATGTCACAGTTTTTTCACATTATTCTGTATAAAGACATGCGTGAAATATTATACACAAAGAAAGACTGGAAGGCTGCATAAACAAGTGTGCTTTAAAAGCCCAGAGAACAGAAATGGCTAAAAATGCAGTCAATGTAACCTCCTCCTGAGGCTGTGTTAAACAGCTAACTGTTGACGTATCCCTCGAAAGAGGGAGAGGCACAACAGAAGAATGACATCAGCATATTGACTCTGGCTTCTGACAGATAAAACTGCACAGAACTATACAGGGAGGCAAGTGTCCAAGTGTGTTCAAGTTAAATAGCACTGTGACATCAGTATTATACCGCTGGCTAATATATGGAAACTAAGTAGAGGCTAAGTGGGGATGTTTAAGACGAAACATTTAGCACCTCACCCACTATTAACACTCACTGACACCAGATCTCACGTCATCCCAGAAAATTTGAGGAAAAGCATGAACTCCCTGTGGTGTATAATAAAATTCACTGTTGCTCAGCAGCACCTACAATATCTCTGTTGTGACTGGACACAGGACCATGATGTGACACTCAGACTTAAACTAAACCCCTCTCTTAGTCATCGAGGTCAGAGGTCAGCGATGGGTCTGTTGCTACGGTCACATATCAAATTAGGCACTCCTGTAAATCCACCAGGCTCTGTACACACTCAGAGAGGCAGCGTGGCAGAGTGACAGCGAACAGCCGCAATGTCAAACACTCAGCAGTCAAGAGATGCAGCGTGTATAGCTGCCACTCTATCCATAGACAAACACACCGCACAGCAGCCGGTATGATGAAGCCTGGCCGGTGCATATGCAAGCTCAGTCACATGTTTTTCCTGGCGCGAAATCATCAGGCAATATCGATGAATAAAAACTAAACACACACACTGAGCCCTCCTCATGTGTATGATACATTGCTGTGCTGAAACTATCATCACTGTAATGTGGTGCAGGCGCCCTGCCTATGCGCTGGCGTTTTCATAAGCTTGGATGAAGTCCTGCTCCTCGGCGTTGAGGAGGCGGGTACGTGAGCTCGTACATAGCCATACTGCAGTTCTGCCTCTCACCTTGCCTCCTCCTCTTCTTCCCTGTCAGCTTCTCCCTCTTCCTTTTAGGTCAACACCCTCTGTGTGTTTGGATGTGTGTGAGCCTGTATGTCCTCTGTGTCTCTAGCTATGCGCTGGAGCCTCCACAGCTCCCAGCTATTTCCCGGCCCTGCGCCACCCCCACCCCCTCACTCCCCTCCTCTCTTCCTTACCTCCCATAGCCCCACCAAGCTCCAGAAATACTAATATAAATGTCGGCCCTCCTCTTGAACACACACAGACTGGACCAGCAGGCACACACTCACGCTGCTTGCAGCCTAAGCACAGCAACAGGGAAACCTTTGGCAACACAAGGCTCTGTGGCAACATTTCAGCTGAATTAGACTGAGATAGATGTGAAATTAGTTATTACCAAAGACCAATGAAGCGATTGCCTGCTTACTGTCACAAACATCAGAAAGCTCAATCTCTTGTGTAACCAACATTCTAAAAGTATAATGTGTAAAACTCTTAAGTCAATTGATAGAAGTACTATAGTCATTCAGTTTCCACAAATGCAAGAGTTAAAGTACCAAGTATCCAGAATGATTTTGATATGACATGAACGCGACAAGTGGTCTTTGGCTTTAAACTATTACAATAATAATGGTAATGTGTTCAATATCCCAAGAGGACAACACCTATTGACTTTAGTTTTAACATAAGACGGGTCATATGTTTCTTGTGGCCATGCTCTGGTAATGTTACTTATATTGCTTACTTTCATGACATTGTGACAACACAATGTCATGATAACATATCTTAAACACTCTGTCATTCACTGTGCTATCAAAGTATTTATGTGTTATTGTTTAATAATGTCTTCATGTAATCACATCAGAAGGAAGCAGCCAGTTGCTGCAGCATCTATAACAAAGAAGATGTCACCTATTTTGTACAATGTACACTCATTATTATTATGTTTCAGCAGTCACTGAAGTTGGTGCCAGCGCAGTAAATACATTCAAAGGAGGTTGCAGTGTAGATGTGCCCTTGACATCTACCAGGAACATCAACTGTTGGGGCAGCCACGAATATTCAGCAGATGCCCATGACACTGTAAATGATGACAGTCAGACCAAAATAAATTATAGTAAAAAAAAAAAAAACATACACACACACACAAACACACACAAATGGTGCTCAGCTACATGCAAGACCCGACTGGTCATTTTAATGAAATGTAACAGAAGGTGCTTTGTGATTAATACCAGCATAAGAAGTTGTGTGGAATGAAAAATGACTAATAGCATAATGTAAGTGCACAGAAAGTGCATACGGTTTTTCTGTCTTGTTGAGGAGTTCGCCGCCTGTAAAATTAGTGAGGACAAAAGGCAGTGATGTATGAGCTACATCTCACTATCTCATGCTAGTTTGCGTAGGAATTGGCTATAGCACAATAATGGGGATCTGATGAGAGAAAGGAAAATCCTGCAGCTCAAAGACTATCAGACATTTGTGGGAAGCCAAACAGCATCAGCAGGACGCACCTGACAGGAAACACAATGCAGTCCTCCAAACTCTGTAGCTGCTGCTGCTGCAGGGGTGTGTGTCTATATCTTACAGTCACTACAACAGAAAATTTTACTAGTGAGTTATTTTTACTGTCATGTCAGTACGTTTTCTTTGGCAAAGAAGTCGCGAGACACATTAATTTTCAAACCCTATACAATTAGGTGCAGAAACATGGCAGTTATTTTGACAGCCACCTTGCCCATATCCATTTATTCTAGATGTTACCATACATAATGATAGAGCTAAGGAAAATCACTCAGTGCAAGCTGTTAAATGTGGAAATATAGGAGTATTTTCAATACGTGTATACACACACATATACATACACAGTATATAAAATGTCACAGTTTTCATTATTCTGTATAAAGACATCGTGAATATTATACACAAAGAAAGGCAGAGGCTACATAAACAAGTGTGCTTTAAAGCCAGAGACAGAAATAGCTAAAATGCAGTCAATGTAACCTCCTCTGGGGCGCGGCTGTGCTGGTGACGTATCCCTCGAAGGGAGAGGCACAACAGAAGAATGACATCAACATATTAGCTCTGACTTCTGACAGATAAAACTGCACAGAACTATACAGGGAGGCCAAGTGTCAAGTGTGTTCAAGTTAAATAGCACTGTGACATCAGTATTATACGCTGGCTAATATGAAACTAAGTAGAGGCTAAGTGGGGATGTTTAGAGCGAAACATTTAACTCTTATATAACAGTCTCAGTTATAATTTAAAACATATATACAGTTGATTGATCAGATAGCTGAGAATGGCTGAAAATATGTTTGTGTGTGGGTGTGTATAGAGTTTTCCCAGACCTCATTCAACAATATTCAACAGGTGCATGTAGTGGATCTGGACCGTCACACGTATACTTTAGACCACACACAAGCTTTCTACATTAGAAGATCTAAAAGTGCGGGTGCGTGTTCCAATGTGTGAACTCCTTGACATGCATGTATGTGCGGTCTCGAGTCAAGTGTACATAGTGTGCGTGAGTGTCTACATTTGCACTCACGATACATACTATACTTTGCCTGTGAATGTTCCCAGGGGATGAATGGAACACAACAAACAAAGCTGTGAAATTTAAGATGTCCTCTGCATCCCATATATCACACACAAAAAATAGAGGCTGTATTAACAACTATCAGGTTAAGGTTGTATTAACTTTGATGCTTGTCCAGTATACCCACGTATAAGGATCATATAATCAATTAGGATATTGATGATGATTTTGTAATATCCCTTCTTTTGTACGTGGAATACAGGGTAACATTTTTCCTCATGTTATGGCGTAACTGTTTTCAATCTATAAACAGGTACAATATTCGCAACATTTAGACCATTTACTACAATTCCTCAGTGGTTAAAGAGGCTATACAGCTGGCCAGTAAACAGTCTGTCTCTCTGTTTTTTCCAGGTACGTTTCCTTCTGTTTGATATTCTGGTGGGGCTGACTCACAAGACAGGCAACACTACACTATTAACATTATTAATGTTTTTCACACCACTCTGTTCTGAGAATGTGATGCTAGTCTTCACAAATCACAGCGCATCTTTTATATTCAAATGTCAAGGGGATTGCTGAGCCACAGCTCACCGCTGATGGAAAAACACACACATACACACACACACTAGAATGTACACGCACACACACATGCACAGGCAGGAGTTCAATACTGGCCAACAGCTAAACTGATAGTGTGGCTGTGGAAGATGACAAACCTCCCAACAATAGTGTGACAACTGCTATTACAGGAGAATTTATGGCCAGCTCTAACTCAAACAGGATTTATCCTCTGCTGGATTTTGAAGGAATGGAAAAGGGAAAGTCAAAGAAATCTCACTGTTTCTTTTCTTCCTCGTATTTCCATCTGACACACTCCTCAATCCCAAATAGATTTATTTGAATCAAATCAATCTGTGTCATTGTCAGCAGCAGACAGACTATGATCAATAGCACTGCTCCTAGTACACCACATACACACATGGACCATTTTCACTAGGTTTTTCTGCACTTTAATTAATCCAAAACAGCTGCTATCAGTCATTCACTGTGTGAAATTCCATTTTCAAATGTGCAATATCTGTATTTAGTTCATTTCCTGTCTATATATAAAGTCCTGTGATTATTGCTCTTCTGTTAATATTTTTTATTACATTGTCATGTTTATACTGTTGTGTATATTTTTATAGCCTTATCTTGTTTTTTATCTTGCCTTTACTCGCATTTATGTATTTTTCATCTTTTCAATCACTTATGCTGCTGCAACAATGTAAATTTCCCCATTGTGGGACTAATAAAGGACTATCTTATCTTATCTTATCTAATAGCACTGCAAAGGCATGAGCTGTGCATAAAGTCCAGAAACCCCTCCTCCAAAGCACACATACAGTAAACAAACATTTTAAAGAATGCAATGTGTACATGACCTCAGTTCACATAATACAAGCAGGCAGCTTGTTATCTTTTCTATCAGCCCTCCAGATCTGATGGCTGCATGCAGTATTTACTGTTTCTATGTAAAAAGATGAGTAAAGCCATCACCTCACCTCCCTCTTTCTCCTGACACTACCTTTTGGGAGTTTGACACATCTCTCCATCAATTAGCAAGAGCTAGGGCAGACTGACTGGTGTTACAGTATATTGTGATCATGGTGCAATGTTGCTGTAATAACAGGAAAGTCATGGGCGATATACAAGAATAAAACAGGCCTGGCTCCCTCTTCTGGATATCCACAACAGAAACATGCACAGTAGTGGCCAGTTATTCTCCTATTGCTTGTTTGGATACGTCCACTCTCATCACACATTTTGTTATGGCTCACGTACAGAATTTAAAACTGATGGTGAGGTTCAGCGTTCTTTCCCTGGTGCAGCGTGTAATGGTCAAAGGCATTAAGGTCACATCTGTGGAAAAAAAAGCAGCAGAAATAAAGCTGTTGTGTCCGACGGGTTGCCTCAATGAGCGTAAAACTTATTGTCTGCTGAAATAAGGCAGAGCACTGTGACGGCAGGGGTACAAGAAATACACTATGTAGTCAATGCTATTTGAGACGGGTGTGGGAAATGAGACACATTTTCCAGAAGCTGTGGTGACTCTCCAAGGATGAACACTTTCAGCCTACCAACCCCCTTTAATAAAAAGTGCCACCTGCTGGGCAAATGGGCTATTGTTTTTTCTGAAGGAGCGCTCATAGCTGTGTTCACTTATCAGCATCAGCAGAGCTTGATCTCCAGTAAGATGACATGTAATAAGCTATTGTTCTAAAACAGCAGCTGATATCCAAGAATGGGTAAAGGCTAGAATTTGTAGAGAAAACCCACACACAATCATGGCATTTAGTCTACACAAGACATTTCGTAAACTTGAGGAATATGATTAGATATACAAAGGGGCTCTCATGAGTGAATCAGATCAATGGAACAAAACTGTGAGGCATAATATAATAAAATGTCAGTGTATTCAGCTGTATTGCTTCCATGAAATTTGCTTTATTGCACCATTATGAAAGCTGCCCAGTGACAATAGGCAATCTGTGTCAGTGTAGCGACTGTCTATGGCAAGGGTGTTTGTCTGGTTGAGGATTTACGCTTTTTTTCACCGGTCAGTTCACAGCTCTGACTGATAACACTACCTCAGGATATAGACAATGTATGACTCGCATATTTCCTATTCAGCCTGTAATATAAGCGCTACATAAAGTGGTCCTGCTGAGGCACTTAGGGCTCTGTTCATCTACGCTAATCATTCCCACAGTAAATCTCAACCGCTTACACTACAGTTTGTGTGTGTACATGTGCGTGTATGAGAGAGAGAGTCTGTGTGCGGTGTCATCTCAGTATCAGATCATAGCCTCTCCAATAATAAATAATTGAGGTGAACTCTGCAGGGATGTTTGCCGTTTCAAGTAGAGTCTCGATTCTCAAGGCCAATAGTGAAATCACATTCACCATGACTGTAAGATTTAGCAAATGAAATCCAACAAACATGATCTACTTAAATTATTACAGCAATTAACCCAAGAGGCATAAGTGCTTTTACCATTTTTCATAACAGCCTTTAAACATGTTATGGCTAATGCTTAATGATGAATATGATGATGAGAACAATCACCTGTAACCTGTTTCTTTAGTGGATGTAGATGTGATACATTGTGCATTACACAATAAGTCCGTTAGAAGTACAGGCAAACACTACATTAACATATTCTCTTCAAGTCCTTTCAATACAGTGATCAATATTCTGAAAGTATTCAGACCTTTTACTGTTTTAAACACTTGTGTTGTAACTGTGTTGTATATTTGATTGTAAATGGATGTTGTTGATAATGAAGTCCACCATAAATATATCCAATACATGATTATCACTAGCAGACGATGTAAATATTCTTTTTCTCTATTTAATATTAACAGAATGTACACTTTACACATCATCTTATAACTTCAAAGGTACACTTTTCAATGAGCTCCTGCTAGTTCAAATAATATTACGCCAATACATGCATGAGCATCAGTCAATGAGTAACATGATACTGGAAGCAGGCGGTTCACTTCCCAGCATATGTCAGAATAAGTCAATGAAGGTGTCTGTGTGTGTGTGCGTCTATATGTGAACTTTATACATTCCTCTGACCAGGATCAGGGATGACCTCTGACCTCTTCCTGTCCTCTTGTACTGACCCCACAACCATACAGTGGACAGTAAATCCTCTCTATGGCCAGTCTGACAGCTGACTGACTAGAGAGCTTTCAACTCAATCATCCACTGGTATGTGATTGAGAGTATGTTGGATCCCAACAGCAAACACTACTAGTATCATCTTTGCTGAGTAAGATGTTTCAGGGAAGAGACTTTTTTTATAGTTACATCTCTAGATAGGACCATATAATCTGGTTCTCATGTTAATCCCAGTGGAATCTACTTGTTCCTATTCACAACCTGCTAATGTCACTGCTAGGTAATAAGATCTAATGGTATTTAAGTGAAGCCCTCACTTAACACCAGGTCTTAATAAGCACTCAATCTCATTTTTCAGGGGCCTATTCCCACAGGTGATTAGAGCAGAGTCTAAGATGTTCATAATTGGAAAGATAAATGTAACTTAATAACTAATCTGAGATCTGCAAAGTTGAGAGTAGTCATGTATATCAGAGACAGCTGCCAAGACACAAAAAAGAACACCCTCCTGTATATCTTGAGACCCTCTGACCTGAAAAACCATAGATACACACACCACAAACACCTATGCCAGTACAACAGTTACATAATGAAATATTTCTTGTAGGAATACATGTTCAGTTGTGCTACTTTTTAGGACAGTTTAATAAAAACAAAAAAGGATTCAAGCTAGTCTGCAGCCATGCTAGTGACTCTGTGAGGCTTCATCAAAGGCTAAATGGGAACATCAAGATACTAATCTGTTCACAATGACATTACTAATGTGCCGATGTTTAGCAAATATGTCTGCTAGGCTACACTGTGTTGTACATCTCCACTAATTATCAAGTAAAATTCCAGCAAGAAAATCTTTAGGGCCACAAGAAGCTAAACAAGACTACAAGTCTAAAGTCATGCAAGTGGTGCTGTTAGGCTGTATTTAGGCACAGCAATGTTTTGAGAAAGTGTTAACCTATAGGATGCTACCATATTCATAAGCATAATGCAAAAATGCTGATTTTTAGGAGATAAAATGTGATAATGGCCATTTAGCATGTGAGCATGCTGACAAATGCCAAAGTACAACCGAGGCTGATGGGAATGTCATTAGTTTGTGTGTTCATAAACCAAAGTACGGGACGAATTTGATATCTGACTTTATGATGGCGAGAGATTAAACGTTAAGTGAACTGATTAAAATTAATCTTGTGGGGGACAGTAACGTCCTTACCTAATTTCATGTTCAGTCTAGACCAAAGTGCTGAGCTGACCACTACTGTCATGCCGTTACCATGGTTAAAAAACTCTAGGAGTTATTTGAAATTCCCTAATGCAAGCAACAAGTAAGAAGTCAGTGTTTTAGGGCACTTCTATCAGGTGTATTACTTGCATCTTCATGTCATTGAGAAAGAAGAACAAGAGCCTTGCTTCTACCTTGATATCTACTTTGATGCATTTTTCAATTCATCTAGTTAGTTTTAAAATGTTTCATTAATTGAGAGTTTGAGAGACACTCTGTTAGAGACGTGTGTAACCCTTCTATTGGACACAAAGAACAATGCAGAGCTACCTCAGTCACACAGTAGGTGGCTAACAAGAACTCTGTATAGTCCAGTTCTCAAACCCCTCTATCTAGCACATGCTTATCTATATACAGTCAGAGATTCAACAGCAGCCAGTTAGTCAGTCAGCAGAGCCGACAACAAAAGCTCAGCCTCACCCATGGGTGCTGACACAGCCTGACCTGGCCTTCTGATGGACAAAGGAAGAGAAAAAGAGGATGTGGATGCAGGCCTATTGTAGGTGCTAAAGTTATCCAGACTTCCTCCCGGCCTGGCCGGAGCAAGGCATTCCAAAACAAACTTGATCAAAGACTTACTGTGCTAAAAATGGCACACTGAAAATTAGCACATTACAACAAAAAGGGAGTGCTATACATCTTATTTCTGTGCTACAATGACAGAGAGGTCATACAAATAAACATGTTTTACCACTTGTCTCAATGTCCATTATCAATCATCCATTCCCCGCCATCTCTTCGTCATTTCAGCACAGATGTCAGGTTTTCCTGCCTTTCCTACACTGACTGTTGACTCGGTAATGGTAACAACATTTTAAAATAAACTCACAGACATTTTTAGAATTTAGGTAATATGGTTTCTTTATACACATCTGTGACCAATATTGCTTCATAATATCAGCCGGCTGAGTTGGGCTCCTCTGTGTTAGAAGCAGTGCATTGCAATGTGATGGCATATTTTAATTTACTAGATTGTTACACAGACATGGATAACCAGCAGTGACACTATAATACAATTTATACTATTGAGTAGTGAATTAAGACATGAAATGACAAGTATTATCACAGGCCAAGTCATGTTGTAGAGGTAGTACTGTTTATCACATATATGATGATTATGATTATTATTCATGATTATGATTCTTCACCTATCTCCTGATAAGTCAGTTTTACATGAGACCTTCTGACTATGAACTGTGTAAATGTACCTAACACTTGGCCCTAGGCAATCAGCATACTAGAGAGATGGCACTGGTAACCCGTAGTGTAAATAAATAATGTGCTTCCAGCACCCCTACAGTTGAATTGGACAGGATCCCAGCCTATTGTTTGAGCAAAAAGAACCACACCTCACACTTGAACTACTGTCTCTTGCTGTTTTCCCTTGCCTTTACATATTAAGTGTATATCCTGTTCAGCTGACAAAACATGCCATTGCCTTACACACTTATGTACAAAACAGTACTGTTTAGTTTCCTTTTTTTCACTTACAGTATCACTTTCAAGGTTAACTGTTCCATAGTGACATGACATTTAAAGCTGCACCATGCAGGTCAAGGCAGCTTAAAAAACCATTGTAGGACTAAAGCCGTGAAGAGCGCTACACCATACTACTAACAGGAATCCCATTCTCAACCCCTCCCACTATCAGAAAAAGAGGACATCTCTTTTACCTGATTTTGTCAAATTTAAGTCCACAAAAAACAGGTACTTCTTGCTGCTATTTGAAGACACCAAGGGGCACACTTGTACCAAAAAACACAAACATACTACTATGACTTTGTCATAATATGTTCAGTGGTCGGTATCTCAAATTGAGCTCTCCACCGATTGATGTCATGTTGTCTGACAAGCTCTACCCAGAATGCAAACAAGAACATTCCCACAGGTAACAATGGCCCTGACATAATTAATAAATGCATTTCAATTGCTTTTCATAAGAGTCAACATTATGAATCATCTTCTTTCATCTCTGATTATGAAGGTTCTCATTTCAAAGGGGTGAACATTCTGGTCTTTACTACAGCTAGGCCGCACAACACCCACTGATGCAAGTGTGAAACACATTTTCACTCATATTTCTCAGCAGCCCCTGTGGGGAATATTCACTCCTTGAAGATAAACACAAGGTAAACAAGTTGAGAAGCATAGTTTCGTTGACCTCTTTAGGTTTGATATAATAATTTTACAATATGTCTAAAATGAGCAGTGGTGGAACTTAGTATATACTTCTTGGCGACGGCAGCGGCAACGTTAGTACCACTTGGACACACTAGGGGGGAGACAGTTGTCTCCTGTCACTTTAAGTAAGAGTCCCTTTCCAGTATTTTTCCAGTACTCTTTCCACCCTTGATGAATACGTGAACAGACTACACAATATGTGAGAGTAACACCACAGTTTTTATGGTCATCTTACCTGCGATGCGAATTACAGCTCTCTCTGCTGGATCCAGGACCTCCCCTGAAGCTGATTTAGAGCGTTTGACCCTCTGGTGTTTGGACAGGTTCCAGGGCAGAGTGTCCCCAGGACAGGGGACGCTGCTCTTCTCTGCATAACTTTCTTCCTCCAGTGGGGTTCGATCCCTGCGTCTGTCTTTACGGGTCGCCATCACCTACCTACCGGAGAGAAAAGGCAGCGTTTGAGACTGACCGCATGACTGACAATGGCAGACATAACCAGAATGCTCACCATAACCATAGACTGGGGAGTTTCAGGTTAAGTAGACCAATAAAACCTCAACACAAGCCATTAATTGTGTTACGGTAACCTTCATCTGAACCCACGTGTCTTTCTTTAGATTCTCACCTCTATGACAGCCTATTATACAAATCTAAAATACATACCTCATATTGATACTGACTTTGCACCACAATATATGTGCATAATAAAACAAAGTAATTAGAATTGTCACTTTGGTTGGTTTAAAAAAGCTTCAAGACGGGGAGTACTTTTAGTCCAATTTATGATACTGTAGGGGTTACACACAAGGTGTCCAAGGCTTCTGAAACTACATTAACATTGAGCAACTTAAAATCCTCCAGCCAAGTAATAGGCAAATCATTAAACCACTGACTTTTTAATCTAACTGACAAGAGCCAAGGTGTTAAAGAGATACCCATGTATCGGTAAACCTACCAGGATCAGCTGTTGTGTTAGGTTCTCCTCTCTGTGCTGTGACCACACTCCTCTAATGTTTAACTGCCATTGAAATGCATCACAAGATAGAACTAAAAAAGCGTGTCATAAAATGCAAAACACAGGGCTTAGTCACACAAGGTACTTTGTGAAAAATGACCAGTGGCGTGTGGAGATGCCTTCAGGAAGAGGCTCCATGACCATGATAACAATTCTGTTCGGACCTTTACCTGCTCATGCAAAAGAAGGATGAAGTAATATTCCTGAAAAGCATTCATGAAATGTTTAAGTCAACTCTGCACAAGCATTAGGCAGAATTAAACCTTTTACAGCAGCCAGACTTTTGACTCACTTTCAAAAATAATATTACCTTAACATGACAACATTCAATATTCTGATTATCAAAGGGCAAAACAGCATAACTGTCCTTACCCTCGAAAAACTAGTGGAAAACTGCTTTAAATTAGTGACAATCACACCCTGTGAATTTTGTTTTCACTATTTGTTCAGTCTCTGACCTTTGCTTCGAGGTTAAATATTTACCAGTATTGTGCAGCATCATCATATTTACAGTGACAGAGCTGAATAGAAATAATCTGTCACCGTGAAATATCACTACACACTGCACATGACATCATACCTATCCTACTGTGCACAGTGCTAAGGGGAAATATTTCTTCATTAATCGTCCTATTTGCCATTAAAACTCAAGTGGCTGATATCCACATAACACTTAAAGGTGTGTGAAGATACTGTGTAGACACAGCCTAAAACAGCCCCAGGAAATATACACACCTTAGCAATGGTTACTGGTTAAGTGAAAGTACCTCCATTGATGAACCTAGCAGTTAAATGAGTCATCAGCACTCATAAATAGTCTGTATGTCTGCCAAATAACAGTGAGGTGGCGTTTCCGGAAAGTCTCACTGACCTGACATCTCCTGTCTCTTTCTGTCATGACACAAATCTCTTGACCTTCTGTCAGAATAAATATTTCAAGACAGAATTTGAGTAAAGAAGTATTTCTGTCCGATGTTATGACTGTGACACACCCATTACATGAGATAACCCTATGTTCAAGGACCTGCAGCAAGAGCTGTTACAGTGAGTGATAACCCTGCTGCAACATGCCTTAATGTTGTCACAGCCAACCTGAGTTCAGAGTTCAGTCCGCTGTGAAGTTATCATACTATCCATGCAAATGTTCTGGCAGTCCAGCTAGCATTTGGATCATGATGTCATTACAAAACAGGCAACAGCAGGCAGACACAGATGGACGCTAAATAATATGATCAGAACTGCTTTAATTAATTCATTTGTTCCATGTCAACATAATAAATATTGTGTCTGGAGCACTGTTTACCTTTAACGCTCCTAAATGTGAATGGTGATGATGTCAGGTAGCATACGATATGCTCCTTGCTGGAAAAGTTCCCCAAAATTGCTAAGGAGACTTTAACTGGCGTCAGTATTAAAATCACTGTACTTGTGATACAATTCTGGGAATATGTGTTTTTGGCCTGTTTCAAAGTTTATTTGTGATATTTGTGTCCTTTCTGGGACAAGATTCTTTTTTTAACTTCACAAAAAAACCTCCCATCAGCTGGCCTTATGGTTACACTGCATTACAGACCGCACAGTAATGTCACACAAAAATTAATGGCCAGTGCTGCTGGATTATAATAAAAGCAAGACTACTAATTGGCTCATAAATTTGGGAATGTGAAAGTCTAAGATCTCATTACTGGTAATGTCCTCACCAATGAGGACATGCAGTATTCTGTCCCAAAATCTTAATGTTGACAGGATCAAATAATGAAATTGTCCGTATATTTGCATAATGTAATAAGAGTGACTATTACAGTAAAATTAGATTAGGTTATTCTCTAATAAGGACAAATTATTTAGGACAATAGTGCAATTAAATTATGCTTTGCTGGGCAAATTAAGGACTCCAGAACCTGCAACTACTGGCCTGAGGCACCTGCAACAAACTGTTCCCACACACTATAACATCAGGATGACTCAGTAAGGCAAGTTAACACTAGGCTACTCAACTGTCACTATAACCCACCGGTATTTCTTCAACAGTTCAGCCAAAGCCACGCACAGTAGCAGCGTGATCATGCATTGTCTTACCTTACTGCTGTTTTGGATCAGTGCGTAAAAGCCTGTCAAACAGCCATATATGCATGTACCGGTGCCTCAGTCTGCGTATTCCAGGTTATCGCGAACCAAAACAAACGAAGTCGCCGTGAACCCGTGTGTGTGACAGCGCATTGCAGGTGTGTGCCGGTAATGTTGAAACAGCCACTCCTTTAACAGGAGGCAGGGCTGGAGGAGGCTGGAGAGACGACCCGCCGTGCAGAATCCGCAGTCATCTGTGATGTTTCTCTAGTTCTGCTCGCTCTTTCTCATCCAACACCCCCCCCCCCCACCCCCCTGCACGGCGACACCTCTGAATTCAAAGGACGGTAATCATTCGTGCATTCGTTAGCTCACACCCCAAAGCTGTGAAATGTCTCCTCTAATCTTCATAACTGCAGAGAAAAGACGAAGCAGGCGTCCTTGCTGGGACGCTCAATCCACACCGTGGAACATGCTGAGGAGCTAAAGTACCGATCGAGAGCAATTATCGGCGTTTCTTCACCAGCACGGTCTGGTGCTGCGGTGAAAAGCCGCATGACTCACTGTTCGATTAGTGTGCCTGGTTGTCCCGGGCTGAGCATTGTTGTGTCTGTAGGCTATTGCAGAGGGAAGGATTTAGGCCGCAATGATCATGATTATTCTGTTTGGATTAATGGGAAGAGAGTAAATTGTTATATTGTATATAATTGATATCATATGGCAAAAGGTGCCATTTTCACAAAGATATCACTTGTCTACTCATTGCACTTGTTCAAAGTCTGAGTGTCCAGAGGATGTAATGCAATAAATTATTAAATTGAATTTTGTAAAATGCAGTGTGACCTCACGCTGCATGGGGCACTTCCAGCTACTGTCACTGCTCACCTGTATTACACATTATGCAACATTTGTGAAAGAGCAGCTAATATGGAAACACAATATGTTAATCTGATAGTTGAAATTCATATAGAAAATTCTAAATTTGCTAAATGATGTTTTTTATGATGTTCATATCGCAAGTGCTCCCCACTCCACATCCTAATTAAATATATTTTCAGAAAATAGTTAGAAATCTATCACTTTTTAATAAATTCAAAGTGGTATGAAAATTTGAAAATTGTAAAGTTAGGATTAGTGATATCGGTGGTTCCCAACATGGGTGTCAAAACCCCTGAAGATAAACCTGAAGGATGTCAGATGAAAATGTGATAAGAATTTTTTCTTCTTCTTCTTCTCATATTCTTTATCTCAGTTGTTCCAAAATTAAAATTTATCTTGAACCCAGGTATGTACATTAGTCACACACACACACACACACTTCAGGGGACATTACATTGACTTACATTCATTTCCTAGAGACTTGCTCTAAACTTAACCTTAATGGCTACTTGCCTACCCTAACCCAAGCCCGTTCCCCAACCTTAACCTAAATCTAACCTTAGTATAACCTTAAAAACATGTCTTCACCTTAAAATGTAATGTTTTGTGTCATGGAGACTTGCTTTTTGTCCCCATGAGGAAGGCAAGTCCCCATAATGTGACCCTTTAAACAGAACAGAGTAATACCTGGACCACAGACACAAATTAAATACTGGATGCTTCAATATCTACAGGCCACTACAAAACTTTCAAAAAAGAATTTGAGAAGGAACAATCGCTCCTTTGTTAAAGTGACCATGACTCATGTCCACTCCAAGGCCATAACTTGGGGGCAGATATTGTTTTCATTTCAAAGGGTGAAACTGACTACCTATGTTATATATACCCTCTCATAAACACAATAAATCTGAATTGGCCAACCAAATTTTGATATTTTTTGTATTATAAGAAGTTAGCTATATGAAATTAGCATTTGGTAGCCAGGATTCCATCCAAATGTAGTGTAAATTTTAAAGGAATTTCCAGAAAATCAACAGAAGAAACACACATGAAAGTGCATTTCCATCCTCTCATGCAAATATTAGGAGTTGATTCATGGAGATAAAGAGCTAGTGGAGCCAATATATAGTGACATTTATATTTAGCATTAATTTGAGGACAGTTAGTCTCCTCATTGGTCCACACAGATCTGATGTTTTTCTGTACTAGCAGAAGCTTGAATGATGTTTAAGTCACACGCTTCATGTATGTAATGAGTAATTTATTAGGTCTGTTTCCTTTACACCTTGTTGCATTTTGTTTTTATCAATACACCTACTTTTTCATCTAGGTTTTTTGAGTGTGGTCACTCTGGCTATTTTATATGCAAATTGAAAATGTGCTCAAAAACAGGTGAAAACACATTTTCTCGTAATATATCATATCTACAATATTCAGGTTCATTGCATCTATGGGGTTATACTTTATTGATTCCTGTGTAATGGAAGCAGGCTGTGAATCTATCCAGGTATCTACAGTAAGTGCTGTAACCACCGGATAGCCTCAGCACATGTATTATAACACCACACTGCAGTATAAGGTCCATTAGTGCAGCCTAATGGAAAAAGCACAGAAAAGTCTAGACATAGTCAAACCCCAGTGCAGAGGTCAACTGATACATCTGTTCAGTCAAACAACTGTTTGAGGTTTTCACACAATTCAAATGATTAAATATCTGCTTTATAAAATGTGTCTGTCCCAAAAATTGACATAACTGTTACTTCTTAACATTATCAACCACCACCCTCTTAAAACACAAAGGTAAGCCTCATAATCGAGATAATACCTTACTGCAGCACTGCAGTATTTCAACTCAAGAGGGAACTGTAATTAGCCCTGGATATGAGAATATGTACTGTAGGACAAATATGTGTCTGCAATTTTGCCATACTGCTCTTATCTAGGGTAGTGCTGGTTTGGCACTTCTGAACAAGATTTTCAGCCACTGACGATCCTTGACTCCAGAATACAACTTAAAGGATAACTCCAAAATTTTGAACCTGGGCTCCACATTTTTGGGGGTAAATAAATGATAGGAACAAAAATGTATAGTATCTGTATTGTCTGTAGTTTAAGTGTAAAGTTTAAATAAAAGTACAACAGTCTCCATAGGAATCCTACCCACAATGTTGTTGGACACTTACAATAACAATACAAGCCTGTCAGAGGCAAAAACAAGCACTTTTGGTGTGATCCTTTAAGCAAAAGCAGAGAGAAACAGACTAAAAATGATGGGACAAACAAAGCAGGAACTGTCATTTATCTTTTCCATGCTAGGGGCTGTTTTCATAAATAGAAGTGATCCATGTACTGACTTAAATTCATGTACAGCCCAGCTTGTTCAAGGATCCCTGCTCTCAGGACACGTCATCTGTGTACCCACTCACCTCTGCTTGTCAAGGAGAACTCAATTATCTTGTCAGTGACAAATGTCCCACTTTTCCCCTCACAGCCAGATGTGCACAGCTTACTGCAATGCATGTACAAAACAGTCAGTGAACTGGAAACGGTCTCTATGACCTTCAATGGCACCAGGTGAAGGAAGGGATAAATTATATTAGCATGCAGAATGAGCTATCTCGGTATTTTTAAGCTGCATTAATTTGACTGAATTACCCACATGGTGTTTTGGATTTCACAGTGTTTCACAGTTTCACATTGCTATAGTTCTCATCTAAAAAACTACAGACAAAAAAACACCTGAGCTGTTGTCACTGCTATACAAAGAGGCTAACCTTGCTTGACAAGCTGAAATTGGTGTGGTGCCAGTACAACAGTTGAATGAAATAATAGTCGACCTTCTAATGCAGTGCCTGTGCTTATTGTTAGTATTAGTATGTAGCAAGCTGACACCCTCTGTAGAATTGAAGTGGCCAATGTCATTATATTATATAAGTATAATATATTATTATTTTATGTAGTATTATTTCATCATCTTGAAAATTTATATTTAGGAGCTCCAAGTGACTACACAATATTCTGTTCTTTATATCTTTTGGAACACCAGTCATTTTTGTCACATTTTTGAATGTTTTAACACCAGTCATTATGAACATGAATCCTAATGCTCTCTTTGGGGTTCTGGAGACCCTGGGCCCTATTCAACTGCTCAGAAGGCAGTCAGCATTGTTTTATCACCTTAATATTTCATGACTTTTTTTAATTTTAATAGAATTATCCTTATCCTATTCCTAATCAACATTTTTGAACTGATGACATGTTTCATAGGTCCACAAGAGCAAATGCTACATCATCTCTGTAAAACATGGTTAAACAGCATGGATTTTGTCTGCTCTGTAACAGTGACTGATGTTGACAGTATTTTTAAGCACCACCTCTCCTAAATCTCAAATTAATCTATTTTGACTTCATGTCTTTTATTGTTGTACTATTGTTACAGCAGTTTGTACATAAGAGGTCTAACAGGGAGTTAAGCCCCTCTGAGCTTCAACTGACCCCAAACATAAGCAATGTCAACATGTAGGATAACATAATGTAAATTTTTTTTGTCTATGAATTTCTTTTGAGCAAATAAAATGAATATATATTTGTTCACGCATACCTTATGTAATATATATAGCACATAAAATATTTCTTTATTTAGTACACTGGTGACGCTTCATGATCATTTTTGTGTTTTGTCAGCACAACCTCCCAAGGCAACAGCACTCCCAAAAGACGGCAGCCTGCCCCAGCAGGACAATGCACCCGCCACACCACACAAAAAGCTCAGAAATGGCTCGAGGAGCACAACAAAGAGCCCAAGGTGTTGACCTGGCCCCCAGACTCTCCAGATCTCAATCTGATCCAGCATTTGTGGGATATACCACAACAAGCCAGATCCGTGGAGGCTCCACTCCACAACCCAGAGCGACCCAAAGCATCCACATGTCTCAGTGCCAGATACCACAGGACACTCCCAGAGGTCCTGTGTCCATGCCCCACAGGGTCAGAGCTGTTTCAGCACATAAGAGACGGACCTACACAATATTAAGCAGATGGGTTTTATGTTACATTTTGTTGTTGTTTCTTTTTACACATACAACTGTGAAATAAATCAAATCTCAACAAAACATGAGTCAGCCTGTCAGGTACCTCTCTCTGAGGGTCTGTCTGCCATCCATTAACATTTCTTACTCCCCTGTTTGAGTTCTCCTAGCTACTCTTTAGATCTCCTTACTCTGTATTCATCATTCAAGCTTCTGTCTAAAGTCTTTCAGGTCTTGCCAAAACAACAGAACCAAATAGCTCTATTAGGTTTTCCTGAGTAAAAGCTTGCTGCTTGTGGCTGTGAATTGTTCAGTACTGTATTTATCCATCTGTACACAAGAACTGGTCAGCATAAGAATTAAAGACTGAGTAATTATATGACTGAAACTTAAATTGTCCTGCATTAGAGGGTTTCCTTTATTTAAGTCCAATATTAGCCCGAACTTCCTCTGGTTTAGACATATAAACACACCTCACCTTTCCTTTATGTTCCTTCAATCTGACTGCTGGTCACTCTGTCCAAATGACTACGCTCAAAATAGCTCAGTAGCCAGGTGTCCCTTAGTACCAGCATTCAGAGAGCTGAATCGCCACACAGTGTAGTGCAGAACAAGGAATTCTGGGACAGATGCCAACTGAAGTCAAACCAGAGGAGGTTGAGTCCGTTTAGAACGAGCTGACCTGACCCCCACCATCCAGTTAAAATAGCATGCGTTGCCTCCCTATGAATGTCTGGACCTACTTTTTCTTGTTCACTGTGGACAGTTTGAGAGGTTTGTGCATCTTTTGGCAATAAGGAAATAAAGAACAAAAAGAGAAGGCATCAGTCATGCTGGCTTTGTGTATGTTTCCAGTGACATAAACGCACCAAAACACACATTCACCTGCAGCAGCCAGAAATTATTACAAGACCAACACTGCCCTCCAGTGGTGATATAAGAAACACTTCCTCAAATTGTATTCAAAATGGGATCGAGTTCAAAGCAGGTCATGGATTATTTGACCAATTCTGCGTGAGAACAGTCTTATTAAACCAATTGGAAGAAACTTTGTTTTATCCACAAAGCCTCAGACATAACATTCACCACATCAATAAAGATCATCGTATTCCTCAGGCACTCAACATTCTGCAGGCATCTACTTCCTTACCCAACGGAAATACCACCTTAGCCACCGTGAGCCTTTTTCTGTTTAAAGCATCATAAGACTCTTATTTTTTAATGTCTCTGTGTGATGGAAGGCACATATTTTCAGAGAACGATCATGCCAATAAAGCCATAAAGTAATGACGGAAATCTGGAAGGCCATAGCAAACATTATGTTCAGTCTATATGATTTACATAAACAATAAATGGAAAGACTGCATACTCCTCCGCAATGACTCAATTTTGGACTGCATCATGGGAGAGATTGTGCAGGCAATAAAAGGGCATCGGAGCACTCTGAGATATGTTTGCTGTAACGTATGACTGTGTATCAATGATATTAAAGTGGATGTATAATCTGATTATTACTAACCACCAAACACACTCACACACACACAAGTCATGCCACACAGGCATGCAGGATGCAGCGTTGGCCAGATGCACACACAAACATGCATAATCTACACATATGGCCATATACTTGAGAGTCCACACACACACGGGTCGAGTGCGAAACCACATATACACACAGGAGCACTCGGCCGTCATAAACCACACTCGTACACACACGCACGCTCCTGCAGTGCATACCTCCCCACTATTGGTCCAGACCCAGACACCGCATGCCAGTGCACCTCGCTCCCTGAGCCACAGGCCGCAGGAGCAGAAGAAGAAACAGATGGGTACCAGCTGTTTGGATGAGAGCCCCGGGTACACAGCTACTGTATTGCACCGCACACACACACACACACACACACACATGCATGAACACGAACTCATTCAAATTTTTTAACTGCACCCTTGCCTATTCTGGTTCTAGTATTTACTCACACAGTATTTACAGGTAATGTATTGTTGGTGCTCTGTTAAACAATTATAGAGGTGAGGTCAGCAGCTTGAATTCAAAACTTTCACTCTATTTGTGCTGGAAACACAGTTTCCTGTGCTACCATTAAACAGCTTTTCTGCTAAGTACAATGTGGTGTGTTTATGGTAATTATGCTGATGTTTCAAATTACTACCAATTTACTGATGTTAGAATGCTATACAGAGGGCTTTAACTAGGATATACAGTGCAGTACATACATGCACAAAGTAAAGGTAAAAGTCAAGAAGAAGGAACCAAATGGGTTTTTTGATGCTTTTTAAAGATGTGCACCCATTTGGCTTCTGTCAGTGTGGGACATTGGATTTGAAATGAAAATAACTATGAGGTTAAAGTGCTGACTTCGACTGTGTTAACGTCCATATTAAACAGCGTAGGAATGATACAAGGCAACCAAGGAGTTTTTAGGGCCAAAATGTAGAAATCTCTTGACTGGCCAAGTCAGTCACCTCACTGAGCATGTGTTTGACTTGCAGAAGAAAAGCCTGAAAGCAAAAAAAAAAAAAAAAACCCAAAACAAGCTAAAAGTTACCAAGCATCTTCTGATGTCTGTCTCATAGACTTCAGTCACTGATTGCCAAGGTTGTGCAACCAATTAAACCCATTAAAGCTGGACTGATCAATATTTTTTTTGTTGTGTTAACAACAGGTCAAATAAAAATGGATTGCTTGTAGTGACAATCTCAGATAAATATCATCCAATTCTGCAGTTGTCTTCAGATTGATGGACCTAACACTTTTCAGTACATGGTTTTTGTTTGAGGGCATACAACTTCAATGTTACTGTTAAGTCTCATTGCTCTGATCAAACTATCCAGATGCAGCAGAGAGCTGTTTAGCTGTCTAGAACCAGACAGCAGACAAAGTTAGCAAAAGTTCAAAAGAGAGTGAATATCGTACTTACATTTGACAAGCAGCCATAAACAAAGCTCCAAATGAATGTTTAAGTCGCTCTGTGTCTATTGGATGTGTAGAGAGCTGTTAGCTGACATGTTCACAATTTCAAGTTTATAAAGCCATGATGTGGTGTTTATAGTATGTTTCGCTAACCCAAAAAGGCAATAAAAAATCCATTACTACTTTAAATGATAACTTTATTTGTCAAAATTATCAATGGTCTACTTATATAAAGAGGGCCACAGTTACCCATCTAATTCATCTGATCTGAAACACCATGAAGTTGGCTGAGACTTGACTGTATAATATAGCAATGTCAGTATTACTTGTTTGATAGAGCAGGTTTATATGTTGAAACAGGATTGTTTTGCAGCCATACAGGTACAATTATACAAAAATATAGTTATGAAATGAATTTATTTCTCCAAGTTTGTTTTCTCAACAACTGTGACCGCTTTCCCTTAAATAAATGTCAAGTTAACTGTCCACAATGAGGGCAGCAGATGCTGTTGATCATTCAGGATTCTCTTTTTCTTTCTCTCTGTGTGCTTCCTCTCTGAACCCAGCAATTTCTGACCCAACCTCAGTATCAACTTTCCTATGAGTCAACTGAGGTGGTGACTCCTTCAGCTCATTACAACATGACTTACTCAAACCAAAACTCTCCTTCTTAAGCTTGAGATGCATGTTTCCTCTGTCTGAATGCCATTAGTTACAGCCAGCGGTTGTTCCCTTTTATTACATTCACTTTGAACACAGTCTGTCTCATTAAATAAAAGTACAGCATTGTGTGAAGTACAGTGAAGTTTGGGTTTAATTCATCAGAACTTGAGGCTACTATGACAGTCCTGCCACTACAAACGTGACATTAAACATCACAGAACACCATCTGCTCAGCTTACTGGCATCCTGGAGCAACACTCAATACTGTACCAGCTATTGAACACTACGCAGGAAAAAAATGACAAATGGAAATGGTATTGTGTTTATGGTTGACCACGGTCATCCTGTGATTTCCAGCATCAGCGCTGATGTGGTCTGGCCAGTGTGGGTTTAGAGGGCAGACCAGAGCAACAGTAGGCTGGTTGAGGATCTTTTTCCCTCTGGAAGCCAACAGGATGTCTTTAATGAACCACAGTGTGTTTGAACTGTCGCATCTCACCATACAGCAGTCCAGCCCTCATTGCTGGCGTGCGTAACATGAAAAGGAAGAGGCAGTGAATTAAGAAACATTTTTAAAAAATTTGAAGATGTATCAAATGCAGGAAACGGCGTCTCCGAGACAAAGACCACAAATCAAATGTTGGCCATAATAGAGGGAAACGTCTTCGGATAACGTATTGTAGAGGTTTCAAGTGACTTGGGGCAGCCCTGCTCTTGTTGTGCCCGACCAAGTGTTTTTTAGTTCCCTGCCGCAAACGTCTTCATGTCAGTTTTGATGCAACCTCAAAATAAGATTGCATGATGTTTTGGTGAAGGCTGTATGCTTGTTGAGCTATTTATGAGGGTTTTAGGGAAACACTGTTGTTTACCGCAGGTTCCACTGTACTGGGATTGACCCTGTGCAATTCCTAGTTACTGGTGAGTGAGTTTACCTATTACGTCCACAAGATGGTGTTGCTGGTTTATCATATAACAGACCTAGCAGCAGTGCCAGTTATTGTGGCATCAACAAAGAGAAAACAAGCTCACGTTATTATCACGATATCTGCAAACTGTGGTGATGGTTCAGTAACTGTGAGTGTTGATATGCTGCATATTGTTTCAATTACTCCAAACTGTTGTTCCAGACCATGCCATAGGAAAATGCTCAAAATACTCCATGTTTGATCCTGTGGGCTCTTGTGAAACTGGAAATGAATGGTGATTAACTATAATGATGATCATCATGCTGAAAGGTTTTGTGCCACAGGTTATTTGACTGTGTGAGCCAGTCTACATAGAGAAGACCTAAAAAGGAAAGCCTTTTAAAACTATCACAGTTTGGGAAGAATTTAGCACGTGGATCTTAGGCGTCACTCTCTAGCTGATGAAACAAGATAATTATTTACAGTCAAAAATTAAATTTGTGCTATATCAAATCAAAAATGTGTGTTGGCAATAATTCAGAAACAAAAGTTGTGTAAGTGCAGCAAAGTTGTTTTCCTTTCCACTTTGCATGGCAGTTGGAAACAAATGAACTGCTTAAGTCTCACTCGGTTTTATTTGTGTGTGAACGTGTGCATGTGTGTGGTGTTGCAGTGGGAGGCTTTGTAGCATTGAGTGAGAAAGAAGGATATGGGTATGATTAAAGTAAGGCACTAAAGCAAAGGTGGTAATTGGGATCATAAACACTCACTTTTCCATTTACCCCTCTAATGAAGCATTCCTGTTTATTCTGAGCAGCCGATTCATCAGAAAAACAGCATCCTTTCTGAGTGTTTAGCACCCTTAAGACCTGCTTGTATTCTTGTGGCGCCATGATGCAGGATGTCAACAAACAGTGTGTACAGTACATAGCATAAACAGGCAAACAGTACTTGTGCACAAAGTCACATCAGACACACTACTGCTGGTAATAAGGGCCAGGCTGAATATTTTATATAAAATTTAAAAAAAGAAAAAGAAAAAGAAGATGCTACCATTTTAAAAGTATTAGGAATTAAGATTCACAGGTGCCATTAAACCACTGCAGAGGAAGAGGACACAGCAAGATGACGTAATTAAGTGAGTGCCAGTCAGTCCTCAAATTAATGACAATAATGTGGAAAATAATTGCTCCCACACAGATATGATGTCTTCTGCAATTTTTTGTCAGTGGACACGTTTCATGTATGTCAAGATTAATTTACTGAGCTGGTTTTCATTGCACTTTGTTGCATTTTGCTTTTATGGGTACACCAACTTTTCCACCTCAAGCAAACATATAAGTATATATATATTTTTATGCACTGACTGAAAATGTGGATGGAAACACACTTAATGACAACACTGAAAATGTTATGTTAAAAAATGCAGGCTTTTCCTTCATCTCTCAATATGGGACACGTACTCTCTGATTTAAAAGTGAGATGAAATATGATTTAAGGTTTAGAGGTAATACAGAATCCATGGCCCTTGTGGATTAAGGCTGCAGCAGACAGTGACAATGTGTACTGCAGAGGGGAGTCTCAGCCTGCCAAAGTCACACACACTAACTTGTGTTAAACCACCTGTTTAAGCCCCATTTAGTCATGCTCTCAGCCTTGCAGTCACTCTGGATTGGTATGCCTCCAGTTAATGTATTGCATTAGTTGCTGTTATACCTGCTTGCAGGTATGGTTTATTTAATAGTATTTTTGTCCTAAAACTAGTAACATCAAGTCTAAAACAACTGGAATTGGCCCATAAAATACACAACATGTACAATTCCTCCAAGGTTGCAAAGGACTTGACCTCACTATCCTCATTCATAGCTACAGCTCTGTCAGTGACACTGATTTTATCTTTGTTTCACTGTTGATGAGTTTTTGAACATGGTGTTCTTCTGTTCATCTGTTTAGCCATGATGAAAATAACAGTTTCTTCCTCTATTTATTCCAAACATTCTTGGAACAGGCCACACGTTTCTCTCAGGAGAGCCATATCAGCACCATGCAGAACAGCAAAAACTAAAATTGGTAAAAGCTGAAACACTGGTGCAGCAACTGGCAGCAGAAATGTACTCTCAGTAAAAAATTAAGGATAATTACTTTTTGGCATGGTAAGGTCTTAATTGCAGGTTTTACAGACTGCTACCTCTGAAGCTGTTAACTGACACGGGAGAAAAAAAACAGAAAAAAAGTAATATGGACTCTTAACATAATAAAAAAAAAAAAACACTATATCTGCAAATTGATATATCGGTTTCAGCATTACACACATACAAAACACACCCATAGTAGTGCCTGAAGATGTAGTGTCTTTAGTCTTCAGGAAATTGTGATCATAAAAATTTGCTTATAGTGGCCAAGATAGGAAAAAGTAAAACTGAAGCTTTGGCGGTCGTGAAAGGGTCAGATCTAATTCTTGGCTAAACAGTAATTTTTCATCTATTTCTCTGCAATTAACCTTGCAAATGTGTCTCGGTTTGGTCTCCCACAGTTTTTTCTTGAAAGTACATAACACTGGAGGACAGAGCTGTCATGCAGTCCAGACACAGGCTTGTTTTACTGCTGATCTGAGTCCTGCCAGGCTCTCCTAACACCCTGGCAGTGACTGCTGCAATACAAGGAGTCAGACAGAAGAGATATAAAGCCAAAGCAACTGGCGGCTCATAATCGTAAATATCAGGAGGGGAAATTCGCTGTTGCTTTTCTCATCAGGGCAAGGGTGTTTTTCATCAGTGGAGAAAAAGTCACAGGTTGTTCTATTAGGACATTAAACTCAGAGATGTTTGGATCAAGTGTCAGGAGGCTGACGTGTTTGATATGTGTTTTAATGAGATGTATCCTCCCTCTGCAGTATCAGAGGACTGGACTGACAGATGCTTTATTATGACTGGAAGTGTTTAACTAAATATTACGCCTGCTCTCTGGCTGCTTGAATTAGGATCTGTTTAACATTTTTCCCTTTCCCGTTAAAAAGAAACATATATCTATTAGACTATCTGCATTTCCAGTTCAGCCCCACTTTTAAACATGATTCTTTTAGACTTTGCCACTCACCCAGTACAAGAAATGTTAATTTATCGTAATCCTTTGAAGAAGGGACCTGGAGGAAGCTCACCCAGTCAGTGTGCTCCCTTCGCCTTTCCAAGTCCAAATTCTGTGTGGCATGTTTGACATAGCAAATGAAAGGAATAACGCAGGTTGTCAGGTAGGAAAGAGCCAGGCTACAAGGCCGCAGCAATCAGGAAAACTGAGTCCGGCACTAGGCATGACTTCAATAAAATACCGCCAGTCCTACTTTTAAAAGCATTAGTCCAGGGCAAATTAAAAAGTAGAGTGCAATTAAAAGAAATCACTGTGTAAATGTTAGCATGTGGAAGTTTTTCTTTTCCTTTTCCCTTTTTTCCCCCTTCCTCCTAGCTGAACAAAGAATGCCCCAGAGGCAGAGCTGCGCAGCTGCTGAATATTACTACATCCATGTGTTTTGAATAAGTCCCCATTATAATCAAAATCATAAAAAAGGTAATGTGGTTCTCTTAAACATTTAAATTTGAGTTAACCAATGTAGAGTTCAGGCCTTTCTGAGCATTTTTGTAGTTCCTAATTGAATGAATCTTTGGAAGAAACAGATTAAGCAACCATCAAAGAAGTCATTATTTGTAACAAATATATTGCACTATTGAAAGTATTTAAAGCAATAGTACATATAATTTAGAAGCTATTATAAGTTCTGTTTCTCTAAAATTTTCTGTTTGCCTTTTGACAAGATGGATTGCACCTAGAGAAATGCCTCTGTCACGTAAGAGTGTGAAAAGTTGTTTACAAAGGACAATGATTGATACAGTCCACCATCGCACACTGAAATGTGTGTGAGGTAGGTTTTCATTTCTAACAAACTCAAAACTACATGGGCTCTGCAGTTACACAAGGGTAACAGCAGAATTATGGGGTGTCCTCGTGGTCTAGTGGTCTAGCAAAGGATTCCTGGGTTTTATACAAGTGACAATTGTTACTAGAAGTGTCTTTCTCCCCATTTATCCTAAGTTGATGTGACAGACTGTTTGACATTTATAACCGTCTTGGAGAATCATTAAAAGCAGCAAAAAGAATTGATAAGAACGTGAAAAAAATATAAAATACGCTTAATAGAGACAGGTGACTTACTTAGACAACCAGTAGGAGTCAGAAGAGCTCACAAAAAGCAGGCTTGAAGTGAATTCATTTTCTAAGAAACCAGAGGACCAAATTGCAGATACATTCTGTGGGGCCTACTGGTCTGCAGAAGTCTGCTATGCTCAACCCTTTGGTTAAAAGTCACTGAGGGTGTCGCCTCACACCAGGACAGATGAGTTTCCATGGGAGGAACGAAGATGTCTGGCCAAATCCACTTTTCCCCCTTATTAAAATGGATATTTCCGAGCTGTCAGAGGGTGAAGTCTGGGTTTTCGGAGACGCGCACTGACTTCTCGCTGACAGTGGACTTCCTTTCCCCATAGGTTCAATATCTCCTGTGGCTCTCCCTCCCACTTTGAGGTATAGCGGGTTCCCTGTGGGTTCGGAGCCAGCACAGCTCTGGCAAGCTGTTCACTTTTCACTTAGCGGCACACACTAATTTACTGAGACTCGACACTGTTTTGGGTCCGCGGTGAAATTCCCACGTTCCAGCTGAGAAAATATATCATTAGTCCCTCATCGTGTAATGCTTGCCACGTTACGTTATAAAAGCTGGGTGTAAAGCGACATGGATAAAACAGGAGCGATTTCCAGTGTGCCTCATTTTGACCGCCTGCTTGGAATAAGTGGTGGGCGTTAAGAATTTGAAAAGGGGACAAGATGCGGTGTTGAAAAGGCCATTTTGCTTACTAAATACTCCTGGGTGGCTGGAAGACTAAGCATTTCCATTGCAAATGTCTCCAATAACGCATTACAGCCATACCAGTGTAGGTCTTTACGAGTCTGCCTTGAAAGTTATATGGATTAATTAACTTTCCTGGCAAATTAAGATTCCATGCTAATTGTAGTCTAGATATGTTTAATGAGATCTGGATAGAAGATGGGTAATGCACAAATAAGTTCCTTCCCCAACAGATGTTTACTCTTTGTCGTAATGTTGAATAAAAAGTCTGTTTACTGCTCACAGGCTGAGCGACTTCACAGTAGACCGACAAGCACGGGACTGTCACTGAGTGCAACCTACGTGTTGCTCTGTCATTACGCACAGAGAGTGAGTGAAGACCCTTTTTTGGCACAAGACCGCAGTTTTCTGGGTTTTTCACTTCACAAACATTTTTACAGGCGTGACAGGCTGCGACCGAGCAGGCCGCGACAGACAGCTCCGTCACCTCAAAACAACCACCCCGCAGAGCCACACAAGACAGCTAAATATATCACCTCCCAGGAAGCACAAAATAAAAAAAATGTTGAGTCTGACTGGCTATCTTGTGGCTTAATTAACGAATACAGGACATAGCAAATTAGAGGGCAACGGAAGCTTTCTGACTGGATTCTTTGTAGGCTTCGCCACATGGCAACCACAATGCAAATAGCCTCCCATATCACTCATCAATGCCATATTGTACACCCAGTCACCCCACTTCATGTACTCCTGTTTACTCTCTGTTTACCGGTCTACTTTGTGCTCCAGCCTACCCGGATTACTAGAAAACCATCCTCTATATCTCGATCCCTCTATTTTCTTAATCACAAGTGCACAAGTCATTCATGTGGCAGCAATTTGGGCTGGCCGACACCCAGTGGTGAATGCGCCCGATCCCCTCTCTGCCCCCTCTAGCCTCCCCCTGACACCCTCTGGAAAGCCACATCTATCGCATCAGCCTTCAGGGGCCCTGACTGCTGGCCCCAGCCCATCAAAGCCGTGCCGTCAGGGCTGTGCGTCTGCATCTACGAACTGGAGGTATTACAGGTTGTGACCTAACTAACCTACCTAGCCCACCGCCTGCACAGTAATGAGCATGCACTGTATTAAACACGTAACAGTTTCAGCTCTGTAATTCTATTTAAATACCCTTCCTGAGCAATTTTAATGGAAGTTTCTAGCAAGTTGTGGATTTAATGAAAGTTATAAGCATACACGTTACTTAGCTGGTAATTAAAACAAATGAAACCAGCGTGCCTTTACAGTGGTGTCTTTTATCAGCTTTATTGGAAAAGGATAAAAATAACTTAAAGTAAAGCAAAATCCATTGATGCATTTATTACATCCTTGTATTAGGAAATAGAGACCCAGTTTAACATTTTCTCGTGTCCAAAGTAGCAGAGCCCAGGTTTTCTTAGTGCAAGGGCTCCTGTTAAATTGTTTCATTGCCACAGAAAAGCAGTGCCCTTTGACTCCATGCTCAAGACATCATCCGCTTACAAGCTCTCACAATAAAACCCATGCGCGCTGTAATAAGCCCCCTTTTGTTTCTAATACATCCAAGTGAAAACATTTATTGGACTAATTACAATGGTCTCCCATTGGATTTTGTTCCTGTGTTACACATGCCTTGGCAAAGTTCCCAGTATTGTGTCAAAATGCCTCACTATTCATGGCTATGGCACCAACTGCCATGCATGAAGGAAACAAGGAATATTTGCTCTATTGCAATACCCAGCACATTTTCAGTTTCTGCTGAGTCACTAGTCTTTGCTGCCAGGGGCAAAACACAAACTTTGGAAGACATAATCAAAACTTCACTGGTGGCCTATGGCATTAACAAAATTTCAAGGTTACAAAGAACAGCAACCTACTAACCTAAGCTTCACGAGGACATGTGAGCCTGGAAAGTGATACTGCATTTGGACAAAACTGTGGCTGTCATGTGCTGTTCATGACACTAAAAAGTCACCAGTTCTCATGTGTATTTAAACATAGAAATGCTGATGAAGTACCAGCACTGTCAGTGCCATGGCTCACTTCTGAGGTAAGATGTAAGACACAGGGTACTAATATGCCTGTGGGGCAAAAGGTATTGCTATGAGAGGTACAATGTCGAGCTTAGAGGGGAAGTGTTTAATGTGGTGGTTTTGTTGTAAATCAAGCTGTTCAGGGAGTAAAAGTTAATTTGAGAGTTTACATTTATTAAATAAAAAGGCTGGTAGGGAGAGGATTGAGGCAGGAAAGCATGTACGCTGATGCTGAAACAACAGGGTCAATGCCTGAGTGGCAGAGAGATATGTGCCTGCTGAGATGAATCTGTCTGCTGTGCTGGGGCCTAATTTTTAACCATGGCAAAACAGGGATTGAAACATGCGTACACCACCTCCCATGGAAAGTTATGTTATATTGTGTTTGTGCTTAGATCTTTATGTTCTAACAGATACCAACCAACTCAAATCTTAGCCATTTACATCTGTGATTCATTAATAAAGTATTATCAACCTACTGAGCACCTGCCACCGGCTTATCTCCACATTCTCAAACCATCAGAGCTAAGAAGAGAAGGTCTTGGTGAGGGTCATACAATGTTTACATTCTATCCCAATACTTGGGTCACCGAATATGAGGACAGGACTCCTCAGGTGGCAGATTTTTGAAAGTCTAGCTCGCCTTTTCCCAGTATTAACATCGAATATCCCAAATGTTTTCATCTTAATATAAACTGATGAAATAATCATTAAATAAATAAAATATCTTTGTAGAATTTGACAGAATTGGAGTGCTGGTATTCTTGACAAAGACTTCCAATCATAGGCAGTGCTCATAAGAGACAAGAGAAGGCTAGGTCTCCCCAAAACAGTCATGGAAATATTTTGTTGAAGATTTTGGGAATCACTTAGATTGCTGATTGTTACTTGAATACGATAAGATAACAGATTATTTTGGTGTCAGAGAGCAAGTAAGCAAGAGAGACAGAGAAAGCTGAGGTTATATCAAAATTATATCAAATAGGGGCATATAGCTTCAGAGCAAAAACACCTGAACACTTGAATAGGGGCATTTAATCTTGCCATCTTCTCTGCAGCTCAAGAGGATTCATTTGGTTCAATTACATCTTTCACAATGAGCAAAAGAGATTCAACAGGGTTCCCCTTTTCTTGGTGGAGGATCTTCCACATACTATCGGTCAAAAAAGTGTCATCCATGCAATACTAAGACTTAATTAGCCTTTTCACCTTGTGGCGGGAATTTTAAGAGTTTTGTCCTGTTTTTCCAAGGTATGAGTACAGTACCTATAATATAATAAATAAAAATCCATAGTTGATTTGATGTTATGGAACAAAGAATGTGGCCCACAGTCAAAAACTGAATAAGTCCTATTCCCAAAATAACCCAGGGGTTGACGCAAAGCCCATTCCTGGAAAAAGGCAAGTTTCATCAGTGGAAGTAGAGACTTGATGTCACAGACTTGATGGAATGGACAAATAAACATAGATAATTTCCCTTTCCCAGCATCCCTCAAGGAATGATGCAAACCTTCTCTTGAAAGCAGGTACTGTGCTGCCCATGATGAGGCAACAGAGGCCCAAGTGACTATAAATACCAGCACATGTTGGACATTCAACCATCAGACAAGGGAGTAACTCAAAGAGCTGACAAGAGTCACCAAGACAACCAAAGAAATCTTGTTGACAACAAATCCAATTATATTCTCTGAAGATGAAGACATTCAGTGTTGCAGTTGCAGTGGCCGTCGTGCTCACCATCATTTGCATTCAGGAGAGTTCTGTCACATTCACTGAGGTAAAGACCACAATTCCAAATCATTTCTTTTTGCTTATTGCCTATCAGGAGTTTTGTCAGAATGCTAAGACATTGTCTTAAAATGTCCAAAATTCATTCACAGGCAGAGCCGAGGAGCTTAACAATACATGACAATCCAGTTGTTGAAATATGAAGAGACAGCAGTGGACTCATGGATGACTGCTCAGTTAATCTGAATGAATTAGGTCAAATACTATTAGTTAAACTCTATTGTGCGGATGCATTTGTACTGCCCACTTAAGGGGTTATAGTAAGTTTAGCCAAGTAAAATGTATTTCTATAACACCAAATCATATCAGAAGTTATCTCAGGTCACTTCATCTAGAGCAGGTCTAGACCATACTCTCTCTATAAAAAGAGAGAGATAAACAGCATGACTGATGCTAGATGAACACCCCTCCTGTCTTGTCTGTCACACAGATGAGGTTCTGCAGACAGAAGCGCTAGATGCCCTGTTGCAAAAAGCGCTGCTTTTTTAACCACCCAGATGAGGCTATGGTATTTGCTGCAAATTTTAATTTGAGATTATCTGGTGATGTTAATGATTTGGTCATGTCTATGTGTGCTCAGGATTCGACATGTCATCACTACAGTGTATCATCACAATAAAGTTGTATTTATCATGTATAATGTGAAAGTGTTATTAACAGTCAATATGCACAGTTGACAGTTCATGAGAGCGTATCTTTCAGTCCATAAAATCTGATCTACTTTGTGTACAATCCCGATCTACACTTTTATATCATGTATGTCACCTTGTTTCTCTTGCCCATTTCCAGTGTCTTCATCATCTTCTCTCTCTGTTTCCTATTGTTTTCTTAAATTGCCTGCCTCAGTCTGGTGCTAGAAAACAGGAACAGCATTACATTAGATATTGTTATAACAGACTTACAGAGGATCTCTAGGGGCTGGTTTGGTACAGCCTCTTTAATTCACTGATTCGGAAAGGAGACTGGTATTAGCACACTCTATATAAATGAGTGTACATCTTCAAAGCCGCGACTTTGAAACATGACATGACCACTGACTTGTTAGAAGGTAGTATGAAAAAGTATGTAGCTTGCAAAAGAATTCTTTTGTCTAGTTTCTTGTTTTTGTCTTCAAAGTGATTTTCTTAATACAATAATAAAAAATATATTCTCAGACATTTATACTAGAAATAATGAATAAATGGTTATGGACAAACATTTAGCAAACTAAAAAATCACTGTCTTTTCTAATTTTCTCAATTTTGAAAATACACATTGCTTTGGAACAAGAATTAAATTATTCATCAGCTTTATCAATGCAAATCACCTCGAGTTTTACTTGAGGCTGTAGTGAATGCCACAGTCTGTAGGCTGAGGTATCAAGTTCTGTAGTGTTTAATGGAAAAACAGCTTGCAGGTGACACATTTAAGGAGCATCTGTAACTGTGCAACTACAGAAACTAAGCTGGGTTAAAGGAACTTGTACATATTTCACCTAATCTAGTGTCTTTTTTCTGCCTTAAGCTGTGTTGACTGATAGTACCAATCAAACCATTATTTAATTGATGATCTTTAATTGAAATGAGTCTAATGAGCTACACCAGAGCCAAGTATTGCAAAGTCATGTCTAGGGTACAGATTGTCAAATGATGTTTGTCTTTTTTATCAGTAAACATTATATCATATATTTATATCAACATACATCTTTCACTGTGTTTTTTGTGACATTTTTTCCATTTCAATGACAATTGTAATTAGTATTAATATCAAATGAAAGTTTGAAAATCAAGTGATGTTTCATATTACAAAAAATCTGACACTTTATCATTGATGTTTGTTGATTCTAACATGGTCACCTGAAGCAATCACACAACCCAGCAGAGATGTCAGTAAATGAGATGAAGTGAAAATACACTGGGTGATTTTTGTTGTTGCACAAGGTAGCTCAGATAACCCCTGATTTTATCTGTAGCAGCAGCATACAGTTGATCACTTTATATCAATATTTTTGGTTCATTTAATTTTTATTACTATTAAGTAGGTATTTATTCACAATCATTTCATTCTGGAATGACAGATAACTCAGGGTGATGAGGAAAATTCAAATATGATTAATATTTCAGTGCTCAGTCTGGATGATTTTCTTAACAATTAGATTATTATGATATCACTGTCATTACATTCATTTGTGATATTTTTCTGTTTACATGTCATGGTTCGATTTCCAACAGGTGATAACACCACTGAGCACTTTATTAGAACCTTTATTCATAAGTATCCAGTCAAATCATGTGGCAGTGGTGCATATGAAATCATTCAGTTAATGTTCATATCAACATAAGAATGGGGGAAAGCATATCCTGTGGCTTTGAACCTCGCATGACTGCTGTAGTTGTCGTATGTAAAAACAAAACATCCAGCAGCAGCAGTTCTAGATAGAAACACTTGTTGATGACAGAGATTGAGGGAGTACTGGCAGACTGATTGACTAGACTGACAAACCTGCAGAAATGCAATCATGTCAACATGGACCAGAACCTGAAAGGAATCTTTCAAGCATCTTGTGGAATCCATACCACAAAGCACTGAGGCTGTTTTGAGTAACTGTCTCTGTTAAAGCCAGAATCCGGCTTGGATGACTATAAAACTTCCATGTATGATTAAAAAAGAAAAAAAAATCTACTGCTGAAAATACATATGGCTGGCAAACACAAGATGTTCATCAAGTGATGTATAGTACTGTTCAGAAGGTACAGTCTCAAATAAAATGTAGGCTCACTTTGTAAAAAAAAAAAAAAAAAAAAAAGTCTAAATTCCATTAGATGTGGAGCCATAGATGGCACTGTTGGTTGACACTGATATTGTGGTCTCATGCGCCAAGCACACAGGTGAACACCATTTTCCATAAGTGAGAGTGAAGTGAAAGAGGATTTTTTAGTTATTGCACAGAAAGACTGCAGTCATATTGTAGCAGCCCATAGTTGACACAGATATATGGGAGTTCCCATTCCCATTCCCATAACTTGGATATTTCCCAGTTTTGTTCCTTGCATCGCACATGGAGAGATGTAAGCCCATTCCTGGAAGAGCACATGCTGTCAGTGATGGGGCAACAGGACCAGAGGGGCATATAAATATTCAGCACGCTCTCTCCACACTCCAGCATCCGCCAGAGGAACAACTCAAAAGAGCTGACAAGAGTCACCAACAGATCTGAAGAAATCTCTAACACTGAACAATTAAACCTTTCAAACCCCCCTGAAGATGAAGACATTCAGTGTTGCAGTTGCAGTGGCCGCCGCTCGCCACTCATCATTATTTGCATTCAGGAGAGAGTTCTGCTCTTCACATTCACTGGAGTAAGATCATGACCTAAATCATTTCTTTGCTTTATTGCCTATCAGAGTTTTGTCAGAATGCTAAGACGTTGTTCCTAAATGTCCAAAATTCATTCAGTGAGGTACAAGAGCCGGGAGGAGCTAATGAGCAATGATAATCCAGTTGCTGAAACATGAAGAGACAGCAGTGGACCCATGGATGGTAATGTCAGTTAACTGGAATGAATTAGGTCAAATACCATTGTTTTCATCCCCTATTGTAAGTGGATGCATTTCACTGCCCACATAACGGATCAAGTACATTTTATTTACATAACGCCAAAACATAACAGTTATCTCAACTTCATCTAGAGCAGGTCTGGACCCGACTTTATACATAAAAGGAATAAGGATACATGACTGATAAATGTTGGAGATGAACACCTTCTCCCTGTCTTGTCTGTCACACAGATGCCGATAATCTCAGACAGAAGGCCAGAGTGGCCCTGCTGCAAAAAGTGCTGGCTGTAACTAAGGCCCCAGGATGAGAGGTTATTATGTATTTACGCAAATTCTGGAATTTTTCTGAGATTATCTGGTGATGTTACTGGATTTGGCCGTTCATGTGTGCTCAGTGATCTGATATGTCAACACTATGGCGTATCATCACACAAAGTTATCTTTTATCAACAATGCATAATGTGTGAAAGTGTTGTTTTAACAGTCAATGCACAGTTAACAGTTCATGAGAGCGCATCTTTCAGTCCATAAAAAAAATCTGATTCACTTTGTGTGCACAATCCCGATCTACACTTTTATATCATGTATGTCACCTGTTTCTCTTGCTCCATTTCCAGTGTCTCTCATCATCTTCTCTCTGCTCTCCTATTGTTTTCTCAAATGTCTGCCCACAGTCTGGTGCTGGAAAAAAACAGGAACAGCATTACATTAGATATTGTTATAACAGACTTAAGCAGAGGATCTCAGGGGTTGGTTTAGTTACAGCTTCTCTTGGTTCACTGGATTCGGAAAGGAGACTGGTATTAGCACACTCTATAAAGAGCAGTAAGATCTTCAAGCCGCACTAAACACACATGACCACTGACTTATGAAGGTAGTACGAAAAAAGTATGTATTTGCAAAGAATTTTGTTCAGTTTTGCTTGTCTGTGCGATTTTTCTTAATACATATTAACAAAAACATGTCTCTTTATTACTTCATACTAGAACAATGAATAACATCAGCTATGACAAACATTTATTGCAACTAAAAAATCTCCACTGTCTTTTTCAATTTTCTTCTCAATTTTGAAAAAAATACACATTGTTGTGCAGTCACAATTTCAATAAATTATTCATCAGCTTTATCAATGCAAATCACCGAGTTTTACTTGAGCTTTTAAAGTAGCGGCTATTAGTCTGCGCTGAGAATGCACAGTTCTGTGCGGTGTTTGAACAGTGCTAGCTTGCAGGTGACACATTTAAGGAGCATGTGTAACTGTGCAACTACAGAAACTAAGCTGGGTTAAAGGAACTTGTACATATTTCACCTAATCTAGTGTCTTTTTTCTGCCTTAAGCTGTGTTGACTGATAGAAGCATCAATCAAACCATTGCTTTAATTGACTGATTCCTTTTTAATTGAAATGAGTCCAATGAGATACACCAGAGCTGAAATATTGGCAAGCCATGTTCAGGGCCAGGATTGGTCAAATGATGTTTGTCTTTTTATCAGTAAACATTATATCAACATACATCTTTCATCAGTTTTTGCATTTTTTCCATTTCAATGACAATTGTAATTAGTATTAATATCAAATGAAAGTTTGAAAATCAAGTGATGTTTCATATTACAAAAAATCTGACACTTTATCATTGATGTTTGTTGATTCTAACATGGTCACCTGAAGCAATCACACAACCCAGCAGAGATGCTGTGAATGAGATAAGGAAAATACACTGGTGATTTTTTGTTGTTGCACAGCTCAGGATAACCCTTGATTTTATCTGTAGCAGCAGCACACAGTTGATCACTTTATATCAATATTTTTGGTTCACATTTAATTTTTATTACTATTACGTAGGTATTTATTCACAATCATTTCATTCTGGAATGACAGATAAATCAGGTGATGAGGAAAATTCAAATATGATTAATATTTCAGTGCTCAGTCTGTGATTTTCTTAACAATTAGATTATTATGATATCACTGTCATTACATTCATTTGTGATATTTTTCTGTTTACATGTCATGGTTCGATTTCCAACAGGTAGATAAATACTCACTCACTGAGCACTTTATTAGGAACTCGCTTATTCATGCAAGTATCCAGTCAGCAAATCATGTGGCAGTGGTGCAGTACATGAAATCATTCAGTTAATGTTCATATCAAACATAAGAATGGGGAAAAACATGATCTCAGTGTCTTTGAACTCGGCATGACTGCTGTAGTTGTCGTGCGAAAAACAAAAACATCCAGTGAGCAGCAGTTCTGTGGATAGAAACACCTTGTTGATGACAGAGGTCAGAGGAGTACTATAGATCACTGATTAGACTGACAAACCTGCAGAAATGCAATCATGTCAACATGGACCAGAACCTGAAAGGAATCTTTCAAGCATCTTGTGGAATCCATACCACAAAGCACTGAGGCTGTTTTGAGTAACTGTCTCTGTTAAAGCCAGAATCTGGCTTGGATGACTATAAAACTTCCATGTACGATTAAAAAAGAAAAAAAAATCTACTGCTGAAAATACATATGTCTGGGAAACACAAGAAGTTCATCATGACAGGACATAGTGTACTGGTTCGTAATAGGTGTAACAGTTCAAATAAATGTAGGCTCACTCTCTTGTAAAAAAAAAAAAAAAAAAAAAAGTCTAAATTCCATTAGATGTGGAGCCATAGATGGCACTGTTGGTTGACACTGATATTGTGGTCTCATAAGCCAAGCACACAGGTGAACACCATTTTCCATAAGTGAGAGTGAAGTGAAAGAGGGGATTTTTAGTTATTGCACAGAAAGACTGCAGTCATATTGTAGCAGCCCATAGTTGACACAGATATATGGGAGTTCCCATTCCCATTCTCATAACTTGGATATTTCCCAGTTTTGTTCCTTGCATCACATGGAGAGATGCAAGCCCAATTCTTGAAGAAAACACATGCTGTCAGTGATGGGGCAACAGTGGACCAGAGGGGTATAAATACCAGCACGTCTTCCACACTCCAGCATCCGCCAGAGGAACAACTCAAAAGAGCTGACAAGAGTCACCAACAGATCTGAAGAAATCTCATCAATTGAACAACTTAAACCTTTCAAACCCCCTGAAGACATGAAGACATTCGTGTTGCAGTTGCAGTGGTCGCCGTGTTTTACCATCATTTGCATTCAGGGAGAGCTCTGCCTCACATTCACTGGAGTAAGATCACACCTAAATCATTTCTTTTGCTTATTGCTCATCAGTTTTGTCAGAATGCTACATCGTTGTTCCTAAATGTCCAAAATTCATTCAGAGAGGTACAAGAGCTGGAGGAGCTAATGAGCAATGACAATCCAGTTGCTGAACATGAAGAGACAGCAGTGGACCTATGGATGGTAATGCTCCGTTAACTGAATGAATTAGGTCAAATACCATTAGCCAACTCTATTGTGTAAGTGGATGCATTTCTACTGCTCCATAACGGATCAAGTACATTTTATTTACATAACGCCAAAAACATAACAGAAGTTATCTCTAACTTCATCTAGAGCAGGTCTGGACGACTTTATAACATAAAAGGAATAAGGATAAACAGTACGACTGGATAATGTTGAGATGAACACCTTCTCCTGTCTCTAGTCTGTCACACAGATGCCAGACAACTTCTCAGACAGAAGCGCCAGAGTGGCCCTGCTGCAAAAGTGCTGCTTTTGCTGTAACTGCTGCCCCAGGATGAGGCAGGTTTCATTTGCTGCAAATTTGAGAATTTTCTGAGATTATTCCGGTATACTGGATTTGGTCATGTTCATGTGTGTGCTCAGTGATCTGATATGTCAACACTATGTATCATCAAAGTTATCTTTATCAATGCATATGTGAGTGTTGTTTTAACAGTCAATATGCACAGAAGTTAACAGTTCATGAGAGACGTATCTTCAGTCCATAAAACTATCTCACTTTGTGCACAATCCCGATCTACACTTTTATATCATGTATGTCACCTGTTTCTCTTGCTCCATTTCCAGTGTCTCTCATCATCTTCTCTCTGCTCTCCTATTGTTTTCTCAAATGTCTTCGCCCCCAGTCTGGTGCTGGAAAAAAACAGGAACAGCATTACATTAGATATTGTTATAACAGACTTAAGCAGAGGATCTCAGGGGTTGGTTTGGTTACAGCTTCTCTTGGTTCACTGGATTCGGAAAGGAGACTGGTATTAGCACACTCTATAAAGAGCAGTAAGATCTTCAAGCCGCACTAAACACACATGACCACTGGTACTTATGAAGGTAGTAATTTAAAAGTATGTATTTGGTAAAGAATTGCCTGAAGTTTGCTTGTCTCAGCATTTTTCTTAATACATATTAACAAAACATGTCTCTTTATTACTTCACTAGAAACAATGAATAACATCAGCTATGACAAACATTTAGCAACTAAAAAATCTCCACTGTCTTTTTCAATTTTCTTCTCAATTTTGAAAAAAAAAATACATTGTTGTGTAGTCACACTTCACAGTTCATTCATCAGCTTTATCAATGCACTCGGGAGTTTTACTTGAGCCAGCGGCTACATACTGTAATGAGAATGCACAGTTTCAAGCAGGTGTTTGGAACAGTGCTAGCTTGCAGGTGACATTTAAGGAGCATCTGTAACTGTGCAACCACAGAAACTAAGAGTTGCTGCCAGCGAACTTGTACATATTTCACCCAATCTAAGCTCCTTTCTGCCTTAAGCTGTTGACTGGATAGCATCAATCAAACCATTGTTTTAATTGGACTGATCCCTTTTTAATTGTTCGAGTCCAATGAGCCAAGCACCAGAGCTAAATATTGGCAAGCCTATGTCTAGGGCTAGATTGTCAAATGATGTTTATCTTTTTTATCAGTAAACATTATATCAACATACATCTTTCACTGGGTTTTTTGTGACATTTTTTCCATTTCAATGGCTGACAATTGTAATTAGTATTAATATCAAATGAAAGTTTGAAAATCAAGTGATGTTTCATATTACAAAAAATCTGACACTTTATCATTACGGTTTGTTGATTTAACATGTCACCGAAGCAATCACACAACCCAGCAGGAGATGTCAGTAAATGATGAAGTGAAATACTGGTGATTTTTGTTGTTGCACAAGGTAGCTCAGATAACCCCTGATTTTATCTGTAGCAGCAGCACACAGTTGATCACTTTATATCAATATTTTTGGTTCATTTAATTTTTATTACTATTAAGTAGGTATTTATTCACAATCATTTCATTCTGGAACGACAGATAAATCAGGTGATGAGGAAAATTCAAATATGATTAATATTTCAGTGCTCAGTCTGTGATTTTCTTAACAATTAGATTATTATGATATCACTGTCATTACATTCATTTGTGATATTTTTCTGTTTACATGTCATGGTTCGATTTCCAACAGGTGATAACTACTCACTGAGCACTTTATTAGGAACTCGCTTATTCATGCAAGTATCCAGTCAGCAAATCATGTGGTAGTGGCAGTACATGAAATCATTCAGCTACTGTTCATATCAAACATAAGAATGGGGAAAAACATGATCTCAGTGGCTTTGAACTCGGCATGACTGCTGTAGTTGTCGTGCGAAAAACAAAAACATCCAGTGAGCAGCAGTTCTGTGGATAGAAACACCTTGTTGATGACAGAGGTCAGAGGAGTACTGGCAGACTGATTGACTAGACTGACAAACCTGCAGAAATGCAATCATGTCAACATGGACCAGAACCTGAAAGGAATCTTTCAAGCATCTTGTGGAATCCATACCACAAAGCACTGAGGCTGTTTTGAGTAACTGTCTCTGTTAAAGCCAGAATCTGGCTTGGACGACTATAAAACTTCCATGTATGATTAAAAAAGAAAAAAAAATCTACTGCTGAAAATACATATGGCTGGCAAACACAAGAAGTTCATCATGACAGGACATAGTGTACTGGTTCGTAATAGGTGTAACAGTTCAAATAAATGTAGGCTCACTCTCTTGTAAAAAAAAAAAAAAGTCTAAACGATTAGATGTGAGCCAGATGGCACTGTTGGTTGACACTGATAGGCTGTGGTCCTATGCCATTGCTGTAGAACACCATTTTCCATAAGTGAGAGTGAAGTGAAAGAGGGGATTTTTAGTTATTGCACAGAAAGACTGCAGTCATATTGTAGCAGCCCATAGTTGACACAGATATATGGGAGTTCCCATTCCCATTCCCATAACTTTGATATTTCCCAGTTTTGTTCCTTGCATCGCACATGGAGAGATGTAAGCCCATTGGTGGAAGAAAGCACATGCTGTCAGTGGGGCAACAGTGGACCAGAGGGGTATAAATACCAGCACGTCTTCCACACTCCAGCATCCGCCAGAGGAACAACTCAAAAGAGCTGACAAGAGTCACCAACAGATCTGAAGAAATCTCATCAATTGAACAACTTAAACCTTTCAAACCCCCTGAAGATGAAGACATTCAGTGTTGCAGTTGCAGTGGCCGTCGTGCTCACCATCATTTGCATTCAGGAGAGTTCTGCCTTCACATTCACTGGAGTAAGATCATGACCTAAATCATTTCTTTTGCTTATTGCCCATCAGAGTTTTGTCAGAATGCTAAGACGTTGTCTTAAAACGTCCAAAAATTCATTCCTCGTGAGGTACAAGAGCTGAGGAGCTTAATGAGCAATGACAATCCAGTTGCTGAACATGAAGAGACAGCAGTGGACCCATGGATGGTAATGCTCAGTTAACTGAATGAATTAGGTCAAATACCATTAGCCAACTCTATTGTGTAAGTGGATGCATTTCTACTGCTCCACATAACGGATCGAAGATTTTATTTACATAACTAAAACATAACAGAAGTTATCCTAACTTATTCAGAGCAGGTCTGGACCAGACTCTTTATAACATAAAAGGAATAGATAAACAGCACACTGATAATGTTGGAGATGAACACCTTCCTGTCTTGTCTGTCATGCCAGATGTCAGAGCAACTTCAGACAGAAGCGCCAGAGTGGCCCTGCTGCAAAAGTGCGCTTTTGCTGCAACTGCTGCCCCAGGATGAGAGAGGAAGGTTATGTATTTGTCAAAATTCTGAGAATTTTCGAGATTATCTGGTGATGCTACTGGATTTGGTCATGTTCATGTGTGCTCAGTGATCTGATATGTCAACACTACAGTGTATCATCACAATAAAGTTATCTTTTATCAATGCATAATGTGTGAAAGTGTTGTTTTAACAGTCAATATGCACAGTTAACAGTTCATGAGAGCGTATCTTTCAGTCCATAAAAAAAATCTGATTCACTTTGTGTGCACAATCCCGATCTACACTTTTATATCATGTATGTCACCTGTTTCTCTTGCTCCATTTCCAGTGTCTCTCATCATCTTCTCTCTGCTCTCCTATTGTTTTCTCAAATGTCTGCCCCCAGTCTGGTGCTGGAAAAAAACAGGAACAGCATTACATTAGATATTGTTATAACAGACTTAAGCAGAGGATCTCAGGGGTTGGTTTGGTTACAGCTTCTCTTGGTTCACTGGATTCGGAAAGGAGACTGGTATTAGCACACTCTATAAAGAGCAGTAAGATCTTCAAGCCGCACTAAACACACATGACCACTGACTTATGAAGGTAGTACGAAAAAAGTATGTATTTGCAAAGAATTTTGTTCAGTTTTGCTTGTCTGTGCGATTTTTCTTAATACATATTAACAAAAACATGTCTCTTTATTACTTCATACTAGAACAATGAATAACATCAGCTATGACAAACATTTAGCAACTAAAAAATCTCCACTGTCTTTTTCAATTTTCTTCTCAATTTTGAAAAAAATACACATTGTTGTGCAGTCACAATTTCATAGTTCATTCATCAGCTTTATCAATGCAAATCACCTCGGGAGTTTTACTTGAGCTGTAGCAGCAGGCTACATAGTCTGCAGCTGAGAATGCACAGTTCTGTGCGCAGGTGTTTGAACAGTGCTAGCTTGCAGGTGACACATTTAAGGAGCATCTGTAACTGTGCAACTACAGAAACTAAGCTGCGTTAAAGGAACTTGTACATATTTCACCTAATCTAGTGTCTTTTTTCTGCCTTAAGCTGTGTTGAGTGATAGAAGCATCAATCAAACCATTGCTTTAATTGACTGATTCCTTTTTAATTGAAATGAGTCCAATGAGCTACACCAGAGCTGAAATATTGGCAAGCTTCATGTCTAGGGTACAGATTGTCAAATGATGTTTGTCTTTTTTATCAGTAAACATTATATCAACATACATCTTTCACTGGGTTTTTTGTGACATTTTTTCCATTTCAATGACAATTGTAATTAGTATTAATATCAAATGAAAGTTTGAAAATCAAGTGATGTTTCATATTACAAAAAATCTGACACTTTATCATTGATGTTTGTTGATTCTAACATGGTCACCTGAAGCAATCACAACTAAAGCAGAGATGTCAGTAATGAGATGAAGTGAAATACACTGGTGATTTTTTTGTTGTTGCAACAAGGTAGCTCAGATAACCCTGATTTTATCTGTAGCAGCATACAGTTGATCACTTCGGTACGGCTATTTTTGGTTCACGAATTTTATTATTAAGTAGTATTATTCACAATCATTTCATTCTGGAATGACAGATAAATCAGGTGATGAGGAAAATTCAAATATGATTAATATTTCAGTGCTCAGTCTGTGATTTTCTTAACAATTAGATTATTATGATATCACTGTCATTACATTCATTTGTGATATTTTTCTGTTTACATGTCATGGTTCGATTTCCAACAGGTGATAAATACTCACTGAGCACTTTATTAGGAACTCACTTACTCATGCAAGTATCCAGTCAGCAAATCATGTGGCAGTACATGAAATCATTCAGTTAATGTTCATCAAACATAAGAATGGGGAAAACATGATCTCAGTGGCTTTGAACTCGGCATGACTGCTAAGTAGTTGTCGTGCGAAAAACAAAAACATCCAGTGAGCAGCAGTTCTGTGGATAGAAACACCTTGTTGATGACAGAGGTCAGAGGAGTACTGGCAGACTGATTGACTAGACTGACAAACCTGCAGAAATGCAATCATGTCAACATGGACCAGAACCTGAAAGGAATCTTTCAAGCATCTTATGGAATCCATACCACAAAGCACTGAGGCTGTTTTGAGTAACTGTCTCTGTTAAAGCCAGAATCTGGCTTGGATGACTATAAAACTTCCATGTATGATTAAAAAAGAAAAAAAAATCTACTGCTGAAAATACATATGGCTGGCAAACACAAGATGTTCATCATGACAGGACATAGTGTACTGGTTCGTAATAGGTGTAACAGTTCAAATAAATGTAGGCTCACCTCTTGTAAAAAAGTCTAAATTCCATTAGATGTGGAGCCATAGATGGCACTGTTGGCTGACACTGATATTGTGGTCTCATAAGCCAAGCACACAGGTGAACACCATTTTCCATAAGTGAGAGTGAAGTGAAAGAGGGGATTTTTAGTTATTGCACAGAAAGACTGCAGTCATATTGTAGCAGCCCATAGTTGACACAGATATATGGGAGTTCCCATTCCCATTCCCATAACTTGGATATTTCCCAGTTTTGTTCCTTGCATCGCACATGGAGAGATGCAAGCCCATTCCTGGAAGAAAACACATGCTGTCAGTGATGGGGCAACAGTGGACCAGAGGGGTATAAATACCAGCACGTCTTCCACACTCCAGCATCCGCCAGAGGAACAACTCAAAAGAGCTGACAAGAGTCACCAACAGATCTGAAGAAATCTCATCAATTGAACAACTTAAACCTTTCAAACCCCCTGAAGATGAAGACATTCAGTGTTGCAGTTGCAGTGGCCGTCGTGCTCACCATCATTTGCATTCAGGAGAGTTCTGGGCTCCTTCACATCTACTGGAGTAAGATCATGACCTAAATCATTTCTTTTGCTTATTGCCTATCAGAGTTTTGTCAGAATGCTAAGACGTTGTTCCTAAATGTCCAAAATTCATTCGCAGGTACAAGAGCTGGAGGAGCTAATGAGCAATGACAATCCAGTTGCTGAACAGAATATAGACAGCAGTGGACTCATGGATGGTAATGTCAGTTAACTGAATGAATTAGGTCAAATACCATTAGCTAACTCTATTGTGGGTGGATGTATCACTGCCCATATAACGGATCAAGTACATTTTATTTACATAACGCCAAACATAACAGAAGTTATCTCAATCCTATCTAGAGTAGGCCCGACCAGACTCTTTTATAACATAAAAGGTAAATACATAAACAGCATGACTGATAATGTTGAGATGAACATCTTTCTCCTTGCCTTGTCTGTCACACAGATGCCGGGGAGTAACTTCAGATGGTGGTTGATGCCCCTGCTGCAAAAGTGCTGCTTTTGTTGTGAACTGCTGCCCCAGGATGAGAGGCTGCGGTATTTGCTGCAAATTTGAGAATTTTTCTGAGATTATTTACTGTGTTAGTGGATTTGGTCATGCTGTACTTCATGTGCTAAGTGATCTGATTTGCCAACACTACAGTGTATCATCACAATAAAGTTTTATTTTATCAATATACTATAATGTGTGAAAGTGTTTTAACAATGAATATGCACAGTTGACAGACAGCTCATGAAAGCATTAACACAATGTGTTTCTGTCTTCAGCTGTACTTTAGTGTGTGCACAGGTAATCATGTCCTCTTACATCTTATTGCTGTTTGTCACCTGTTTCTCTTGCTCCACTTTTGGTGGTCTCATCTTTTTCTCTCTGCTATCCAATAGTTTTCTCAAATGCCTACAGTATTGTGCTGGTAAAACAGGAACAGTAAACACCAACTGTAGATTATCTATTAACATCTGACATCCACACACAGGGAACAGTCACAAAACATTTTTCAACTTCTTAACATACACAACACAGAGACAGAAACTAGTGAAATGTAATAAGTAGCATTTACATTTTGAGCTTTATTTTAGCTGGAGGCAAACAGCTCAGTTTTCTACTTTAAAATGTGTTGACTGATAGAAGCCACGATCAATCCAAATCCATTGCTTTAATTTCTGTTCCAGCAGTGCTTCACTCAAACTATTCTGTTCACAAAGCAAAGTTTCCATTGCAGCTACCATTTGGAATTTGCTGCCAAATAAATACCATTCAATATGAAGATATGAAGACAAAATTATATTATATATTTAAATAAATTTATATAACATTGTCATATATATATATGATGTTTGTGTAGATTCCAACAGATTCAGAATCACACATCTAACACGGTCATCTGAAGCAACTATACAGCTCAGCAGAGATGTCAGTAAACAAGAGAAGGTGAAAGTACACCTGGGGGATTTTTGATGTTGCACAAGGTAGCTCAGATAACACCTGATAACACAGCAAATCACTTCATATGTATGTTTTTCACTTTTGTAATTCAACATTTATTCTATTGCTGTATTCATTCAAAATCATTTAATGTTGGCATGACAAATGAATCAGGTGATGAGGAAAATTCAAATATAATGAACATTTTAGTGTTTAGTCTGTGTTTGTGTTGACAGTTTAGATTATTATAATATCACTGTCATTGCATTCATATGACATTTTTTCAGTGTTAACATTGTCATGGCTATGTTAACAACAGGTAATAAACACTAATTGAGCACTTCATTAGGAACCTGCTTATTCATGCAATTATCTGGTCAGCCAATCATGGCAGCAGTGCAGTGCATAAAGTAATTCAGATAAAGGTCAGGAGCTTCAGGTAATGTTCATAGCAAACGTATGAATGGGGAAATGTAGTCTCAGTGATTTTGACTTTGGCATTAATAATAAGTTTACTCTGTGTGGAGTTCCTCAAGATCTGTCTCTGAGCCTCCTGTATTCAAAATCTATGTTCCCTCTTGCTTACATTATGGAATATTATAACATCTCTTATGGCAATTATGAAGGTGACACACAACTCTACAAAGTAGTGTCACCACGTGACTGAGACAGCAGAGCTCATTCTCCAACAGACTCATTCAGCTCCGCTGTCACAAGGAACGCTACAGGAAATCATTCCTGCCATTCTCCATAGCTCTTTACAACAACTCACCTGTGTGTGTCAGATGAACACTGCCACCTGTACACATATTCTGAAAATACTGGGACTATCTATTCACTTCATTGACTAACAGTGGCACATGTTGTAATATTGTACATATTTCCTATATACTTCACTGCCAGTTTCTGCACAGCCATTCTTATACCAAAAAATACTGCACTGCAACCCTCAAATGGTCGTAGATATTCTCCTGTATATATTTTTATAGACTTTCTTAGTATTTATAGTTCTTACTTGTTTTTTGTTTGTTTGTTTTTTCTTAATGTTTGTTGTTACCTGTTGTTGCTGTCTCTTACTGTCTCTGCTGCTGTAACACAAGAAGTTCCCTCATGGGATCAATAGTACATCTATCTACCTATCTATCTATCTATCTATCTATCTATCTATCTATCTATCTATCTACTGCAGTCCATTACATGAATCAAGTCAGAGATCTTGGTGTAGTTTCAACAGCACATAAAGACTATTAGTCTCACAGCTGAAGGTAGCAACACGGGCAGAGAGGTAAAGACAACAGGTCACTAAAAGCAGATAGTAGGCACATACGGCAACATATAGGCATCCAGCAAGGAGCTGGCTGAAATGGCTGATTTAAGTACTGGCTGGGAAAATTAGGAAAAAAACAGGTGTGTAAATGGGCAGGGATTGGGAATAAGAGACAGATGAGCAGGTGGACTTGGCAGACAGGTGACTGGGGTGAAGAGGTAAGTATGAGGACATTTGGTGGGCACATGGAGAGTGGCAGGAGACAGAGGCCAAAATGAATAGCAAATCAGTTTACTACCACCCTAAAAATATAGTAATAATTAATATATTTCTGTCTAAACAAGATACAGAAAAACTTGTTCATATTTATTTTCAGCAGGCTAGACTATTGTAATGGTGTTTGACAAGCCTTAGTAAAAATCAACAAATATTTTAAATATATTTAATCTTTAACCATTGTCAATTTATATTGCTTTTGTTTTTGTGTCTTTGTCTTTCTGTGTCTTGTTTAAAAAACAATTTTACTATATTCTTAATGTCCTCTTGTAAAAGTATTTCTATGCCTCTGTAAAGCACTTTGAATTGCCTTTGTGTCTGAGTAATGCAATATTAATAAACTTGGCTTGTCTTCCATCCCATTAGATGTGGAACCATACATGGCACTGTTGATTGACACTGATGTTTGGTCACATAAGCCACTCACAGGTGAACACCATTTTCATTTTCAACATTTTTCACATCAGGTTGAAGTGACATGGGGGATTTTTAGTTATTGCACAAAAAGACTGCAGCCAGAGTTAATCATTAAATGTCTTCATGCTCCATGCCATGTCCAATTATGATTTTTCTTTCACAATGGAAAAAATGTCAAGTTATATTTTCATGTTTGTTATGCTCTTCTTGGCAGTATTCTGTATCATAATATTTTTTCAAGAAAAAGTTAATGATTGATTTGATATTGTGCAAACAGTCAAAAACAAACAATTCCCTATTGCCATGCTTTGGGAAATTCCCACTAGTGTTTCCTGCATCACACAGGGAGAGGTACAAGCCCATTCCTGGAGAAAAGCACATGCTGTCAGTGATGGGGCAACAGTGGCCCTGGGGACTATAAATACCAGCACTTTTTGCACACTCAAGCAGCCGCCAGAGGAACAACTCAAAAGAGCTGATCTGAAGAGATCTGAACAGATCTGAAGAGCTCTAGTTGACTGAACAACTTAAACCACTCAAACTCTTCAAAGTGGATGTGGCCGTCATGCTCATTTTTTATGTATATATGTATTTTTATGTATATTCAGGAGTGACTGCTGTCCCAGTCACCAAAGTGAGAGAATTTGAGATTAACTCCATAAGTGTGCTTAAATGTGCATCTCACTGCAAAAATGTATTAACAATTGCAAGAGCTGGAGGAGCCAATGAGCAGTGATAATTCAGCTGGAGCACAACTTTCCAAACATTTTGTATTAAAATAAATGTGCAATCTGTGTTTAAAAACAGGAATGTCTACCATTCCCATAACATAACTCTCGAATGGCACTCAGTGTAATTCTAAATGCCTGTCTGCCTCCAGATTACTGTCTGGATCTGCACAAGTCATAGATCTCAACACCATTACATTGAGATCCATAGCTGACAATATTTCTTGAGAAACAGATCAGTTCCAATTTTGTTTGCATGATCCTGCAGACAAATAAACAAACAAATAGACAACAAATAACAAGTTAAATTTTAACACAACTGACATGCATGCAAGACCGGTACCTAACACTAGCACATAGCTGATGTCCTCAGCTTTATTGGGATTTGAGGATTTTGCAAACTGAAGTGCAGTTTACAACAGAAAATTACACACTGTGGGTTTTTAGTGCCCAACACTACATCACATGTACAGGATAGTAAATACCTGAATTGTTTTTAAAAAAAATTAAAAAATACAATAATGAGCTAGCAGCAGTAATTACACTCTGAGCAAACATACATTTCATATTTCCATATATTTGCAAAAAACAGATTAATTATATCACTCAACAGTGAGCTAACCAAGGTACAAGCTAACTACAAAAACCCCCCTTCCCTTACAACTCAAATCTGATGTGGCTATCATGACAGTATGTAATGCTGAAGGCGATGCTCTCCTATATTTAAATATATATATATATATATACATAGATAGTTGATAGTAAAATGAGTAGTCCGCAGTACATTCCAACATGTTACTGTTTGTTGGAACGGAGTGATCATTTGAAATCAGTACTCAGGTCAAAAAGGTTATCAGTCCATGAAACAGAGCGAGGAAGGGATTTTGGTCATTACACAAGATATTTAGATAGACCAGGCTTTCTGAAGTGGAGTGAAGTAATAAAGATACTTTGAATTTAGTCATTACATTTATGTCAACCTGTTAAAATTTGTACTGTATATACATTTGGTATTTGAGCAATCCTCCTGCTGTAAGTAGGATTGTCTCTCCCAAGAGCAAATATACTGAACACACTTTCTGAATAAAAATAATAAATACTGCCCAATGATCAAAAATCTAATTCCTCAGGAATTTCCCGCAGCTGTTCCCAGCATCACCCAGGGAGTGATGTAAGTCCATTCCAGGAGGCAGGTAAGTGCCAGTAATAAGTCAACAGTGGCCTAAGTGAGTATAAATACCAGCATGTTTTACACACTCAACCATCAGACAGGAGATGACAAGAGTCACCAAAAGAGGCAATAAACTCCACCAACTATCTAAAGATGAAGACATTCAGTGCTGCAGTTACACTGGTCGTGCTAACCTTTATTTACATTCAGAAGAGCTCTGCTTTCCCATTCACTGGGGTGAGAACTTTACTCATTTCATTATTATCTTTGAGTATTTTGTCAGGATACTGAGGTGTTCTTGATAAATGAACAGGTGCAAGGGACGGAGGAAGCAGCGAGCGATGACTATCCAGCTGGAGCAGAGGAGGAGACATCAGTGGAAACGTGGATGGTTAGTTGATTAGTAAATTAAGTCATTTAACATGTGCTAAATTATAAATGTAAGTAAGTGTCTTTTTCCTACAGTGTCCTGATACTTTGCGGATGAGAAGAGATGAACAGCATGATTGACCTTGCTCATGTCTTTCCCACAGATGCCATTCGACATCAGGCAGGAGAGTTATAATGGCCCTATTAGATGCCGTTATTGCTGCGGCTGCTGCACCCTCGGTGTCTGCGGTATGTGCTGTGAGTGAGGATTCTTGTACCTGCCCGGGACTCCTGCAACAAGCACTGAAATTTTATTTATCGTGCTCTTTGTCATAAATTCAAAATCCCACTGGATTTGGTCATGCTATAGTTACTATGTGACTGCCTCATCAACATTTTATACTAGATATTTGTAGATACTATGTTGTATTATCACTATCATTTTTAAGGTTAATAAAATATCATATCATCAAATGAGTGTTGTGCTGTGGATGAGCTAGCTTAGAGCTTTAATTGCTATTATTATTGATACACAGTCAATAACACATAACTAATATGCAGGCCCACATACTGGGATGTTAAGGAAGTGGCATTCTCCACTGGCCTCTAACAAACAACACTTCCAGAGGCAAATTTATTTTCCAAGGGTGGTCTGCTGTCCAAGTACTAACCAGGCTCTGCTGTGCTTCGCTCGTTATCCAGTGCAGTACAGGGAGGTATGGCATCCAGCCATGGTGGTATGCATGCTATTGTGTTACTTTCAGCATGCCTGGATTGCACCTCACAATTAGAATGACCACAAAGGTCAAATAAATGGTCTGCTGTTAATTCAGTGAAGAAATGATTAGGGAACACACAGCCTCAGATGGACTGTGTGATAGAGTTATGAATAGTGAAACAACATACAGAGAGGTCAGCATATTGCAAGTGACAAGCAGAACAATGGCAAACCTGTGGTTTAAGCCTGTGTGATTAGGATTTAATTACCCACATACACACAGAAGTGTGCGCACACACGCCAAAACACACACACTCGCTCGTGCTTACACATGCACAGACTACCAGTCTGGAGCCTGGCGGACTCCTGCTCTGATCCCACCCTCATGCAGCCTTGCAGGGGTCTGAGCGTGGTGCCAGGCCTGCCTCGCGCCCAGACGGATGCCCGTTGTACGCCCCCATACCAACAGAGCTGCTGCCAAACCACACAAGGAGATAGTAAATGAGAGCAGAGGGTTCTGTTCAGCTTCCTAACACACACACACACCATGTGGTTTATTTTATCTGACTCATACCGGCATACACACACACACACACAAAACACTATGCAGGCAGGCAGGCAGCAATTAGGGGCCTGTTCATCTGTGAACTCCACTGTACTAGCTCTGTAAATCTTCAAGATAGAATTTTTAAAGCGCACAATCTAAAGTACTCAGGTGGCAAGCTGAGAAATCCACAGGATGTTGCTGTTGTTTGTCATTTGATTAGTAGACATGCTAAACACAAAGTGCAGCTGAGGCTGATAGGAGTGTCATTAGGTTTGCAGGTATTTGGTCAAAAACCAGAGTCTTAGGAAACAGAAAATGTCCGAAAACCAAAGTAATTACAATTCATCCTGAGGGGGACATGAATGCATCTAACAAATTTCATGGCAGTCCATCTGATAGGCATCAAGACATTTCACTAAAACCCAAAAGTCAGGATCATTGCGGTGCTGGAGATTTAAGTTTCATCCTTTCATCCATGAATGTTTGTATAGAATTTCATGGCAAACCATGCAATGCCATCCAAAAGCATTGCTAAAAATGAATTGGACTTTTTACTTGTAATGTAAAAAATAACAATGCATAATTGAATGCACACAATTAGATCATACTTTTTATCGAAGTATATTAGTTAACTTATTCTGTGGTTGGCAAAATTAAAATAAAACATTTTACAGACTTATTTCTCTATGGTGAATGATGTATTATGAGTAATGCTTTTTAAATGGATATCTAACACTGTAGAGTAGAACTTTGGAATTGCTTTCTATTAAGGTTCCTCTTGATTGGATCCAGAGGGCCACATTACATACAATATGGTCTGCAATATCTCATTTGACTGCAATTGTTTCAGACTCTTAACCGACAGATTAGTCATCACTTTCTACAGTTAATCACTTAAACCAGCAACAGCAGAGTGCAGAGTGTGAACCAGAGGCTCCACCGCAGGTCACACTCCACAGCAACGGCTGGGAGCCATTCACACACACACACACACACACATACACACACACAATCAAGGCTGGGAACCACTGACATGAGGTCAAGACCTCCCCTACAGCTGAGTTGATTAAACACGTTTCTACAACCCACACACTGCCCAATAAAAGCTGCTGTGCTAAGGGATGATGACTGTGTTGCACTCACTGGGAGCATCACTGGCTCCAGTTTTCCCAGAGAGCCCAGCCCAGCGAGCGAGACTGAAGGTACAACACCCTTCTGCATGGCTCCACTTCCACCTACTCGCTGCGCCTTGGGGGAGCAATCAACCTGGCTTCTTATTAGCGGGATAATGCCTGTTTGTACATGTGTATGGGTATGAATGAATATTTCCTCTGCAGACCCTCCACTTGGAGGCAAAGGTTGCTTCTGAAGCATGGCGCTGCATAATCTGGTCCTGAATGAAGGCTGGGGGGAAGATAAACATTCCTGGACAATGAGACCCTCCTTTACCCCCTGCTGTGCTCATACCCACTTAAAATCTGCTTACCCACAATGCAACACTTGGCTCAAGTGAATAACCCCCCCGCCGGAAGCAATGCAGTGCCACTACAGAATAACATATCCCCTCTCCTAAAAGCCGCAAGTGTCAGCTATGGCTCAGATACAACCCCTCTGAGCCCTTACTGAGCATATTATATCCAATTCAACTGGTCTTAATATACTTTAATAAGACCTGGTTTCGATTAATTCTCCCTTGAAACCGGTAGTAACACGGCTACTAGGCACATATAAAAATTGAATGAATGGAGCAGGGCTGCCAGAGAGTCAGGAGGGGGAAAATAGGAATCCTTGTGGATTTGTCCTCACCAGCTGGCTCTAGAGCCCAATATAATGGTTGTGCCCATGGCTCTCAGTGCACCAGTAAGAGGAAATATTTGCCCAGTCTGTAATGTGTTTAAGGTGCGCAGTATGATTCAGTTCAGGTCATAAAGCCTTTGCGTGTCACATCCTGAGTGGAAGGACAGAGCTGCTCTGCCTATATTCCCCTCAAGCGAACAGGGACAATGGCTTTGTGTTGTGCTTGGATGTCAGTGTAGAAGAGAAAGCCAGGTATTTTAGAGGAAAAATACTTACAGCACCCATAGGAAACACCATACTGGGTCAGTATAGAAATGTCTGTCTGTTCCATGTAATGGATGGTGATAAAAAAAAAATCCCATGTCCCCCACTGCACCTGCTGTTATGAAGCCTAACCACAGAAACACTACTACAGCTAGTGACTCATAAATATTCCCCCATTTGTTGTCTTAAAAAAGTCCAACACAGCATGGTAATATTAATGTGTAAGGTGAACATTAAGACCATGAATCTTTACCCCTTCCTCTCGAGCGGGCGAGGCAGAGGTGGCTTCGTGACCGTGATCATCATCCATGCAGCTTCAGCAATGCACTCTGAGCGAGTACAGCTCAGGAATCTTTTTCTTTTTTTAACAGTTTCTCATTTCAAACATTTCTGCAGCAAAGCAAATAACTGTCACAGACAATTAGCTTTTATTGAAGAACATATTTATTTTTGGGATTAACTTGTTACCTAGCAACTCCAAATGAAGCCAAAATCTGCATTGAGAGTTGACTTTGGATTGCATTGTTGCAATTAGGAGCGAGTTTAGTAATAAAAGTCACCCATTAATGCCACCATTTAGCGGGCTTGTACACACCATGATGGCTAACATATGGCAAACTTGTTCAAAATATTAAGATCTGCTTGTCCTTTGACACCACTATGTTCCTGCTCGTTGCTGTTTCGGCCCATGCCAAACACCATGGCTAACCCATATGAAGATTAATGATTCCAGATTTCCCTCAACTCAAAGGGCAAATGATGGCTCATTATACAGTTATTAAAAACAGCAAATTATTGCAACATTTATTATCCCGGGCAATCTTATTTGCCCCACCAATGTCATAACTTCCATTTCTGCCATCTGCATTGGAACGAATGTGTCACATGTGCCACAACTGCACGCTCACAGTAGGCTACAGTATGTGAATGTGAATGTAGAGCAGAGGTCCCAGAGCCCCTCCTCTTATCCTCTTACTGTCATGTGAGGTACATATAGTGTGTACAATAGATGCACTTATGCACCATTACAACCTGCTTTAAAAGCACAGATTGCTATCACTCATCCATACAGTTTCGAGCCCACTGGGTCGTTTCCTGTTAGTGGTTTCACTTGTTGTGCCTTTGAAGCAGGCTTTAATAATAGGACCCAACAGAACTAATGAAAATGCTCTCTGTCAGATTAAAAGGGAGCTTCAGTCTCAGCCACCTAACCACATTCAGCACAAACATTAAAACACACACACACAGAGGCATGCATGCACACATACACACATAGAAGTGGTTTACACAGGGAGGACCATTCCCTCTGATGTGTGGATGGCTGCTAACCCTCTTAACAACACTAAGGATACCATCAGTGCCCTGTTTCTCACAGCAGCAGAAAGAATGAGCGGATTGATGACAAAGGGAAAAGGTGAAGGGGAAATAAACAGAACAAAACAGATCCAAAGTTTGAGATGTGATTCTTTTTGTAAAACTGTCTTTTTCCATCATAGACGCTGTAATGTGTGCTTTAGTGGTGGTCTTGTGCTTAATGAATGCACTTCAGTGCAGTTCCTCTCCGTAAGCCTTTAGGTTTAATCCCTCAGTCTGGAGCAGTGATAGTCTGGCCCAGGGGATGACATCTGTGAATCGTTCATTAACTTGTAACCAGCAACAGATGTCTTTAAAAACAACTTGCTGCATCTACGCCTTATTTCATTCCCTGCAACAGTCAGTTTTGCTTTGCTTCATTCACTGGTGGACCTGACTGGCTACGTGGAGCTGCTCAATGGCCTCAACTGTGTGATGTTAAAGATTATTTAAGTACTTAAGTATTGCCAGTAAAATGTACTTAATGTATCAGAAGTACTAGGTTCCTGTGACACATGCATTTTCATATATTACACTGTAGGATTATCAGTGTATTGCTGCATAAGGACCGTAGCCTTGAAACTGATCCAGGCACAGCTACCTTACACTAGCTCAGTGGTTTCCATCCTAGAGGGTAGGTCCTCCCAAAGCGTCGCATGATAAATCTCAGGGGTCATTAGATGATTAATGGGTTTGGAGAGAAAGACATCAATGTTCTGTTACACAAATCTGTCGTCATTTTTAAAAACATGCTTCTCCAGTCTTTGCTTTTCATCAAATATTGGATAATTTTATCTCTTTCGGCCTCCAACTGTTATGTCAAAGAAAACATCTGAGAAGTTAAGGGGGAAAATGTCTCTCGGGACCCAAGTAGACACTACATTTTTGTAATAAGTTTTGTATTGTATTTTATAAGCTTATCATATGTTTTCTAAATATTCAGATTTAATTTAAAAACCAACTAGTAACTATTTCTCTGAGATAATAGCAAAAGTAGTGGTACGTTCAATATTTCACTCTAAAAGTGGAATAGAATAGAAAGGCAACATGAAATAGAAATACTCAAGTAAAGTACAAGTCCCTTAAATTTTAATGCAATAGGAACTTAAGTGATGTTAAGAAGTATTTGGAAAGGATCTACAGTTTTAGCAGACTATGCAGCCCTGAAGCTGGAAAACTGTGATAACTGAGATAAATAACTTTAGGTTGCCTTAGCTATGTATTCATTTATATTTTGTGACTTGTCTGAAAACTTTTGTCAGTTTCCGGACTCCAGAGTGCAAATTTCACTCTGTGGAGGTGTTAAGCTGTGAAAATGAATAGCGTCCTGTGTAAAATATGTCTTGCCACTTGGAACACCTGTGAAAGATGTTCAGCCAGTTAAAACTGCTGAGTATCAGGCCTCAAGATAGACAGGGAGCACATAAAGAGTAGGATATTTCAGCACGGACAACCTCCCTATGGAAATTTCATGTGTGATTTCAGGGGGGTTAACCAGAGCAGGAAGACTGTGGTCTGTGTCTCCTAGGATGATATATATGTGACACAATGTGATTCATCTGTTACTGTGCATCCATAAGCTGTCTGGCAGATCTGGATTTTTTCTCCTCTGGGACAGTGATTACATAGTCTGGATCTTGGCCTAAATTAGCCGTGACTTGCATTAAAACATTTTCTCTTTGCCCATATAAGACTTTTATAAGTGGTTTTTTGAAGTTTTGAGGACCGTAAAAGTGAATAAGTGCGACGTGCATCACATAAAGAGGTGATCGAATATGTGCGTGTGATGAAAGACAAGTGCCACCGCCAAATGCATGTTGTTAGGGGCATTACAGTACGATGGTGGGAATGAATGAGCTACCAACGACATGCGCTGGTTTTGCAGCGTTCACGAGGCTACGTCATAGTGAATTACAAACCCTTAACAGTGCCGTCATGCTGTTAAGGCCCAATCGAGCATGTCCAATCCTTTGGCTGGAGGTAAGACTTGTGTCATGCAGTGTGACATGATTGATTTCACAAATGTTTTTAAAATCACATAATTGTACACTGAAGTGAGACAAGGAAGCGGCAGTTTCGGAGTTTAGCCACATATATTATAGCCATAGACAATAATGAAGGCTTCATCGTACAGTCACATGAAGTGTATTTTAATAAAACACAATGTACACATATGCAGTCCTATGACCATACATTTGCTGGATCCTAATTATTAAACCTAGAATATGTCAAAGCATAGTTTTATTTGTCTTTTTTTCTTCTTCTTTAAAACATTGAAATCAGTAGATGAGGTCAAATGAATGTAATACAACACTTTGCGTGACATCAGACAGAAACCTTTTCCACGTGTTAAAGATATGCACTGTTATAAGGAACTCAAAGAATATTTCAGCATATAAGAGTAACAGTATGAGGCAAAAATTCTCACCGAACAAAAAAAGTACAAAATAGAATTAATAAATAAATCAAATATATACCATATAAATGAAATAACTATGTGGCGGCTATGTTTATTATTTGTTTTTAATCATTTTAATCTGTAGCTTGGTATTACAACCCTTTTATCTCTAAAACATTTAGAACGGTGAACGAGTCAATACTGAAAATACAGTAATAAGCTTTCATAATTAGATAAACTATGTACACGAGTCTGTTGCCATGCTAGTCGAACAACTAAATTTCTTCTTTTTTTATCCACACTATACAGTTAGAGCATAAAGCGGTCTGAACGTAAACAGTTTGTGCTGAGAATAAAATACTTTGCAACTATGCATGGTAGTTTCTTTTAATATTACTCTCAAAAATGTACATAACATAAAGGCCACACATGGGAACACTCTGTCTCCATTTAGAAGGAAGGTGAGGGTAGCTTTGACATAAATATATGAACAAAAAACAGTCTCTTTCAGTTCAAGATGCCATTTTCTTGTCCATCAGCATCATTTGCTTCAGCCGAATCTCTTCTGCATCTTCATCCTCCATCTTTTTTTCTTTTTCTTTTTTTTAATCTCCTCCCTGGTCAACCCCTCCCACCCCCATTCCGCGAGTGGTTTAGCTTGCCTCACTACCTCTTCTAGCCACCTCCCTCTGGTCTGACTCTCCCGTCTCCACAGTCTCTGGTTGCTCGTCCGTCTTCCATCACCCTGGATGGTTAATGACGTTGTTAATGATGGGAAATGAGTTCAGTAATATCAACTGTAAAGGTCCACACGGCAAGGCAAGGGGCAGTGCGGGGCTGAGGGGTAACAGAGTCACCTGGCTGGTCACTGCAGTAAGGGTGAGAAGCAGCGGGAGGCGGAGACATGAAGCACATGTTAAGTATGTTGATACTGATACGTTAGACATATATTTTTGCAGTGATGGATTTGTGAGTCATGGCCAAGTCCTGGTCAGCTGGTGGGGGGAAGGGCCAGGGAGGCAGGTGGGGAGGTGGTGGGGAATCGTGGTAGTCGTCGGGTCAGAATATGGGTGCAGCAGCGGCTAGCAGCTTTGCGTTGGTTCCTTGTTCAACGGGGTAGTTTCAGTCCTCACTGGCTGGAGCGCGCAGAGGCCAAGTGGTCACTGTGCTGGTTCTGGGCCCGAAACCGCAGCCTTTGCTTGTTCTTCTTCTTTGGTTCTTTGGGTCGGTGCTTCCCTGATCCACCTGAAAATAAGGAGGGAAAAAAAAGAAAGAAATATTTATTTCTTTATTCAGTACTATCCACAGTTAGATAGTTAGATTCACAAAGTAATGAACACGAACTGGGGCTCTGGCCAAAATGGATAAGGTGAAAATGTGTGTGGGGGCTCAATAATGGACCCCCAGTTCATTTTCGCCCCAAGACCCCACAGTAGGTTAATCTAGCCCTGCATGAAATCCACCAAGCTTGTATTCTGAGACTGACTAGAAGCTCTGAGGCCTCCATAAGACAGTGTCAGTATTTATCAGGTATTTTGTTTGTCATGAGATCCATGCAGGGCTGTCTTCCACAGAAAAACAATTTCACCTTGCTACCTTGCCGACATGGTAAAAACTGTTGTACTAAGTATATTTGCTGTGCACCAGGAACAGGGCTGTAGTACTCATCAGTAAGACTCAAAATCGGGATAGTTTTTCAACATTATGTTAAATTTGTACCCGATCATCTGCTCATAGTGTGGCTTACTAAGCAGCCACTGATGGGTTGATGCAAGATATTGATGGTTGCAGAGAATGGGTTTAAGGCAACAGATTAATGACCTGTGAGCTCTACTTGATTGGTTGTACTGTGTAACAGTCACGCAACAGAGTGCTGTGGGATGAATTTCGTGAGCTCAACCTGCTCATTTTGGGCTGGAAAACTCAGGCTTTGAGACTTGAGCTTGGATTTGATTGTGCTGTCCAAGAGTGAAATTTGATAAAGGTGATGGAATCGAAAGATAACCACTTAAGGGGAGGGGGAATGATTTTAACTACACGTTTCTTAAAAGAATGGGCTGAATTGGAAGTGTGCTTTGAGTACTGACGGCTTGTGAGGATTCTGAAAAAGCCCTCATAGTGATGTCTTAGAAGTTATTCAACTTTTGCCAACAAACAAGGCTGCATTACATAAAGAAGTGAAACTTATACAGTAAAATGTCTTAGTTTGCTCCAACCCTGAGGTCTGAACCTCAGTTTTAAACAAATGTCTGTTCGGCCCAACACTTCACTGTCACTACAATAGAGAGGGGAGATAAGTATGGGAAGTTGCATAACTCTCTTTCCAAGTCTTAAAGGTCTCCCAGCCCAAGGTTAATCCATCCCAGGTTTCACTGGGATGGGCAAAGCATGCTGGGAACTGACTTCCTGCTCTCATGGAAGCTTGTGTGGTGGAGGCTCTGCACCCACGGCTCCCTGTGACAGAGAAAACTCTGGCTACCGAACCACAAAGCAACGATCTGGCTGCCAAGGCCACAAATAAGATAACGAGGTGTGTGTGCGAGATGTATGTGTGCGAGGGGGGAGTGAGTGTGAGGGAATTTAAGGGAACAGAAAATCTAATGGGGGGAAAAGTGGAGTAAGGCTTGGATGATGAGACCCTATCTGGATCCTGATCTAGAACACAAAGAAACAAGCCACGCTATGGTTCGCTGAGGGGGGAAGCACAGGAAAACGCTACAGAAAAACAAGTCTTGAACGCAGGCTTTCCCTGCCTCACTCAGGGGCTTGTTACTGCACTTGTTCAAGCTTTTCTCTCACAAAAAATAGGTAACAGTGTGTAAAATGTGGCATTATCTCTAATTGCCTTCTCATATGTGCTGGCATTGTGGTGGCCCCTACAAAAGACCTATTTCCCATTCTCAGCGCTACACTGTGAGGTAGATTTGAAAATATTCACTCGTTTAAGCCGACACGCATGAGAAAACAAGATATTGCTCTGCTAACAGGGTCTGGCCAATGAATAATACAGATGCATGCAAACATCAAACCATCTCAGAGCTATTTCCTGCAATTAATCTAATCTTGTTATTTTGAGTCACATTGCCAATCTGAGCCATAGCAATAAAGTTTCTCGCACACAGCTCCTAGTTAAAATCACCCTTTGAAAACAACTTTCACATCTCTTCCATCAAAATCTCATGCCCTTCAATTGAAAAATATTACCAGAGGACTTTGTACACTTGCTTGCTGATGCCACCTTAGATATTTTGCGTGACTTATAGTACGATAATGTTTGTTAAAGTAAATCTGGAGCTGATAGGCATTTGGCCTATACGTTCGTTTTCCTAATTGCTCTTTAAAGAGGTAATTTTCATTCAAAACAGTGTTGCTAGGTGCCTGATAAACACAGCTTTCAGTGCAATCAACTCAAGATGAATTACATTTGACAGCAATAAAGTACACTGTGCAGTATTAAACTGTAACGGGCAAAGCCCTCGTGGGCCATTCCTTGGACGCAAGACTGCATTTAAACTGAAAAAGCCCGCATTTACAGCAATTGCTTGAAACACAAATAAATATGTGAGAGTTAAGTTAAAAAGTAGTTTTCCTGGCTAGTTCAAGACTGGGCAGGAGATCTGTAATCCAAAGAGTTTTACGCTCTCTGTAACAGTGCTCATACACACACATACACATACATGTACACACAAGATTACAGGAAAGAAACAAATTCAGCAGCTGCACAAGCAGACTAAGCTGCTGACGTCAACAGGTTTAAAATACAAATAGATTGATAGGTAGATAGATACAGTAGGTTCACCATTTTACACTGATACAACAACTTTTTAATGCTTCATGATGAAACATGGGCCAATCCTATCACTTCACCCCTTTCTTCCTGTACCTAACTTCCTTCCTTACACAAAAAGACCAGGACTTGTCTGCCCTACAAAGTCAAACTGCTGCAACTACTACTACAATTTGGCCAAAACTGAAAGATGTGAATCAGACATTTTCTAATATAAATACAAATATATACCAAATAAACAGGCTAATGTATGATTCTTATGAAAATGAAGTTTTTAATTTGCAGCTTTTGAATTTCATGGGATTTCTAAGTTTTAGTGTGGTTATTTTTCATTTAAATAATTTTTTTATGTATTAAATGTAAATTAATTGATTACATTAATTTGAATCCTTATGGACTGTATCATATTAGAGTTTATTTTCTTAAACTGGTTAGAGAGGTGAAAAAAGCTGAAAGATTTTGATATTTGACATTTGATAATAAAGATTAAAGTTACAATGCAAAATCATTTAGACATTATTTAGGTTCTATGTAAATTTGTGGGGTAAAATAATAAGTAAAAAGACAATGAAATGAAGATTTTATAGCATTACAACTAAAAAACTTTAAGCCCCTTTTTTCTCATTTCATTCCCTCTGTAGTTTCTGGTCTCTGCCTTTGCAATGCAGCTTTGTTTCCACGCCTTTTTTCCTTTTATTTCATGTTGTGTCTGTCACTGTAAGATGATGACAGCTGTCAAGAAAAGAGTACAAATCAGGTCTCCATGCTACACATGGAATATACTAAACAAAGTTATGGAGGTCCTGGTAGCAGGAACCAAATACACTCCACAAGCTAATCTCTGATGCTTTCCTGTCATCAGTTTTAAATTGTACCCTTATATATGACCAGATTCTGGATATTGTAAAGATACAGGAGTACTGACAGCTCCCATCCATACTGTAGCTCTGCTAAGGAGAAAACCTTACCCATCACAAACTTTTACCCATTATAGAAGATCAAAATAAAGTTTTTGTAAGTTCAGTTTTGTATGATCCACCAGTTTTCCTGTAGAACCTGAGTCCTAATCAGACTTCTCAATACTGCACCAGCATTATCTATGAGTTTCCTCCTTCAGTTGAAACTCCACAAACTAACTGATGACACTTCATAAACTCACCTCCTCAGCAATTTTCGACCATATTTCATAACCCAATCTCAATGCTGACAGCTAGAGGGCAACCAATCCCCACATAAGCCCCTTCCCCGAGCATCTGATACAGTGCTATTGAGGTGGTCTATCATATCTACCCGAGAACTCCCATTTAGCCTTTCCTCAGGGCACCATGCACTCTGAACACTGAGCTTTCATCATCTCATATTTACGACCGATGTAATCACTTAAGCTGATTACCAGGGTTCATAGAGGAAACTGTTTAATTTGCCTGGAAAGAAATGATTAAGTCATCTCAATTGCTTTCAAAACCAAGAACAAATTCATAAATCTTAGAGCATGTAAAGATAATTTTGTCTTGGAAGGCACAGAGGGTTTCAAATCATTTGCTGTCTTTGTTTTGCGTCGTAACTGGCACAGTGCGGATCAAAAGAATCAGAAGAGTATGGCTTTTATCAGAAAATTATAATCCTTCTTTATGCTTTTCTTTCCGTTCTGGCTGCACTTACTATCACTACAGCAAACCATAATTTCACCAATGTTTAGTTTTCCTTCATAGATACAATCTTCCCCTGCCAGCTTGACGTTTGTGTTTGAGTTTGAAATTAAAAGTAAATCAAACAAACAAACAAAACTCTCAAGAGCAAATCAAAATGTTTTGTATTTCTGAATCAGAAGCAGAGCCTGCGGTGGGGTGGTTGTTTACCGCTGTCAAAAATGACCTTTGTGGAATTCTTTTATGTATCTGCGTGTGCGTGCGTGCGTACGCATGCACGTGTGAATGATATACATGCCCTTTATGCCTGTGCGTCAGTGATTGTGAGCTTCTATATCACCTATGTGAGCTTGAGAAATACTTAGTGTCATTTCCAATCTTTTCAGCTGCCAAACCAGCGAGCAAAGAAATATTAAACTCCTCTGCACGCACTGTGGTGGACGTTCCTCAATAACCTCTCAAAGCCAGCCGGGATCCACCGCTTTCTCTTTTTCTTCCCCATCATTCTCCTTCTCCCTTTCCTCTCCATGTCCCCGCGATGCTATTTGAGGCTCTCAGCAATAATTGAGCCGACTGCATGGTGAAGATCCAACTAAGAGTTAAGCGCTTTTATACGTATCATATTATTAGGCTTGCGCTCCAGAATAATATCTCCTTGCGGAATGGCAATATGACTACTTGTCCAACTGATGCACTGAAAGATAATCAGTCAAATCCATATCCAGGGGGAATGAAGCCAAAGCCAAAGCTCCCTTCATCTGTGTCAAAGCTAATATCTTTGTTTTGGAAAAGGGGACCAAACTCAAGAATATGCGTAAGTTTACATGAGAGAAAGTCTGCATCATGAAAGTGTCGTATTCCTCTGAAATCAAACCTTTTTAGTCACAAAACATTTCTCCACTAAAGAAAAAAGACTTTTTCCTACTTAACTGGCCCTGAAGCGACCGTCGTTGTATCTATGTTACCCTATAATCACAGAGGTCATGACCTGCTAAAAAAGAGCAATGCACCGACTGTCGGCACAGGCCAAGTGATTTCATCCACTAACGGCTCCGTCGGCATTGCAGGAATTGAAGGCCTAATCTTATCTCCATTGCTTGCGGTTTGAGAAAAATCAATGGCTGACCTCGAGAAGGCATTAAGACATACGGTAAATGGGATCCTATACTGCTGAAAACTCTCCCCAGCTCTCCTGTTACCCCCGTCCCTCCACTCGACGCAGACGGTCAATTAATAACTTTCGTAGGGGGGGGGGGGGGGGGGGGGATCCAAACAACAATTTTGAAGAAGATTCGGGTGGACTTAAGGAAGGTAAAGCCAGAATTTTTGGCGGCTCGTCTTTTTCATAAACAGGCCAAAGCGGAGGCCATTATTTGTGAGGGAAGGAGAGAACTACTGGCGCCAGTGAGATTTGATTTCAGTGGCAGAAATTGGATTAGCAGCCATTAAGGGCCTCCTCACACATACATTTATAATGCTGTGAAGGGGAAAGGAGCTGTAGCCAGCCAGTGCTCTCTTTACTCACACACCGACAACTCCTCTGTCTGGGAAAAGGTTACGGACGCTGACACTGATCTATACTGCTGCTGAACTTAGTTTTCACTTGATTTATAGGTGGGACACAGTTGTATGACCTCAAGTGACCCATAGTTCATTAAGGCGTAGGCCAGAGGTAGGCCAAAACTTTTTAATGCCGCTTTTGTGCTGTTGTCTGCCTGCAGGGAAATGCTGTAAAAGGCTGATTTGACATTTGAGGCAGAGGAGAACATGATACAGATGAAAATAATGCTTAAGTGTAAAAAGGCAGAAATTTGTAACAGATACAGATGTGGACGGAGCGAAAAAGCTACAATATTTGAGAGGAAAACAACTGGGAAATAGTGCGGCACAGACACAGACGTCAGATGTAGGAAAAAAGAAATCAGCCTTTTGACAGAGAGGACAATTTACAAGAAGCTCATCTTGCCAACCAACTGACAAGAGGCTCTCTGCACAGCGTCACTTAGCCCTAACAAGGTTACTCTGGATCACACTCTTTCATTCACTCTTTCATTCTGTCGTTCCCTTTCCCCCATGCTCTGCTTACTATCACTGCGCTGCTAGGCGAGAATGATTTAAAGCATACACATTCCGATTTAAAAAGCTAATGTTGGGATTAGGTCGGTCATTATTTTCTCATCTATGACCCTGTGGAGGATCTGCACAGAGATTAAAAGAGCAGGTTAGCTCACCGCTCCACTCTTTGAAGCCTTGTTTCACTGACAATAAGTTAAAGCGAAACCCGACTCAGAGATTAAGGTTTCTAAGCGGAGAAGTCCCGGCAAAACATGCATGACTGACACTGTGATTAATACGCCCGATGGTCAGTACAGACAGCATGGTTTTTCCCCTCTGGAGAAGGTCGATCACACCAGCAAGAAGCAGCCACAACCTGCCCCTGGAAGGTTACAGAACAGATGATGACCCAGCACATTAAAGTTCTTCTCCATCAGTCTACTCAGAGTTCAGAGTCATGCTCTGCTGAATTTCACAATATGGTAACTGTTCCCCCTGTGCTGCTTGGGTGACCACCTCTGGCTCCAGTGCTCAAAGGTAGGTTATCAAGTAGAAACCTTCCATGACAGATGTTAAATTAGGCCAGCCCCCAAAAAACTCCAGTTTTTGGCTTTCCAGAGCTATTTCCTCTATTATACTTTCACTTCAACACTTACACCGTGTTTCATAAACGTTGGAAAGTTAGGAACTATTTCTTCCTACTGTACTGGGAAAAATGCAATGGAAGGATCTCTTAGGTCACATTTCCCTGTTGGAAATTTTGGGTATGATTTTTCAGGTTTCCAAGATACACTTTGATGCTGGCAAAGTGTATCTCAACACTGCTTTGTAATCCCCTAAATACATCTTAGCTTGATATTCAATTTTGAAGCTATAACCTACATTAAAACTCTATAAACGTTGGTGTGATGGGGGCAACTTAATTGAAAAATCAATTTCTCATTACTTATTACACATTACACATGACACATGACAAGTTGATTAGATTACTAAACAGCAAATGCAATTGGTCATGTTACTAGTTGTGTTACTTTTGTGACTCAGTGTTCAACAAGCTTCAAAACAGAAAACAGGACACTGTGGTTTAAGAAACAGTTTTCAGGTATTAGCTGCAGTTAGCTTAACACTGACTGAACTTATCACTTCAGAAGTCCGGTCCTCCCAAGTCAAGTTTCACTACTGCACCTCCCCTGGGGAAAACTCTTATATTACATTACTAAAAAGAAATAATCACATTACTGATGCGCTAGTGTAGCAACTTGCTAAAAAATATAAATTCAAAATGTAAATTGTTAATTTCTCTTTTAGTTGCTAGCTTGATATGTATGCCAAATATCACAACATTAACCGTTTCACAGAGAACAGGATTACACGAGTTGTAAAAAGTCTCATAAGTGCACATGGTTCTCTGGTTCTGCATCACTGAAATGTGGAGAAGCAGTAATTTTTATAACCTCTGAAACTCTAAAACTAGACTTTTTGTAGAGCACATTTACACCATCCAACACTGAATGTAATGCCATTTTCCTGACCTTGCTACTGGCCTTAACAACAGCAGACAAAAAGGAATAGCAGACCATGTTAACTATTGTGATCAATGTTTAGTTTTTCATTAGTTTTCATCATGTATTTCATTTTTATAACAATTTTTAAAGCAGCAGTAAAATGCATTGACTTTTGCTGGACACTGCTGCAAAACATGACTGCTGCAGGTCTAACTCTTTGTACTGGGGGAAGTTAAAAAGGGCTCCACACAGGACCAGATGGTTTCTTACCAATCCATGTAACGTTTATTAGTTTAAAGCTGCACTAGGCAAGATTTATATGGAAAAATACACCTGGCCTTTTAGCCTAAATTGCAAAGCGAGAATTCAACAGAGAATATCATCTCACCTCTGTTGTAACCTTTTTGCTAAAATTCATTTCTAGTGACGGCTTCGTATTCACCACACGCAGAAAGGGTTTCATATAAACTTCATATCAAAATATAGACGTCTCCCCTGAACTGCAGTGAGCAGATGCCTCATGCTGAGACAACTGGTCTCAGCAACAAGGGATAGATTTCATCATCCCAGTGGTAAAGTGGTTCAGCCATTATTTCTAAATGTCTGGTGGGGGTATCAGACACCGAGAAGAAGAAATTAGGTCTGAGGACTTAAATCACATGACGTAATATGGTTTCTGGGCTGTGACATCCTGCCAACTGTTACGCTTTTCCCACTTCCAGTCAGAGCTGCCAAAATGTAAAGCCTTGTATTCTAGCTTTAAAGCAGAAATCTGTACACACACTGTCGCCCCCTGCAGCAGTGAGAGGTCATTCGAGTGGAAGCCTGCCGTTTATGTGATTCAGTCTCTGCAAAACTTCGAAAATGTGCCAGCTTATGAAGTATGATAGTCACTCTTCATTTTTCAGTTTTGAATTAAGGCATATAACTGATCATTATCAACTTTTTTCCTTGCTGTATTGCAGTGGCATTACACAGCCCATGGTGTCATGAGGGTAACGTCAGCAGCCAGGCAGTGAACAGGCATCACGACTGGCCCACTGAGTCTGATGCGCCTTGAAACCGCAGGACTCAGAGAAAAGTGAGCAGCCCCCTCTGCGGTCTGCTATCTCCCGACTGACTCATCGACACATCTGGGCCTAAGTATATGGGGCTCTCCTGCCCCACGGGCACTTGGGTAAATGAGGGATAATTAGCTTTAGTTGACTTTAATGAATGGCTTAATGTTGTGTTTCATTTCTGATGAGAAAAATATAAAGCTCAGCACTTATCAAAGGGAGGCCCTGCGCTGATGTCCCTGAGGGCTTGCCGCTGGTGTTGGTCTGTTTGTTTTTGTATTTGTTGTATGCTTGGGGGCGAGGCAGTGCGAGCTGAAGTTAGCTGCGGCGTATGAGGGAGTGGTTTCAAATGTGACCGCAAATCCAAAGATCAGGAAACCTGCTGCGATGTACAGTAGCAAATTCATCATTCTAGCAGGGAAGTTACTACAGATGTGAACTCTGTTTGTCTTTACTCAAAGATAGAATGGCTCACAGCACTCCACTTTGATTTCCATGGCCTCTATATCAAGAAGAGATCTCTATAAAGGCTTTGATCCATCTTATAATTCCCACATGCTGCGATATAAAGCAGGAAATGTCTTGCAGAGTTATGATAGTCATTCATCGTAGTTTCCGATAAGTGTATTGCATTGAGCTGATGAAATTAATCATTTTCAACAGACACAAGATCCAGTATGGATTTATTCATTCTATTCAATCTTTGGTAACAAGCTGCTCTCAAGCTCCTCTGATATAACTGTCATCTCCATTTCCACATCTTTACACTGATGCACTATCACTTGCCGCTGCAACTCAGTATAGTTCATTATCTTTGCAATGCCATTAAGAAATAAAAGCTAATAAAAGCCTGACTTGGCAGTTCGGTTTAGTGTACTTTTACACACTCTACCTTTCACTTTTTACAGCAAATCAGACTTGCCATCCGTTGACAAACACATTCACTCCAGAGGACCATCCTCTGCGTAAACCTGCACCCCACCAGGAGCAACTGTGCACTTTCAAAGGCCCCCTCTTACTGACGAAGGATCAGGGTAAGAAAAACACATTTTGCAACAGAGGTGGACTCTTTGCATTATTAAACAAATATTTGGGACACTTTATTATTATTTATCTGAGGAGGTGAATCTGCATATCCAGGATCTGTTGAGTATAATGTAAGTCTGAGCCTCAGGCAAAAGTGGGGGGTCGACCCCCAATGAAGGGCCCTGGCTTGGGGATTTACCTAGGTCTTCATGAACAATAAAATGGTTGTTAACACAGCCATGAGGGGGAACGCAATAAGGTACACTAAGAGTAAGAGGCTTTCTGCACTCCTATGGGGCCATTAAGTGGTGAAGGGAAGGATAGATGAGGGCTTCTATAAAGAATTTGACAACACTGTAAACTACTAGCACACACTCAACCAGGTACATGCCTTCTACCCAGCGTTACTTCCATGGCCAAGAAGCGTAACAATTATATCTACATCAGTGCGTGGGTTTCCAGGCTACATTAAAACCCTCATGACTAGCACATAAACTGTATAGTACAGTATTACTCAACTGTTAAGATCCAGTCCTGAATGATAACGTTAGCAGCCATACACCAAGCAGGCATATACAACAACAATACTGTTTCTTTATTTCCATGTCTTCCACGTGGATTGATGAGGATTCTGACTTACAATATGACTTATGTTACATGATTAAGCTAACGTTTGCTCAGTTAGCTAGCTAACTAGAGAATTGCCAGGAAAATCGACTGTTGTCTGCAAGAAACAAGAAGCCTGCTTTAAATCAAGCGCTCATTGTTTCAAAAAATATTAAGAATTAGCGATAAATCTGCAGCTGTCAACATGGTAGACAGCTTATGTGCCATGCAAGAAAGGACAGTCTGACAGGTGTAACAACAGTAACTACGGGGGGTGGCGCATTATGGCTATGTGAAGGTGACCATGTGTGATCCAAACAGTCACAGTTATCACTGTGCATGTGTACAACTATATCTGCACATGCATTAGTGCTGTTGAGCGCGTGTGCTCATGCGCATGCACACACTCTTCATTCTCTAATTCCACCTGGTCTGCATCCTCCTGGTCTCTGTGGGTCTCTAAGGGAACGGGGGAGGATATAGGAGGAAATTGTCCAGCATGATTCCCTCTTTATATCTCATTTCTGCACAAGTCCTTTCATCCCCCCTTCTCTCTACTGGGAGACTCTGGGAGGAAATCCCTCACATGTTTGGACGTGGAGCACAACTGTCCCAAAACAGGACCAGACCCTAACGAGCGGGGAGCCAAGCTAAGTCAGATGGGCTTAGACACTAAAACAGAGACAGGGGCCGTCCGGATCATGCCGCAATCCCCGTGCAATGGCCAGTGATGAGGGAATCAATTCTGGCTGGCGCTTTTTGTTTTCTTTGATTGTTCCGCTAACTCTCGAAGGGCGCTGTTGTTCAGACTCCTCTGATGATCCAACGGACTGCACATATTTTTTGATAAAAATAGTTCATTAGTTCACAGCGGAAGAGAAGGGGGGAGGGGAAATGTGTTTGATGTGTACGCAGAGCTCCTGTTGCACAGGGAAAGAGGTAAAGCCAATTCAGGAAGGGCTTGATCCTCTCTAAGGCCTGTGCTGCATCAAACACTTGTCAAACACCAGGCAGACAGACAGCTGAGTGGCTCTGACAGATCTGATCACAGACATGGGCAATAAGAGTCACCGCCGCTCAGCTCCTCTGTCCAGGCACCGCTCTCCCACTCTTGTCAATAATCCCCCTTCGACTCACTAAAACACAAACAGAGGGCTTTAAGGCATATGGCAGACATTTTCTTGTTGTTTTTAGCTGTGTATGATTACAGTGCAATTTCAACGGTCATTTCAGGGTCTCACCTCACAGAGGAGAGGTCTGTGTACTCCAGAAGGCAGCAGCATCTGTCAGAGATGCAGCAGGGGAAGGAGAAGGGAATCAAATCAAAGGGAGAGTTAAGCTCCCACTAATCCGAAAGAACTGTCTCAAGGCCTGTTGGGATCACGGTCCTGAACCTTGCCACCCAGTGGGAAGGAGCGTTTATGTTTGAAGGGATTTGATACGGTACCTGGAATGGGTTGAGTTTCATGACACCAACCACTCAATCATGTCTTGAGATTTTCCTCTGAGAGCCATCATGTTATGTGCCCTGAAAAGGCAATATAAGGGGGATTTCTCGCATGACAGAATGAAAGACTCAAAATCTTAAAATCTTGAAAATCATGTAGAGGAATTAAATACAATTATTTTTTATCTTTTTTTTTCTCTTAGTTTCTGCTTTTAAATATAAGTTCACATTTTTTACATCAGTGAAAATATGTGAATGTGTGACCTGACTGTACAGTGGATGAGGGCAGTGAAAATCATGTAGCTGAGAAAAAGGGGCAACAGGTGGTGGCAAGTGTGAAATGCTTATTTTAGAGAGCATATGTAAAGAACATATGTTAAAGCTGCTTGGATCAATGTGTATGTGTTATCAGTGGGTTGAATGACAATTTTTAATGTGAAGTGCCACTTACATTGATGAATCCACAGATAATTATCGCCTGACTCTCTATCCCTCTCAGCTCTATAAAGAACAGTAGCGTCTTTCAGCTCACTGTTTTGGTTTTATGGCCTGGAACTCCACTGTGTTGGTTCTGTCTCACAGCTCTCATTAGTGCTGTGTTTCCAGGCACAGCAGGCAGATGTTTGCAGCAGAAAAGCTTTAATAAACAGTTTGCACACTACCTGCTGGGCACCAAACACACAGAGTTAGTTAGCAAACAGCTGGCAAACATAGTGGAGCATTTATCAGTTAAATTGCTAGATATTTCTTTCAGGAGTTGGTGGAGATTCATCAGGTGACCAGAACCACGACAGTAAACGAATGCAACTGTTGTTGTTGGCTAAATGTGTAAATAGGTAACTGTTCGCTAACATGGTGGCCATAGCTTTATTAAGTGATAATATATCAGTGATGTATTTACAGTTAGGTGTGCTGTCCCCAGGAGTACAAAAAAAAAAAAAAAAGAATGATTGCAGATTTGAATGGTAATTCAGAATGTATTAATGTCCTTCCTCTAGCCACTGGCTCCAGGCCAGTGCTTTTTCTTGCAACTCATAGATAACCTCAGACAGGCTTGCGGAGGCTATCTGGTTAGTTGTGTTTTATGCAATGAGAAAATTTAAGGTCACAAACTTGTGATAATGCATTTGCACCTTTAAAGTAAAATTGCTAACCTGTGACATCACCTTAGTGTTTTGCTCTTTTGCATTGATGGGAGTGTAGGGCTCTACAGTCTTGGTAAGTTGGCCCTGGCCTCTACTTACCACTATAATGGCTCTGTTTTTAGTCTGCACCCCCCCTGTATTTGTCACTGTTATTTTACACACACAGAAAAACATCCAGCCACACAGACGTACACACAGCCAAGGGCCAGCAGGCCTATACTTGCTGCTTTGTTGTGTCTGCATGTCTGCACACTGGGTCCACGCTCATGGACATGAGTGGGTCAGAAGCCACAGCCTCTCTCTGAATCACCAGCTGTAATTAAAAGCTGTGATGTCTCTATAAAGACACCCGCCAAAGATGGAGCAAGAGAGGAAAAGAGGGTGGAAACAGGAGGAGAGCTAGTGGAGAGGGGCTTCTGGTGGCTGAGCCAGTGCAACTGTGCACCAGATGTTTTCAGGCTCCCCCGTTCGGCTCCTAGCCTTCCCTCTTTTCTCCTCCAGCCAGACCACTGGAGTGGGAGGACTCCAGTGCATGCAGCGCCGCTTCGAACAATGTGCGCCACGCGAACACATCCCTCCTCTGTGGCATGCACATTGTTCCTCAGACAGCCACGCACTATGATATGTGATACATGAGTGAGAGGGTGTCATTCGAGAGCGAGACAGGAAAAGAGAATGGAAACAAGGACGAGGGAAAGAGTAGATAATGCGGTGACTTGTTCTGCCTGTGAGGTCTGTTTTATTGTTTGTCTGTGTCTATTACGTGTTTCTCACACTCTGGCTGCGTAAATGTGTGTGCGTGTGTGCGTGGATGTGTGTTTGCGTGCATCCTCGTCTGCCTGGTGTGGTGTAGATGTGGAGATGAAAGCGTTTGCGGCCCACAGGAGAGCTGGCAGCAGCGCCGGACTGGAGGTCTGGCAGACAGAGAGAGCACGATCAGACAGATCCCACTCTGACCAGCTCGAGTTATCTAAATATGAAGTGAGAAAACCCGGCACAGGGGCCTACTTCAAACTGGGGTTAGACCAATACAGGCACTTGATATTTTTGGATTGGGCTGAAGCAGAAAACAGACGAATTTCACCATTCTCCTGCTCCAAAAACCTCCAATAAAGCATTTAAGATTCAGTGTTTTCCTAGAATTTTTGCGCCTATCAGGGTGGAAGAACCTCTAAAACTACATTTGGACCATCATGGCACACCCCAAATCCATACTAATGAATTTTTTAAAAGAAGGGTGAGCAGGTTTCATTACAGGTTTTACAGATTGCCACCCCTGAAGCTGTTCTGTAAAATCCTTTAGCACCTCACTGTATCGATTTCTCTGACATAAAATGAGGAATTAATGAACAACTGTGGTCGGGGGCAAATCTCCGTTGTATCACAAGTGGACATCATTGGCTGGTAGTTGTCTTCTATTTCATAAAAGAGCAAGAAGAGCCCTGTATAGGAGTCAAAACCCTACTTCAGAGATCTCATCACAAGCTGTTGCCATCCATCCCTGTAAAGACACAGACTGTGTCTCGACTGTTGTAAAAAATCACAGGGTGTAACAGCACAAACTGCCCATCAAGGGAACGTTCAGCAAAGGTCCGCTTTACGGCCCAGACCGTGTCACGGGCAATATCAGCCCATGTACTGCGCAGCAGGGGGAAATAGCTCCCGTTTGTGGGGCATGAGAACATGAAAACATTCCACTTCTGTACAGTATCTCCCCCTCCTCGTCCTCCGCCTTCTTCTTCTTTCGCTCCCCCCTCTCCTCCAGTTTGCTGCCACTTTGTTTGTTTGTGTACGTCTGTTTTTGATGGGGCTGTTGATGTCGGGCCATATGCCTCATTTCCTCTGCCAGAAGACAACAACGGAAGCCTCACAACCAACGCAGTGTTCCTCCTCTTTGACAAAAGTCGCACTCTGAGCAATATGTGCATGGAGATCCAGGTTTTCAAACTTGCAAATGATTGATTTAGATCATTATTTCATAGAGCCATAAAGATTGACATCACAGACTATCCGGTTTTGAAAGTCAAAGGGATCTATTCAACATCAAAATGCGTCCTATTAAGATCTATACATCTGCCAGCTTGAATTTATTGGGATAACACTATTACCAATGCACACTTCACAGTAAAGCGAGTCAAACAAATAAGAGCATGGCTGTATCTAATGTGTGTACATGAGCCTACAAAAGGCAGTTCAGCAAAACCGCAAGTCAACTGGGCCAAAGAGTGTGAAAAAAAAAACCCTTCACTCGCACCCCTCCTCTTTCTTCCTGCTTGGAAAAGACCAGATGACAATAATGTGGAGTATGGAGCCCCAGTGAGTGCCGCTGACCCCTCCTCTTCTACCTCCCTCCCTCCATCCCTCCACCCCCTGGTCTTTGAAAGGCCTCCACATGTTTATGGCTCATGCCTGTGGTATGACGATGGATTCTCCATATAAAAGCCAGCAGGATCATGGGGTGTTTCAAATATTGCTCTCTGAAGACAGTTGCTGACAAAATGACAGCAGCCATATTTATTTTGGTCAGAGAGCAGGGGCACTTAGTGGGAAGTTAATCAGAGACCCCCCCCCCCTCCCTCCTCCCTCCTCCCGGCTTCCAGCATCGTCCCCCTCCCACCACCACCCCCAGTAAGGAATGTACCCAGCAGCACAGAGAAGTCTCAGAGACTACTGGTAATGACTTTCTCCTCCGATGGAAGATTTAACACCACTAAACTGCACGAGAGGCAGAAAAATAAACCCGAAAGTTTGGTTTTAGACTATCAACATAAAGCAAGTGTTGATTGCCTGTCCAGACATGAGCCTAGATAATCAATTTTCATCTGGTTAGGAAGAGATATAAAACATAAGCGTGGAGACGGGGGGAAAAAAAGAATAATCTATGGCAGAGATTTGAAAATATGGGATAGCTGAAACAGAACTTGTGTTAATTTGTGACTGTGACCGCAGCGGTGACCATAACTGCCATTGGCATTGGGATGCTGGAGACCTGGCCAAGCCAATGACAGGTTGATGTGTCTTTCCTCTTCACCCATGCTCTTATTCACTACGGCGCAGTGCAAAGCTTCCAAAATACTCTCTGTCATCTCAGCTTTACAGTTTCAGGGTCGTGTGTGCAGCATGAGGAAGTCATCATTATGTTTTTTCATCTTCCCAACCAGATTGGGGCGGTATTTAATTAAATTAATGAACATTGCAAGCCTGAGAGGTGGGTGGTGGTGGCAGGGGAATGGGGCGGGGGGTCATCCCAGTCAGACCCCAACCCAGGCTCTGTGTCCGGAGCCAGGCCATCCATGCTGTCCAAAGGAGGCAGGGTACTTCTGAGGCCTTCTCACCAGCTACTGTGTCAGCCCCCATGGAGCAGCCTTATTAAATGAAGATTAAGCCGTGGCTCCCGCAGTCACAACAGGCTGCGGTGTGTAGGCACACATAATCACTATGACAGGGCGGCTGCCAATTAGTGCTCTCCTTCTGTCCTGGGAAAATGCTCCTCACCCCGCTCCCGCTGGCGGGAAGCACTGATCCGGATTGTCCGTGATATGACCCAGGCCAGAGATCGCCGTTAATCACCCACCCGTCATTCGCTGTAGCGGCCCGGCTCAAGCCCGGGACTTGTCATCTGTCGTAGCTCTCCATCAAAAGTAGTGACTTCCGTGAGAGCACAGCAAACATTAATTGGAATAATAGAGATAAGTATGAAGGAACAGAAGTGCAAATATTCTCAGGAAGTGCTTTGGGTGAGTTCAGAGTGGTGGCTCGACGACTCAATTATTGTTGGCTTGGACAAACTGCTATGAGCTCTTCTGCTAAGACAAAAAGAGAACATGCTCCCATCAATTAACTCAAGTTGAAAGCATGTGTCTGTTTAGAAAAAAAACAAAAAACTGGCCTGATGGTGAAGTCTATGTCTGACAAAAACACATCCAGAAATATGTTTGGATGTGGGGTTTATAAATAAACACAGAGCCAGACTCAAGATCGATCATGCTGAAGATAACGTAACTAAAATGCTCAAGTGAATAGCATCTTTAAGCCCAGAGCCTAAACCTCTTGACTCCGTGAGTATAGCCTAAAATTGTGTCCCTGCGGCTCATGCAGCATGCATGCTTGCGTTAACTGCTCACTCGTGTGCAAAGACTGCCAGGGCAATTGTTGGTGTGTCGAGGCGGTATCTTGCTTCTGAACAAGCGGCCGGGCTTCCTCCAGAGCGGTTGAGGCAATCACCGTTGCTCTGTGTGCATCGTTTCGGGGAGCAGAGACTCTGCAGCAGATGGTTAGCAGGCGGTGAGGACAGGAGTCCACAGCACGTGATTCACCGCAGAACCAGACTGGCTGAACCAGAACCTGGCGTAAATCCCACCAGTCAACAAATCCTCCTGGGGTCTGGTCGATCAGGGGTGGATCTGGGTTCCTTTGGTCCCTCCTGCCAGACTTCTTCAGGTGCTAATGGGAGTAAATGAAACAAATGCCGCCTCTGTCACATCAATGCCCTCAAATAAAGACAAGGCTTTCAGGGCCTTTAGATTTCACACTGCAGAGGAGGGATCAGGTGGGTTATCCTCTTGACACCTCTGCCACAGAGATGTGCAACAAAACTTGTTTATCCAAGGTTTCAAATTGATAGCAGTGGGAATGGACTGAGCATCATGACTAGAAGAGTAGTTATCACAGTTGAGTATAAACACAAACTGCACACAGAAGTTATGATAGACAGTATTAGTGGTGGCTGGATAAGCACTCAGATGATGGGATGGAGGGCTTAGCTCGGTTGACCCCACAACTTGAAGGGTTTCTCTGGTTACACGGAGATCAATACTCCCACAAGGCCTGTAGCTCTCCAGAAGTACGGGTACATAATCCAATAACCAAGATAATCATTGCATGTTCCCCTCTCATTCCTCCTCTCTGCCTCTTTCTGCTTTCCTTCTTTTCTCCTTGGGGTCAGCAGGGGTGACTCTTGAGTCTTCATAGGCTGGAACAAGCAGTCGTGGAAGCATTCTGAGTAATCAATTCATTGATCTGGAAAACCGGGTCTTAAATATGTTTCTGTTATGGTTCCAAAATTTGTAATATAAATTTTAGTCATAACTTCATATTGTAAAACTTCTGTGCTTGTTTGGGTTAACTTTGGGCTTAGCTGCCCTCCTCTTTGCAAACACCTTTTAAAGACTACTTTCACCTACAAATCAAGCAGGCACGTCAACCTCACTCCTGCCTGCTACCATACAGACTTTTTGTGCCTTCAAGAGTCTGGCCTGACTTGTAAAACTGTCGGAAATTAGCCGGGTTGCAGTGGTGCATTTGTGTTGGACTTTGCTCCTCTTAAATCCCAAATCAGGGATTACATTAAAATTAGAATTTCGAGGCTTTAACATTTTAAGTTGTTTACACAACATCTAATGTCACTGACATGGCAGAAGCTTGTATTGTTAAAAGATTATGGTAAATTGGGTGGGCGAGAGAGAGGAAGGAAGGGAAACACAGATGGATTGAAGTGCGATGCAGAGCAGCAGGAGAAGAAAGCGAAAGAAGAATTAAACTTGTGCATGCGTCTGTTTGTAAACCAGTGAATCTGATGACAGGGCTGGGGAAATCTCTGTAAGGGAATTCTTAATAGCAACAATATGAAACAACTGGTCACTGCAGTGTTATTTACTCTCCTCACCTTTCCTCTCTCCTCTCCATCAGCTCACAAGACAGAGAGAGAGACAGAGGAACCTAGTCTGTCAAAGCTGATAGGGCTGGAGCAACTATTAATAAAAGTCTCTTTTATTGTTTATAGCCTGTTCAGAGCACCACTCCTGGGAACAGGATGATAGAAAGAGTGTTTACCGTCTCCAGGGTACAATGCAAACGCCTGGCACACACTATTAAGCAGCATGAGACGGAACTTCCTTAGTCCTCTGAGATGGTCTTAGTTCAGTTTCCATTCAAGTATTAAGTAAATTCACCAAATTCAAAAAACTGGATGGAAATGGTGATTTGGCAAATATTTTCATCAACTTTCTTGCGAACAGTTTTCTACTCATTCGATGTTCGGAAGTTATGTGATTAATCGCAATAGAGCATGTTTTTCAAATAGAAATAATGGCTGGCGGGTTTTGTTTAATGTCATTGCTGAAAAGCAAACAGGCCGGCTAAAACTATTCAACATGGCTTTACAGGCGTTTGTAATGATTCTTATAAAATATCTGTCCACTACAGCTTTCCTACATACGTCATACATGCAGTTGTCTATTTTGGTGGAGTGCTGGAATACTTCTGAAGAATACTGCCCAAATATTCAGTGAAAACCCAGCTGGCGGACGCACACAAATTCGTTTATTTTGCCAAACTTCAAAGTTTGCTTAAAATTGAGATTGACAGTTGGATGGAAATAGGGCTTTGACAGTGAACACGCCGTATTTGGTCTGTCCGTGCACTAGTGTGTTACCAGGACACTGCTGTTCTAGCAAACACGGCAGAGAACGGCAAATGAGTCCCCAGCAGTGCAAATGATATCACGATTGTTTGCGCTGATCGGCAACTTATGCGGAGCACGCATCGGTACGGTTTACAACTAGTCATATCTGCTGAAAATACCTCGCCTCTTGACATTATCTGGGCTTTACTTTCACTGCTTGTGTATGTTTTACAGAGGATTAGATCTTTGCAGGCCTTGGGAAGGGAGAAAGAGGAGGGGAGATCATTAACCGTCCTTGTGCGCCTCGGCTAAGCTGGGGGACAGGATCTCTGTCAGTGGCGTCAGTGTAATTTAAATGCATAGAGATGAGAAATGCCAAGCCAGGGTGATCAGATAGCATTGCCATAAATAGTGTATACCTACATGCTGCTTCCTCTTTTCTGTCTCCCATTTAATCCACAACATCTTTATGGCCCGGCAGTTTATAATCCAGGCCTATCCTAAACATGGGGTGTCTGGTGTCCCGGGAAGAGGCTGATAAAAAGATTTTAGACTGTCTTAAGTTCCCAGTGATCATTATGATCGCTACTTATATTCATATGTCTGTCTGATTATACAATCTATACATTGAGGTTACAGTTTAGATTCTATTTAAAAGATACTGCATTGCAATGCCTTTTATTTTCAAGTAGCACTCAGGGCCTATAATACTAAGTCCTTGAATTCTGTATAAATATAAAAGGTCACTAAGGTATTTCATAATGAACTCAGCCATACTGCAGCTGTCCTTGAACCTCTTGATCTTCTCCTGCAGGGCTCCGACCACTTCCTGATCACCTGCATTTCTGAGGGTGGCCTCTTCTCCCCATTAGACTGTCACTTTATTGTCACTCACCACAAGTGCTTATTTTACAGTGTCAGTCCGTTGAACTCCCATTAGGCGGTGCTGGGTCTGTGAGTGTTTCTCCTCTCCCTCCGACTGATGGCCTACAGTACATTGTATTTATTTGAAGTGAAGAGTGTTGCATTTTACTGGCTTTTTTGCCAAGTGGGGATTTTTTCACTAGCGGCCGGCTGAGGATGCAACACATGCCTCAGCTGAAATTTACCTTTATTAAACAGGCCGCGTTCATGAGCTCAGAGTCCTAAAGGATGCACCGGTGACACTTTTACACAACTTTGTACGCAACTGAGGCCGCAGTCCTCCACAGAATAACTCGGTCATTGGAGAAGGACTGTACTGAGAGGTTTACAATGACCATCTTGGGGAACAGTAGCTTTAAGTGAGCGGACATGGGAGTCTGTGGGTTCCTAAGCGACTGAAGAAAAATGGTCCTGCTATGCGCTTTAATTTAGGCCTCACAACTTCCCATGAGTGACTTCATGCTTGATAAATTGGCCTTGATAACATGTGCAACAATGCCAAATTTTAATTAAATAAGGTCATAAAGTTCTTGGAAAGGTCAAGCGAGCCTGATAAAGTCATGAGGTGGCGCTTGGTGGGGGAGTGGGGGTGGGAGTGGGGCGTTGGGAGGTTCCCTGACAAACGGGACAGGTTGGAACTAAATGTGCCATGGAATCACAGTTTCCAGCAGAAACTGCCTCAGTAGTGCTGAAATCGAGAAACTATCGGGGTTTATTTCCAGTTTATTTACTCTTTCACCACTTCACTAAATGATCCTCCCATTTCTACACTCCAGGCCAAAAATGGAAAATCACCGAGTTAGGAATATTTTCCTCTTTCTGTTAAACAATGTTTTTCTTTTTTGACCAGCCTGAATGATATCTGCCTGTAATTGCTTCCTTATTTGGTGAATTAATATTTACTTGGCCTATCCTAATCCAAAAGTTTATGAGAGATGTAAAAAGTACATTAAGGAAAAAGACATTATTTTAAAAAGCACTTCTAACGGGGCCATCACCCCCAAATGGTGTGGACCATCTGAGAAGAAATGGTTTACTCTTTGAAAAAAATGTTCCCTTAGCTGTATTCACACACAAGAATTCAGTTTGACTTCTCATTTAATATTGACATTACATGCTGTGTGCACCACAAATATCTCTCAAGCTGATGGAGGAAATAAGACGGCCATTGAGAAACCTGGTGCTGAGAATTCACTGGGGAGAGTAAGGAGATGGGGAGAGAGAGAGGAGAGGAGAGAGGAAAAATATACCTCAGAAAAAATTGGCTTAAACAAGGCAGCCATGGAAAAATACTGATATTTCCAAGCACGAGCATACGTGCCTCAAAAACACAGATGGTGAAAAAAAAAAAACAAGGCTGAGTGCATGGTACAGGGTTACATGAGACGGGTGGAAGGAGAGGGAAGGTTCCTATGGGATAAGTGGGCACAAATATTCACCAGAGCAGGGTAAGCTTTAAAGTGAATGTGGACTGGGCTGGACTGACCAAATCTCTCTCACACACTAACATACTTCTGCATCCTTACCTCTCCTGCAGTGCCTCATGGCCATTTGCACATCTGGACTCAGCAATGGTGGGACAGGGTATTGTGTCCTTGGGTGGTTTTCTTTTACAATGTGCAGCGTCGGTCTCCAGACCCACTTATATACAGGTTTTTGTTTCTCCTGGTGCCAGGCTCCCATTCGGCTCACTGGCCCACCTCCACAGCCTCTGCAGGGGTGCCTTGCACAAGTGGTGATGTGCAGTGAAACCAGGCAGAGTGCCAGGGGCAACTCTCCAAAGACCTAGGTCAAGCTTTAATACAGGGTGAGGAAGTTTTGCAGGATGCTGTAACCTCTTTGTGTGTGGTCCCAGGTGAACTGCTTGTTTTTGGGTCCAAAATAAGCAGGCTAACTGAGAAATTATATAGAAGACTGTGTACAGGTAAGGAAAGTGTAAGCGACAAATTTGTTTATTCTCTTGAAACTGGATCTTTTCATGCTTTGCACATATCTGTGTTGTTTCACTTACCTCCACCTCCTGGTCTCCTCCAGCGAACAAAACCCCTCAGGGCACTTATCAACAGCGCCCTTTGTGAGTAAAACCCAACTTGCACTTGGTGCAGAAGTCTTTACTGAAGCTTAGGTCACAGTTCTCTATCCTGCCCTGGAGGAAGAGGGAGAAAGAGGAGAGTCATCAGGGTCTAAACAACCCTCTCATCTAGGTGATCGGAGCTAAGGGGTTTGGGGAAAGGGTTCTTGAAAAGTTATCCTTAGTCTCTCCATAAAAAAAAAAAAAAAAGTCAGCAATGCCCGTGAATCATTCTCTCAGGCTCAAATCTTGTTCAGAAAACTTGTTTTGCCTGACAGAATTTTTCATCTTCCTGTTCTTGTTCAGAGTGAGCCGTCCTGGCGTGTGAACACACAACAGCTTGAAGATGGTGAGGAATTATGTCATACCCCTGACCTCTTTCATCCAGATTGCACCGACGTAACAGTCTGGATGCAAACACATAAACTCACATGTTTTCAACTAATGGCGTGCTGCAGCAGGAAGAATACATCCTATTAGGGCTGAATAGTGTCCTTAATATGGTATCTTATCACTCCACACTGGTCCAATCTGTCTGTTTTCCTTAACTATAAGTCAGGTTTTCATTAAAGTGTGAATGATGACTAATGATCACAAAGCTGGCCCGTATTGGATCCTTCAGGGTTTTAGCTCGATATAAAAGGAGAAGGTGGGTTCAGAAGGGGAGGCACTGGGGTTTGGGGAATGCAGGGACAACAACATTTTCTTCGCCTTGCCAAACAAATGCTGATGTATTTGATCATAAACACAGCAACACACTTATCCTCCACGCCACACCCTGCTGCCGCTCATGACACTCAGCGCGGCGCTACGCAAAGGCCGGCAATGTGTCATCAAGCTCTTACTCTGCAGTAGCAAGCCATGCAGGAGCCAGTGCTCACACCAACAGGGCGCTTTGGGCCCACATGATTGAAAGAGCCTCCCAGCTGTCTAATTTATGACGCTCCTCAGAAGCTCTATGTGGCCCTGTTGCCCAATAGGCTTCCAGTGTCGGGGGGGAACAGCAACCTATAACCCCCTGCCACCACCTCCTTACGCTTGCAGGGGTCTTCCCAGGTAGAGTGTCATCTGGTCCTTGCACTGGGATGCAACGTGCATTGGTGTGTGCGGCGCTTCTCCAGCGTGCAAACCTGGGTGCAATGTCTTTTTCCACATGAGACAGGGCTGCTCTTTATCACGACCCTTGCAAGGCCTGGGGAAGGAAGGTTCTCTAATCACATAATTACACCATCTCATGTATCAGGCCTCCTCTACGACATTCCCACAAAAGCAGGGGTCCCTCCCGCTTACTTTGAACCCTAAAGTATGGCCTCTGCCCACTCACTCTGGTCTGCAGCTTTTTCGACCAGTCTAAACAAATATGGACACACACACATGTGCTGAAACAGACACATACCAATCAGATATGGCTGGAGATAGACCCACTCTGCAATGAAGCTGTACTCACACATTCTGAAAATATCATTCCAACCATAAATCACAAATCTATTATTTATTATGTTCTATGTCCTGTGTTCCTCGTCATTTATGTCATTAATTGAATCACCTAATATTATTTAACTTGTTTAGGTATTTCCATTTATCTCCATTGTGCCTTTTTTTTTATCTCAGAGCGATTGCTGTAGAGATTCTGGTGTGGAATCGTGAGTCTGAGAGGTATAAATAATTTGCTGTCCTTTTTTAGCTCTCGGCCTCTCATCCACTTCTTTCTGGGTGAAACTGAATCCAGTCAGGCTTGGGTTTGATAGAAGACAAGCCCAATACCAGGAGGCTAATAAATCACAGAGCATAATTGGAAAACTTCATGTCTTTACCTTACACTTCCCAGGCCTGTCATCACCTGAGACTTTTAGCTGCCAAACAAAAAATAAAAGCGTAAAGGGGTGGTGGGGTGGGTAGGGTGAGGGAGACAAAAAACATCTGGCAGTGCTCTCCAAGCGCTGGGGTTGTTAGTAATCCTCAGTTATTGACAGTAATACGTGCAACACAGATGTAGCGAGATGCTGTATCCCTGCAGGAGCAGTAGCACATGACAGAGTTTTTAAACATCACTCTTGGTTACAGTTTCCAGATGCCGTCAGGAAATGCTGAAACCTTGTTTTCGTAAAGATAAATAATGTCACTCTGTGAGATGGATGAGGTGGATGACACATCAATGCGGCTCCATAGGTTTAAGTGTGAGGCAAAGGCTTAAGGGTCAGAGGGTCATCCAGAGAGCGAGGTGGGTAGGGAGGATGCTATGACAGACATTTGTCCCTCTGCAGTTATCAGGCAAAAGGAGCTATCTGGGACAGTGAGGCTATCTCTGACACAGAGACTCCCACTGCAAGCTGGATGGTCAGCCGGCCGAAATCGACAGTCCGGCAGCTACAGAGAAACAGATACAGGGAGGCGGGGTTCATTTCTCCCACAGGATTAACCTCTGGACCCTTTGAAGGTCATCTAGGTGCCTCAGGAGACTGACGAAATAATGAGGTCATCAGATCCTACTGAAGGCCCAGTGTTCCTGGGACTTAAACGTAATATCATCATTATCTCCCGGCCTGGTTCTGGCCGCGGTTATAATATGAACACAGGAGAAAAAGCTGTATGTTTGTTGTAGAGGTGCACAGTTTAAAGAGAAATGCGTCAGTGCTGCAACAGTTCCACCATTGCCCATATCACTGTTTTTGTTTTTTTTTTTTTGTTTGATTTTGCACTTGAAATTTATGGTTTGCATGTCAAGTGCATTTTGAGATTAAGCGATGAGTCACAGGCGTCACTTGCCGATCTAATGGCTGCAACGGCAGAAGCCGTCCTCAGCTGGTGGTCTGGATGGAGGAGCGCGATTTTATCCACGGACACTCAAAGCCTCATGTCAGCTTCAGTCAACTGCTGTTCCTCCGCGAGCTGACAGCACCGTATTAATCTCTCCATTTATTTACGCGAATATTCGCTGTGTGAAGGGTGTAATCATTTTCGCGAAGATGAATGAATTGCTCATGTTCTAGATGGGGTCTTTTACGTTAGTAGGTAGCGGAGGAGGGTTGTCAGACGCTCATCAGTATACCGAGTGCCTCAGCCTCCTTCCAAGCTAACCAGACCCGATATTTTGTAGGAGTGTCCATGTCGTAAAGGCCTGGCAGCACAAGGGGAAAACAAGCCCTATTTTTCCATCCTTTGCCTCCAAGCTAGTCGAACAGCTCTGACCTACTCTCTCTGAGCCCTGGTTTGGCTGACATGGAAGCTTTGGCTTGCTCATGCACCATCCATGTTGTGGAGCTACGGATGGCAGGAGTTCGTGGCAAGAGCCCAGGCTGCCATGTTCTTCCCAACTCTCTCAGGCTGTTCTTTCCACATGGATGCTCTTCCGCTTGCCTTCCTGGTGTGGGTCTGGGTGAAGCAGAGGTGGTGTTCCTATAGTCCCAGCATCTTCAGAGAGATGGGGATGACAGATGTCATCAGCGGTCCTCCTAGCTTCTTCACTCCAGGAACGCAGTCCGCGATACACGGGATCTGCTCTTGTGTCTGTCAGCCAGCTCCAGCACACACAGACAGATCAGAAGCCTCAGACAGCGTCCAGCACAGACAGCTCTTCCTCACACTACAGTACGCACAATTATACTGTTATGAGAAAAACTCTGCGTCTGGCTGTAATGTCCTGGGAGCAGGGCTTGGTTTGAGTGGGTCCATTGTATTGTCTGGCAAATCTGAAAGTGCGGTTACTAAAAGCTGTGATGATTAAATGTCCCTTGGTAAAGCTCAAAAGGCCAAAAAGCAACTGGTCTTTTATTGGTTAGACTGTGCAATGGAAATACCCACAAGCTCAGAATTAGGCGAGAAAGACGGAGAACTTGAATGAGAGACACGGAGGGCAGAGGAGGGGCGAGAGCTGCCAGCTGCCAACTAAAGATTGCAAAACTGGGTGGTTATTTTACACAGCCTCGGTACCCATTTGGCTGGGGCCCATGATGCAGCTCATCCACCTCAACATAACAAATTCCATGATGTGCTTTAAAACCAAGCGTCTTGGAAAAGATACATCTGTCGACTTCTACTTCAACCTTAATTTGATGTGACAAAGCAGAGAAATACAACAATGGGATTTGAAACAGATTTCCTCAGTCTGCAAAATGCAGTAAAGAAATCTAATAAAAAACTTTTAAAATTACCTCAGACAGAAGGTCTCTAGTGGCATTACGCTGGCACTGGCGAGCTGTGATATTTAAACGTGCTTCAGGATATTGGCAATCTTAGGCCTTGATCTGCCACTGCAGCAGGGTAGAGCAACTGGATTGGTGGCTAATGTATGTGTATGTGTGCGTGGCAGTGGAGTCCTGTACACGAGGAAATTTTGAATGTAGCCTTGCTCTGGGTGTAGCCCTCTCAACACTTTGTCTCTTATAAAAGCGGCTGTGATGATGCCTTTTGGCTCCTCATTCTTTCAGCCAGAGAGCCCGGCAGTACAAAATGACAGAATATGTCTTTGGCTTGGGAATGTATGTTAAAACGGGTGTTATGAAAGTATGACTACAGGGGCAAGAGCATAAGTGCACCACATTGTTCACACAGATTTGGCTGTACATAATGCAGTACGCATGTGACTGCTGCTACAAATCTTCCCTGCGGAAGTGGGTTGACACCCACGAACTTACTGGTGTGGGGCCTCTTCTGGGCGGCTGATAAGAGAAACTCTGTGGACAACACTGGGAGTTGCGTATGGTTTCTGACTCATATCAACCGTCCATTAGCTGCTGAAGGGTTTGTGCCAAGCTGCGGCCAAGGACATGTGGACATATAGAAGGTATTATGCAACAAAAGGCACATCTCAGTAGTGATAGTTAACACTGTAACCCGCATCTCGAGCCTCGTTGAAATCCAGCTGAAGTGTAGCTGTCAGCAGGCTTCCAGTTATGTTGCGGGAACCTGGTTCCATTGTTTTGGCTCTAATTATGGTGTTATTTTCTCTGCAGTGAAAACCCCAACTCGAACATTAGACCTTAATTTAACTAGACGTTTCTTAAGCACTTCTGAGAAATTAATGGGTTATATGCGGCTTGAGGCGATGCCGTAGAATGCGGAATTAGGGTATACTGAGCTTCTTCTGGTCTTTTAAGTCATAAATCTCAATATTTATGACCAGAGGTTAACCTATGATGGCTAAAAAAGTGTATCTGATACCTAAATTTCACATAAACACATGTTGAACAATTGGCAAAATGGTAATGCTAAATATATCAGGCCAGCTAATGTTGGCCTGTCCAGAATTTTCCTGCCTATCATCCAGTGCATGCTGGGATGAGCTGCAAGCGCTATGCTGAAAAGGAATACTTCAGAATGTTTTATAAATGCTGTTTCATTAGTTTTCCCACCATTAAAAAATAATATATAGGAACACATTTCTCGAAGACGTTCAGTCAATTTAACATTATTTCTTTTTGCATCACGTTGTCAGCTCACAGTGTAAAAGTGCATTAATCTCTCACCCATAGCTCTCTCTGTCTGCCTGCTAGAAAACTGAAAGTGAGGTTTCAATAACTGAGTGGCTGAGTGCAACCCTTTTACAACATCTAGCCCATGTTTTCCTTTACCCAAGCAGTCCATGAGAAAAATTCTTGAATGAGATAAGATCACACAGACAAACTCTGGTGTAATAATAGCTGCTCCTAAGTGATTTCAGAGCCAGTGTTTAAAAAGCTCACTTGATAACAGGGCGTAATGCCACGTTCAGGCCTCTTTGAAACCAGAGCACCGCAGCAGCTCTGACCCGATGGGTGGAAACCCCTCTGGGTATCATCACCGTTGCCTTTGAGCCCTAGTTGCAGTTGCCTGTCGCTCACAACTATTCACTGACCCAACAGTGGCTTCAACCCAATAAAATATCCGTTTATGGAGGTTGGACTGAGCTGTTAGTAGAAAATGACATGCAAACTGGCTGAGCGAGGGGTCAAATAGGAAACTGGATTGAGAGCCATGACTGAAGCAGCAATCACATCAAAGTAGGTCTCACTCTCTGAGATCTGATGCTGCAATGACAACTACAAGATGTTTATCTATGAGCAGTTTGGGAAAGGATTCAGATTAACACACACATCAGGATCAGTTTAAGTCAAAATTTGCAACATGAGGATATAGTGGTTAGGATAGCAGGGTTAAATGAAATAAAAGACTTTCTGCAAAAGAACAGATGCCTTTCTCTTCCAATTTCTCTGAGTTATGAAAATAGATTGAAATGACTGTGGGGCCTTTAGGACTTTGCCTCTAATGTGAGGAACATGCATATGTAGGAATATATGAGCATGTGGTGATTAAGTGTTTTCGTTTGGGGTATCCAATCAGCTGTAGTTTGCTAAAGAGACTTTTACTGGTTAAAAGAATTTTCTGCAAAACCTCTGTGATCTCATTAGCTTAAATGACATAGAGATGTGACCAGAGAACAACATCCCATCTGCGTCTAGTAGACTGACTCAAATCAAATTCTTGTATTTGACACTGACGCTGTTGAAATCTTAACTTTCATTGCAAATGTAAGTGTCTTCTCCTTTACATCAACAATGTTGAATGCAGTTTTAAAATCATCTCATGTGTTTATGGCTTCCTTTGAAGAAAAACGGTGTTGATTAAGTTAGCGAAAATAGTCTATGCTTTACGCCCCCACCTCACATTTCTATATTTTAACGTAGCAGAAATAGAAAACAAGACATTATGGTTAATAAAAATAAAAAAAAATAAAAAACAAGCTACAGTTTGGCGGTATCTACTGACCATCAACCATCCGCTAACCACTTTAGTCTGCATACAGCACTCCAAAAATCCTCACTGTCAAACCCTCAACCCCAAATCAAATAAGCAAGTCATTTCTTGAGCGTAGCCTACCAGTGGTTAACTTTGGAAAGCCCGTAACAACACACAAAATGTAAATAGGACAACTTTGGGTTTAGGGCTAACACCCTCGAACCTGTGCCAAAGCTAATACACTTACCAGACCAGTCTGTTAGCTGAGAATGCACAGTGGAAAAATCACCTAAACCTCAAACTAACTCTAAATAATTACTAACTGTTATGGTATCACTGTATTTCAACAAGTTATCACTGTAATGTGTTCGTACCCTACACCAGCACCAGGTAAAATTATACTATAAACTTTGCGCCTGATGTCATCTTATTAATTACTAATTATTTAAAGGTACCAACATCTGAACTTGGCTGTTGCAGCTTTAACACGCTGTTCATTCCATAATCAAATGGAGTCAGCGGATGTATTTGCATGTCGGCAGTGATTGGGTAAGCAGAATGTAGTTTTTATTTTTCTTCCTGCGGTTGCTACATGTTCATATTATTGGGCCTAAAGGTCCGGACACCCTCCTCTGGGGCTTCATTTTAGTGCATCTGTCAGGAGTTTGGCTCAGGGAACCAAATGGGTTCAAGTTCCTCTCTGTTTTCATATGAAACACTCAGCCAACACCTCAGGCTCCGTGTAAACCTATAACTCCACTGCCTCTCTCCCTCTCCCCCTTTCTCTCTCTCACTCCCCATCACAGAATATTCCATGTTAAAATAAGGTTATGAGATCTACATTGGTGCTACATGAGGAGGAGGAAATTTCATTAGTGGTTCAAGTTACTCTTTAACAGAATCAGAACATTTCAATTTCTAAATGTTAGTGTTTGGAGTTTTCCTATATTGAATATAATTCAGACTGAAGGCGTGGTCTGTTTTCGAGTTATGAAACCAAAACAATGTTTTCCATAAAACAATATACTGAAATTTGTACTACCTTTACTCCAGTCCAGAGTAATATGTGTAAGATCAAGATGAATATTCGCAAAATATCTAAAATAGTTTTAGATATTTAAAATAATAAATATACTACAAATCTTAAGGGTTAATGCTTTGTTTTCCCTTATCTAACTTCAATCAATGTACAGTTGTTGGTGGAAGATCTGGCCACACAGTTGAGACTGGCTTTCTGTTCAAGGCCAAAAAATACTTTAGCTGCCAAGAAATTACACTGTCTGGTGAAAGTCTCAATCCACAAGCCCCCGCAGACAGTCGACAAAAGAAGTTAATTTCATGCCCTAATGCTAATATATAATCATCTCTGTAGCTGAACTCATATTGAATGTCATGGCCAAAAGGGCTGGTTTTTATGTGTTACTCTTAATGTGATGATACGAGCCTCTGGAGGAGGTTTGGCAGAATCTCCAGTGCATCTTGGTTGCATTTGAACCTGGATTTCATGCCTCTAAACGTCCTTGCGACTATAGGATGTTAGGTAATGCAGGTGTAAGGGAAGTGTTAAAGAGAAATGAGAAACAGTGCTCATCCTCGCTGGAGTTCAAAGTTAAATCGCAAGGGAGACACTGCGAAGACAAGGCTTCACTACCTACATCCACCTGTATGAACGGATGAGCCGTTCAAATTGTGAGGTATGTGTGTCTCCTCAGGATAATTGACAATAAATCATGTGTTGTGGGAAAGGAGAAGTCGACAGAGCGTGTATGTGTGTCTGGGGAAGATGCGGTGGTGGGTGTGTTGGGAAAAGGAGGTGAAAGTCAGCGATGTGGGAGATTGAGGGGTAGAAGTGAAGGGCAAGGGAAGCTGGGTGGGTGAGACTCGAGAAGACTTACTGGAGCACATGTTGAGTTCGGGGCTGCGCATGCCGTAGTATCCGGCTGGACAGTCGTGAAGACACTCCCCATACTGCCTCATCCTTTCCCTCCGCAGAAACAGGAAGAGTTTGGGCTGGCAGTTTACACAGCCGTTGTCCCTGGAGCACACCGAGCAGCCTTTACATATGGGGTACGCTCCATAGCTAGCTGCAGGACAAACACAGAAAACAGCAAAGGCGATTAATAAGACGGAGTTAAACTGACAATGCATAAAGGTGTCAGTATGATTCAACTGAAGTGCTTGCTGGGGAGTCAGACAGTATCTGAAACTCCTCCACACATATTTTGCTGACATCAGTTTGGATAAACAATTTTTGTAACTTTCTGAAATCAACAATCCAGCAGGTTATGCTGCACTTCATGTACTAACCAGCCAGGTGTACGTAGATGAGAAAGCAGTTAGAGTTTGAACTTCTCTCAAGCCTTTTTTCATTATTCATCATTGGATTCATTGGACTCTTTTTCTCTGAGGGAGGATTATTAGCCAGTGCTCTCTTTTCTGTTTAATTTAAATACATCATTCTCTAAAAGTTCTCACAAGGCTCATGATGTTTTTCAAATTTCCTGGCTCTGTCCAGCTACCTGGTGCACAATGGTGTTGCAAACCTAATTCTGGTTTGGGTTAGTGTTATGCTACAGTGAGCATAGCTCATACTGCTGATCATGTGTAGAGGGCTTGAGAGAATGTAGCAATTTTAAATGTAGGTCAGCGCCACTGTTAGTTTTTGCTACGGCCACATTGGAAAATGCATCTAGCATGGTGGTTCAGGAGGCTGTTTATACTGTATTAGCAACAGAAAACTCAACAGAAAGCAGAACGCTTTTAGGTTGTTGTAACATCACTTATCTGTGGATGACCCTGACTTCACCTGATGACAAGAACACAGTGAACTTGAGACAACAGACTCAACTGTGGGAGGGCTGACCAGTAGAATACAACCCAAGTACAAGAATAAAACCAAAACAACCATAATAGATATATCAGCAGGATATTCTCTAATTCATAGTAAATATGTCCAATTCAACAATTTGTCATTCATGCAAACTCTGGTTCCCCTCTCGACATACGAAAGCTGATTGGTTATGAATGTGAATATTGCATTAATTCTGGTCAGAGCTGGCCCCCTGAACGATTGTGTTGAGACAGCCGATGAAAGCCCCCAGAACCGCAGTGGCTCTGGCCTCAGCTCGAGTTGCCTGCGGAAGACAAAGGAGCCAGTAAAAAGACAGTCCATTCCACAATAAGTGACTTTCAATGTAAACTCCTTAGCGTCCCGTTTACAGGAAAATGTCCTTGGGCGAATACAATCTCTCCAAACGAGAAACACTTCAATTGATCTAAGCCAAGTCTTAAATATCACAAGCAGGGACCGGGTAACAGCGCTGCTCAAACTGAGTGACCTACCACAACGCTTAATAAAATACTGTGCAGCAAACTGGACAAACCCTAAGAGACAGAGCAGAGCATGCCTGTGTTACTGGCTGTGGATCCGCATATTAGATTTCTCTGAACAGATTCACCCAGACGAAAGTGAGCGCTAAGTGGGCCCAGTGCAAGCATCAGTTTGTAATCATGTGAAAATCAGTCAGCAGATGTCAGTGGCTGCCTTGGACTCATCTTTTTTCATTTCTTTTGCTGGAGCGCTGGGAGACAGTCTTCAGAGTGGTATGCTGGCTCTGCCAAACTACACTCATTCTCCTGAAGCCAGGGTGGATGGAAGTAAGATTAAGTGCTAATCAGAATGTGTCTCTGATGGTCTTTGGGGATGAGGTTTACAGCGACACCCCATTGATCACAGCAGCGCCGGGATGTGCACTCCAGGCCTATTCATCACGCAGACTGGTGATTGTTCATCTCCAGTCGACACTCGCTCCGTAAGACATAGAGGAAAGACGAAAACCCCAAATTATGACTCGTTCTGGCTCTTCAAATTCTCAGATGGAAAATTGTGTCTCATGTTCAACTGTCAATCCAGTGTCTAAAATATTGTTATTTCTTAATTCAGCTGTGCCAATGCAGGTTGTCTCTCAATTCAGTGCAGCGTCTTCAGTCAGTTGACTCTACTTAGCGAACACAGGTGATGTTCATCAAGTTTATAACTGACTAAAACACCGTATAACAAATGTACAGCTGTGTTTGACTTGAGTTTATATCTTAACATATATTCATATTTTCACATTATAATTATAAAATGATGTTAAAACATGCTAAAGCACAGAAAATGTCACTTTCATTTTTTTTTTTAAAGTCACTGCAGCTGTATTAAAAGTGCTTTGTTTTGTTTTGTTTTCCCAGTCAGGTAACACCACAAACAGAATTTCTCTAATATATATCTCATATTTCATTCTGTCAAATCTTCCATTCAGTAAAACTAAACTGCAACATTAGACCAAACCTCAATACTTAACCATATGTTTCTGTAGAATACACAGTCTGGATGTGTTTACAGCAAACTGACATTCACATTAACTTGGTCATATTTACTCCCTCTGCCCTCGCCAAACTCGAACACAACACTGACAGAAAAGGAAAGCCAACTTGGCAAAAGTAAAGAACTGCAAGGCTGGGAAGCTTATATCTCCAGCTCATTCTGAGCGGGACACACTCTACATAACTATTAACAGTGTGTTAACAATACTGTCCAAATAATAATAGAAAAATAAAATCTGGGGTTGTGGTCATCTTAGATCACTGGCCGGTCAGTCAGCAAAGAAATTAAAGTCACTGAAAAGCCCCTTCATGACTCTGGCTCAAAGATCATGCTCACTCTTTGTTGTTAAACATTTGTTTTGCCAGTTGCTAATCTCATAGCGTACACTGATTGAGGATAACATAATCACACGTCGCTTGAATGCAGCAGATCCCACATCCTGGAATCAGTACACAACTGGGGGAAAAGAAGGGGAAGGAAAGGCTGTATACTGTGGAGAGAAACTCTTTCAGTTCTGATCTTCAGAGATAAGCTTGTGTGTGTGTGTGTCTGTGGAAAGGTTTGGGGGTTCAGGCCACAGGTATGTCAGGAAGGAGGCCACAATTCACAGTGTCTGGAGCAGAGCTGTCCAACTCACGTCCTACACAACCGGCAAAATGTCTCGCACACTTTACGTCAATCTGTCGACTGCCAACAGGTTTCGGCCATTCTTAAAGAAAACACTCGTTCACATTAATCTGATTTTTGAGACTAGAGGAAATATAAGAGCTTGTGTGAGGCTTCTGTGTAAAAAAAATTTTTTATCCTCAGCATGCTTTATTGGCATGTAAATTGAAAGCAGTTTACCAGTGCATGTTGCAGCCATGTTTTTAAGCGGCACAACTCTTTATAGGTCATTGCAGCTTAACCTAATTTGGCAGGAACATAAAACTGTATGTTTAGTGTGCTGAGGGCTGTGTTCTTAGTTCTAAGATGTGGTTTATGTTTTGCATATTGCATCTTTCTCTTGTTCTGAACCAGCAGATACTTTCAGACCCAGTTTAGCCGAATGGTGACTGTGTTTTGACACATGCTCCACTGCTCCTCTACGGCTCCTTCTTTCCCCACAAATCATATAATGCCTCGGCTCTTCTAGTGTTTCCTCTGTCAATCACGTTGAAAGCGAAGTGACCCAGACGTATAGAAAAGCCACACAGAAATTGGTCATTGTGAGATCATGGATACCAGGTTTACCATATCATGTTTTTCGAGAAAGGAGAGGAGCGCACACATCATTCGAGGTGCCACTCCCTGCACACGATAAACCAATGTCGTTTACAGTTTCAACCACAGAATACATATTACGTGAAAGAAAACAAATCCGCAGTTCCCACTTCTGACAGCTAACTGAAGATCCCTCTGAGCCTCAAGTATTGTATTTACAAAAGCTAGAGTCCACATGAACATCACTGAAGAACCCTCTTTTTAACACAAAGCGCCTCAGTGTGTCATGTCTTACCAGGCAGAGGATTCATATGAAGCTGCTGCTCTTGTACAGGGACCACATGAATGACACTTCACACATTACTTTTCCTCACTCATCAACTGTGTATTGTGACATCCAGACGGGGATAATTCTTGTGTAACAAATAGAGAAAACTACATTTGGAACTTAGGGGAAATCCCTTTGTTAATTTGCATGTACTGTGGGAAATTAATCTGAATCTGTATATATATATTTTTTTAAATACTTCAACACTATAGTAAAAGGACATTTTTCCATGAATGCTTGCTCACAGTGGGAATTGCTGGGTCTCTGAAAATAATATTATAAAGAGTATGGTCTAAACCTGCTCCATATGAAAAGTGCCCTTAGATAACTTCAGTTGTTATTTGATGCTATATAAATAAAATTGTATTTAATTGAGTTGAAAGTATATTTCTTTGCTTTCTAGCCAAGAGTTAGATAAGAAGATTGCTAACATTGATACGTCCCTGCATAAATATGAAGCTACAGCCGGTCAGTTAGCAGTCAGGGGAATCAGCCAACTAGGCTCCATAAGAAAAATTAGCCAAATTGTTGTTTTTACTTTTTTTTTTTGGCACAGTTTCAACAATTAATGAATTAATTAATAATTAGACATCTTTAGAGGAGCTCACAGGCTGATAGCCTTTGGACACAGCCAGACTGATTCCCCCTTGTCTTTATGCTAAGCTAAGCTGATCGGCCACTAGCTCCAGCTACATATACAGTACAGATGTAAGAGTGGTATCAATCTACTCATTCAACTCTAGGCAAGAGGGTGTACTCATGTTTCTTTTTTTTCCTCCAGTATTTCAAACTATTCCTTTGAAACAAAATCCTATACCAGATTTTTTTTAAACCGTTGCATTTGACAATTTTAGAAATAATAAATTCAAACCATGAAATCAACATTAGTTGGTGAAATGGCCTTGCAGATATTTATTGATAAATATCTATGCAGTTCAGGTGAAGTTTTGTTCCTTCATTCATGTGAAACAATCAGACTCACAACATGAGGAATGATAGCATGTTTGGAGCACAGCACTTTCATTCTACAGCCGTAGGCTTGCTGGGAGGTTTGCTCTGAACGCAGCTCAAGAGCAATTAGGGCTGCAGCGAGATCCAGCAGAAACCCAAACTCTGTCTCAGGTACGTTTTTATGAGTCCAAAGCAAGCGTGACAGACTGTGCTCGGGGCTGCCAAAAGCCTCCACATATACAGGGGGTTCCACCCACAGCCGGCTAACTTCCTGCCTTCCATTCACCTACCGTTACCCATGAAATCATTCACATTGACCCATTCCAACTTTCTGCAACCCGAAACCCTAACAAGGCAAATTGCACATAATTTTTGTGTTTCTTTTAGAGCCCCGAACTTAACATTGAGAACAAGAAGACATTCTTACGTAGAGTTTCGCTGAGGTGGGGCCTTTGCAGGCTGACTTCAATAAAAACATTTTAAAGCCGGTGCTGCTGAAAACTGATACTTTGCAACCATTTTCAGGGTTTTAAATTTGACTATTTTATTCAATTCTAAAAAATAACATAAAGAAAATGTATATCTTAAGTGAAAAATACAAACCATATTGGATTTTTAATAAATACTATAACAAATCCTCATAGTTTTCATATCATTTCCTTATGTTTGATGTCTTATGGACAAATGGGGATGAAATATTGCCAAAATATTCATATTAATGTATATATTTTTTTTATCAGATGTAGGGTTTTTTGGGGTCTGAGCAGTTTCGGCAGGCACAGAAGATATTTTCATCCAGTCATCAGCTCTCCAACCTGCTACCACTACTTTTAAGGAGATTAATGTTTTTTTTAAACATCCCAATGGAAACGCAATGGGTCATCTGGAGTTAAATGCCAGACATAAAATGAAATGAACACACATTAGTAGTTTATGATACTGAAAACAAAGATATATGGAGACTTGTGAAATGGTTGTTTTGGTTAGAACCTAGTTTATCTTGTCACGTACTATTATATCACTACACTAAATGGAAAATGACAGCACAGGATACCAAATGGACAGAATGTGTGTCTTGATTAACGAGTGTGAGGATCTGGAAATGCAGCAGACTTGAGGAAGAATCATAACACAGCAGTGAATTACAAACGCAGCAAATGGAAGACAAGAGCTTATATTAAAACACAACTGTTTCTATTCTCACAGTTCTCCTCCATTTCTCCAAGGGCCCCTGGTATGTAAATCTAATAATACAGACTGAATTCAACTAACCAGCAGAAGCACTGTCCATTGTTAGGAAAAGGCTCTTACAGTACAGCACACATGAGAAAGTTTGCTATCATTGAGTAACATGACAAAAAAGTTATTGACTTTATTTCACTACATCTATGCTAACTATAAATGTCATATGGCACAAAGGCAGCGATGGCAAACCTCAGGTTTTGGAGTTACATAGCAGCAGCAGGTCAAGAAGATTTGTGCTCTCATGTGGAAAGCATCACAGTCACCAACAGAATTATACGCTTTCCTTGTGGCACTGAGACAATTATTGTTTATTGTCCACCTCCCTTGTTCCCCCTAAATGATGGTATAAGCTTACTGCTGCTCCACTTTTGAGTAAAAAGAGAAAGCTTGGGAGAGAGAGGGAAAGGGCAGACACGGGACAGAGGAGCGTTGCAGCCAGCAGCCGACTGGTGGCGGACAGAACCGTAAGAGGCAGCAGCCGCTTTCTGGATCTTTGTTCAAACCACCTAACCATCCAGGTTTACACTTCATGGTTGTAAAAGGCAGGAGAGCCAACAGTGTCAGCCCTCGCACCCGGAGTTCACCAGCTGTTGTAATGTCTCAGCGTCGTTCGAGCTCGTTAAAAGCTGGTACATGGAAAAATGACATCAAACCGCCCGCTTTTCGGGCCCGTGACTTTATTTGTCATGGATCTGGAGGTCGCACTTAGCTCAAAAATTGTGGATAAAAAACAGTAGGGGTAAGAAGGGGGTACATCAGGCCTGTGTGTGCGCTGAAGGCACATTTCTGTTCCAATTTAGCAGAAAATATGTTGGACTTGCCTCTGACTCTTTTCCAGCTGGAAATAGTCAGGTTTTAGGATCTACGTTTTTTCCCCCAGTTTACTTTAACAGATCATACTGTAAGCACATGTTTATAATTTAGGACAGTCCTGCTGCTTATAATGATTTTGCAGCATGAGACTGAGCAAACACATTTGCTGTCAGACATATTAGCCCGGCCAGAGTGTTCCTGTGACACAGATCCACCGGGCGAGGCGGGCAGCGCAGAGATTTGAACCTTCACTTGAAAGGGTGGTGGTTTATATAGCACTGAATGGGTAAAACAGGCCGCCTCGGTTCAAACAGGCAACTGGAAAATGGGGGCCAATTTAAAGCTGCACTTTTTTTAGTACACAATAAAACACAAGCTCAGGTAATTTACTTTGGTGTGATTCAACAGGTTGAGCCACAGTCACATGCAGGTGAGAAAAGTGCATTTGAATCATTGGATGACTACATTACCATCATACAAAGAAAATGTTATTAAAGGAATAGTTCGAGAAATGCTCTCATTTGTTGTCTGGGAGATAAATGAAAAGATTGTTGTGACCAGTTGAAGACACTACATTTCACAGCTGTTCAGAAAATGCTACCTGTACAGTGTGTGTTGCTAATCTTCTCTGTCCTATGTTTTCAGAACATGTAGTCACTCAGATAAAGACACTGACGACCTGGAAACGCTCTGCATCTTTTACCCATCTGTCCAACTGAACTCATCATGGCTCTCACCCCTGCACTCTTTCCAAGTCTATACGAAGACCCCCAGGTTAGTTCACTTCCTTATTAATATCCTTATGATGGATTAGAACTTGAATCACATGTCGCTGGGTCAAATCCACATCTGGATCCCCTGATGTGAAGGAGACCTCGTAATTCCTGTTTGTGGAAAATTTGAAATAAAATGTGACCTAGCTGACCTAATCCCATGGTATGTTCTGCAGTCTTTTCACACTCTCTGCCACACTGATGGACACTTAAACCTTTGACCAAAACAGACATTTGACTGCCATGGAAAGCTCTATGGTCACATGAGAGGAAAAAAAAAAACTGGGAGAATGACCTTGATGTGGTGGCCAAGTAATAGCATCGCCTCCTCACTGTGGTTTGCAGTACCATAAAATGTTTTACAGTCCAGCCTGACCTTGAAAACAATGAAATATCAGTGTCAACATTATTTAAACAATGCGCTAAAACAATGCAAATGCCTAATCAGGTTAAGCTTTTGTTCCAGTGGAGGAAAATTCCATCCTAAAAGAGTGTTGACACTTTTAAAAATAGCTGAAGTGAAGCTGCATTTCTGGGTACATTTTATTTTTGGGCTTGCATTTTATGTATTTACGGCACGGCTATAAAGCGGTTACACCAAAATATAGTGCAAATCGCAGCGCTTCATGAGAATATAATGACTGGAATATCACGAATTGAGTGGGATTTTCTTTTATGTGAGACAGTACGCTTTAACCTCCACACATACAAGAGTAAAACCAAAGTATGTTCTCTCTCATCATCGAAAATTCAACCTGGCACTTCCTGCTGGGTGGCACAAGTCATCACCCAGCATCTGTCTTTGATTCTCTTGATGGTGATACTCACTTCATACGCCGTTGTTGGTCCTCACAGGTGCAAAAGGACTTTATGACACTTAGGAATGGAGAACTACAGGAGTTATATGATGACTCACAAGGATGGACTTTATCGCTCTCTGGGCAGGCAACAGAAGACGAGCATGTGGTTTATGTTTCTTGCCAACTCCTCTTCTTCTCCTTCTTCTCCTCCTCCTCTCACCCATCTTTACTCACTCTTTCAAAGAATTATGTTGATGTTCTTGTGAAACGCCCCAGTAATTTTCTCCTCATCTTTATCGTTTCTCAGCAACTCATACCATACCTTCAGTGTTGTTCCACGAATACACGATGATCTGTGTTTCAGCGTTAAAACACAGCCACAAATGGAAACATGCAGGTTCCAAGTAACATGGCAACTATGGATCAACTAACTGCACTGCAGATTTAATCAATATTAAACTTGAAAATTTTGTCTAAAGAATGATGAAATGATGACACTGGTACTGCATAAATTATGTCTCTCTTTGTAAATTTGTGCCAAAAACGCATTGGCCTATAGCTGCAAAACTATATGGAGTATAATAAATCGTTTTACAGCTTTTAGTCATGAGGTTCCAGGGATGATGCACGCCACATTTGGAAATTATTAGTTCAACTGTCCGGGAGGTGTTTGCAAAATAGAGTGGGTTTTTCAGGAAATTCAAATCGTTGGAGAAATCCCTAATGTGGCAAAAAAAATGAAGGTAATAGGTGCAACTGATGGAGCTTGTGAGAAGATTTTTTTATACTGACAAGCAGTTTAACTTAACTGGAATGTTCAGTTGATATGGGTCTCACGGTTTTTAAGATTTAGATTCTTTCTGAAGAAATAGAAGGAATCAGGAAGCTTGCATACTATATTTGTCCCTAATTTTTTGTACTGACCAGGCATCAAAATGTAGAGAGCACCCACATCAATTACATAAAGACA